>VZRR01003004.1:238831-339205 GCA_013398015.1 Oreocharis arfaki
TTTTTTTTTTTTTTTTTTGGGTTTTTTTTTTTGTTTTTTTTTTGGGTTTTTTTTTTTTTTTTTTTTTTTTTTTTTTTTTTTGTTGGGTTGGTTTGGTTTGGTTTGGTTTGGTTTGGTTTGGTTTTTTTTGAGTAAATCTCACCAGCACTATTCTTATGGCCGGGCAATGATTTTTGGCATACATTCAGAACTTTAAATAATATGCATCCTAGATATTTGGCCAGTTCAATATTTAAATCCTTGATTAGAGATAAATTAGTGTTATAAACTAAAACAGACTACATGCAATAAACCTTAATGAGTCTGACTTTAAACCACACATCAAGGATACTGAAGAGTCAAGGTTGAAATATTTGAAATCTATGCTTATTTCACTACACTGTCTTTACTGAGGAGCGGATAGGATCACATAATGTTTGAGAGATATATTTATTTAAAAATAAGTCTAAAATAGGACAAAAGCACATTAGCAGAAAGGAGTGGAGTTTTGCTTTCTGCAGCAAAATGGCAGTTTTCAAACATGACTGCTATTTGTTTTAATTTATGGAAGTGCCAAATTGTGAAACCTGGCCAATTTTGCACCCCTGTAATTGTTGTGTGATCATTGGTGTTTTTTCTGATTTTCACCAGCATCATTCCTAATTTGATTCCTTGCTCTTCTCTGTTGAGAAACAAATTATTCCACTCAGGTTTTTGAAGAGCCTTCTTTATAGCAGGACACTAAATTATTGAGCCCTTTAAGTTCATGGCACTGCCTGCCCAGTCTGACTTCTGGTTTACTTGCACTGGATCATCTGTCTGCAGCTTGAAATCCCGGACTGATTGTGGAACTCAGCATGATCCCAGACTCAGTATGAATTACCAGAAAGGTAGTCAGTATTACAAAACTCACCTTTGGAAACTATACCGCTACAACACTTAATGTCAAAGAGCAGAGAGGGAAAAGGGGCAGAAATAGTGACACAAATCCTGCTCTGATGATTTCTACTAAAAACAGAAATAAGACCTCATTTAGAATTACATTCCAAATAGTATTTTTAAAACTCAGATTTTCCAGACAGCTATATCTTATGACTATCGGAAGGTGTAAGAAATATTTGTCATTTCTGCATCACTCATGCCTGGAGGCCTGTATCAGGATCAAACTGTGGTCATGTGTGTTGTTTTTCAAAAAAAATGTTTTCATTGCATTCTTTTACTTTAAAAGTGAAACAAAAATACAATGCTTACAATCCCAAAACTGGAAGAAATTGTGTGAACTATTGTGTGAGAAGGAAAAAGAATAAGGAAACATAGCTTGGATTCAGGCTTTTGAGACATTATTATAAATGTTGAGAAAAATATTGTTTGAAAAATGGCTCTGCAGTGCCCTTTAAAATCAGTAAGCGTCTATTTTAATTCCTGTATAAGTGGTAACTGGCTGCTGTCTGTATATATACTTAAATTTTGCTTGCTATATAAGACCTTGTTTGCTTAATTTCAACCTAACTGAATTTTTATGGCTGTGCTATAAACCTCTCGAAAATAGTGGCTTAAATGGAAATGCTGACACAACATTAATTACACTGGCTCCAGTGTGATACTGTGATTAAAGTTTATTTATTTTGTGTGTGTGTCTGTGTGTGTGTAATTTCATTGTTGAAAAACTAATGGAAAACTAATGTGGCAATGGAGAATGTGATTCTGTGCCTGATATTTTTCAACAGCAAGAAACAGTTTAAATGCCAGTTTACAGTACCAGATAATTTCTTTTTAATTGAGGTATGGTTTAGGTATTTAAAATTTTAGAAATTTGGGAAATTGACAAGTTTCCCACTTTAATGCTGTTCACTGTTCTTCCAGGAGTTTTTAAATGTCTTTTTGGGTGGTGAGGCTAAATGTATATTGCATTTGAAAATGAAGAAAATGGTTTCATTTCCTTGGTAGCATATGTTCTTTGAGATATTCTGGAGAAAAGTCTTGTCTGAAAGTATGAGGGTATGCCATCCAAAGTTAACATTCATTGCACTATTGAATATGAAATAACAACTGTAAAAGTCTATTTAGTAAATAGTTTGCCCAACTGGTACTTTTAGATTACAGATCTATGTGTTGCACCTAGTCAGTTGGGAAATGAACAGTGCAAATACTGCATGGCCAGATGAAAAGTAAGTGAGAGAGAGAGATCCTGTCTCCAACCTGTTTCTTAAGGACGGTGAGCTGGGATTAGAGAAGCCTTGGATTCAGTCTGTTTCCAGCAGTTTATAATTCTCACATTAGGCAAGAACTAGATAAAAACATGACATGGTCTGCAGAGCAGTTCTAGGCTGTTCTGTTTCCTGGAAGAGTGTTGAGAACGGTACACTATAGTGCCAAATACAAATATCCCTGTTGGATGCTGTGATTTTGTGCAAACTTTGCTGCCTCTTTCAGGAAGGTGCATTCATAGCACTTTTGATGGTTAATCAGCTTTGGTCATGGATCAGTTAGGCAACACCCCTTTTTTCTGGATTCATGCGTATATGGTACTTGAAAGCTGATCAGGAAAATTGTCTAATGACAATCCACTTCTACAGGTTCTGTAGAAGTGAATCATATCCCTGGCTGGTAGTCTGTGGTGTGCCTTCCTTGACATCAGCGCCGGTGTTCTGCCTCATCTCAGAGACCGAAGTAATCATTCCCACTCTTGCCGTAAACACCTTTCCTAGAAGCTCATGGCATCCAGTCAAACTTTTTTTTTTTTGGCAAGAGAATTATTGCGGATATTGTTAATGCGAATCTGCCTGGTAGACTGACAGCTATGAAGTTACAAGGTAGAATATCCTGCAACATGGTAGGGAAGCGAGACACAAGTAGTGTAGGTTGAAAAGATCAGAAAGGAAAAGTGAAATCTTTGTGTGGAATGCCATTCTTTAGTTTGCTTGGTGAGAACATTCAGTATTCATTAATCCAGTTGATGAAATTTACATTTTTTTATTTTTACTGTTTGCTTTCACTGGAAGAGAGTGCAAAGTAGGCAAATAGTTTCAAAGTGTGTGGTCTTTATGGTTTACATGTATTGCTCAGAACTACCACTGACCAAACTTCTTGGTCTTGTTCCCATTTGTTACAGTAATTAAATATTAAGTTGTTATGAAAGGATTGTGCTGTTCCCTTGAAAGAAAGAAGATTATGACTCCTCCATGGTTTTGTGGCACAGCTGATGTTTTATTCAAACTAATGTGTAAAGGTAGAGAAATCATGTGCGAAGTTTATCCCATCTGGAAGGAATGTAATGATTCTGGATCCGAAGCAAAACTGAGGATCTCCTACACTGTAGTTCATTAAATCAGTTTGGAGAGAGAAAAATCAGCATATACTGTAGATACACATGGCTGGAAGGACAAGGGAGCCTGTTCACATCAGTCAAATCCTGAATACATCACCTTCTTAATTGTAGTCTTTAATCTGCATTAAGACTGCATTGTCCTTAAATGACCTTTGCATTGAATTGAATACTGCACTGGAAAACTTCAAAGTCTTATTGAAGACAAATTATGCAATAAAACTCTGTGGTTTCAAGCCTGCAAGAAACCATCTCTTCTGTTTGACCACACCCATTAATACCAAGGAAGTACTTCAAGACTGTAAACAAAGACCTGTGTATGGTCACCTAGCATCTCACTGATTCTGTAAATGAGAAAATGGAGGGGAGAGGAAGGAGTGACGCTTGTAAAGCAATCTCTTAAGAAATTGTTGGTGATATATTTTAAAGCTTTGTTTGAAAATACTGGTTTGGGTTTTCCTGGTGTTATGTTTAAGACTTCACAAGAAGGTGTCTTTGTTCTGCACTGATCCTAGCTGGTCCCAAAGTTTCATTCAGCCTCTACATGAAGCTGCTTTCTCCTGTGCCAGCCTTTGGAGGGAGATCAGAGGAGTGTTCTGCCGTAATGCCATCTGAGAGAGCTGCCTGTTGTGCTGACAAACACAGAAACTTACAGAAATACTGTATCCTAGCTTTTATACAAGGATAGCATAATTCCAAAATCTTAAGCAAGCTGTTTGATGATGCCAGTTGAAGCAATAAGCCTCTTGCTCTGTAAGACCAAGAGCAGTTAGAAGGCATGCAAAAATTTAAGTCCCTTTATATCCTGCTCCAGAAGTCACCAATACATGCTGACTATCCCAAAACCTTCAGCTCACAACCTCATGATTCATTGCTGGATGCTTTTAGGGATGCTACTATTTGAGTTTGTGAATCAAAAGGCGATGCTGTCTTGAAAGATACTTCAAATCCAAGGGTATCTAACATCAGGTATTCACAATGAAAAGTCATTTTAAGTATCTATATGGATCCTAATCGTTATTCACACAGGAACATGAGATAAGAAAACACATAAATATGACTAATACATAATTTTTACCATATCTGATATCATACAAATGTTCCTCCAAGAGGAGGTCTGGAAACTTTCAAATATTTCAACTATTGACTGCCATTATCAGTAACTGGGCCTGTATGGTAACTGGTAACGAAAATAATCACATTTTCAGATAATTAACCTCTCCTTTTAACCTCTCCTAAATATGGAATAGTCCTACAATTTGAAAAACCCAATGCTTTTTTCTGTTGGTCTCTCCAAGTATTGTTTGGCCTCCAAAATCTGTGGAATGTACAAAATGGAGAAGTATGGTTGATACACAATCCACTAAGATATTCACCACCAAGAAGGTGGTTGTGCTGCCATTCAGAGGGATTGTGACAGGCTGGAGAATCAGGCCATCAAGAACCTAATGGAATTCAACGAAGGGAAGTATGAAGTCCTGCACATGGTAGGAAATAATCCCATGCATCAGTACAGACTGAGGCTGACCTGATGGAAAGCAGCTTTTCAGAAAAAGACCTGGAGGTCTTGGTGAACAAAAAAAATGAAACATGAGCCAGAAATGTGCCCCTGTGACAAAGAGGTCGTTCTGGTCTGTATTAGGAGGAAAATTGCCAACAGGTCAAAAGAGGTGATCCTTCCCTCTGCTCAGCACCGCTGAGGATGAATAACCACTCAACTCAGTTATGGGTCCACAGCGGGGTCTAATTCTGGGGTTTTTGGGACAAGGACATGCTCACACTGAATCAGGTCCAGTGAAGGGCCAAGCGAATAATTAAGGGCTTGAAGCATCTTTCATGTGAGGAGAGATCTGGGACTGTTTAGCCTAAAGGGGCAGAGAGGAGGCTCAAGGAGATCTTATGAATGTATATAAATACCTGATGAAGGGGAGTAGACCATTACCATTCACAACTGCAAATGTTCTAGTTGTTTTGATTTCTGTGTTTTGGACTCAAATACAGAAAACTGACCTGAAATTACAATCATTTTATTGGAATTGCTGTATCTTTTGACTGGTCCCTTATATTTTAAAGCTTTTGTTTGTGGAATCAGCATGCAAATTGAAACATGCAAAGATGTTTGTGTATGATTGATGATTGCCATGGCACATATAGACTTAAAATTAATAAAGCAGGCAATAAATACAAAGATTAATGGTCTTTCATTAACACCTTCAAAGCTGGCAAATTCTGAAAGGCTATTGACTTAGAACAGTGGAAAAAAAGACTCTTTTGGCCTCATTATCTCAGCAAGTTTTTGCTTGCTCTGGTAATAACTTAGGTTTAGTTTGGCCTGCATCTTTCTTGTGTAGTCTATGTAGCATATTTGGAGAATACTTTTAAACCAAATAGAACATTCCTGAAGGTGGACAGAGTTTATATGCCATGTGTTTAGGGAGATTAAAGTATTTCAACACACGAAGTGTCTCAGGTATACACTGTATTGTAGGATCAACGTTGGAAAAGTGCTGAGTCTTAATGAGGTCCTGTAACATCCATTTGACAGTGTGAGGTGTTGATGCATGCACACTAGACCTTGAGATCTGCCTTTGAACATGCATGTGTTGATGCCATGTACTAGATATCGCTCAGTGTGAATTTACAGATTATTTTCTTAGAAACCCTTAAGTTTTTGCACCACACTGAAAAAGCTACACCTTTGAATGCTCACTATCTTTCTCTGCCTTTTCTGTGAATAAGATGTCAAACAATTTTTTGCTTGGTATTTCTTTCTTGTCTTCACTAAATGATGTTCTATTGCTCAGGATACCTCACAGGAGTAGGGGGTTAACTCATGCTTGTGCTCTGAAGAATCTTATCAGAAGGCCTCATTCTTCAGAAAAAAGGGAAGGGAAAAAGGACTTTTGCCTTGTGTGTGTAGTGCCTTTTATTGCGCTAATGTGAAATGATTCGATGTGATGGACAGCAGTTTATCAAAACAAAATCTCATTAAAATCTGTCTGCACTTTGCCCTTACTCTCCTTTGTATAATAAGACTGTGAAGCTTTCTGTGACCAGACGGTAACCTGTGGTAACCTGTAGTGTGTGTACATTTATGGGTGATGAATAAAACCATTGTCACCCTTAAATGTTGGCATCAATATTGTGCTAGAAACATTTGGAAGTTTCTGCTTTATCAGCAACAATGACTGGCAAATAATCAGCTGTTTTGTAATGGGAAGCTTAAAATAGCAGCTGAAGACATTTGAGTTAGGCTTCATGGAAAAAGACACGGCTGCATTTATTATGATACCATTTTTGTTGTGTAAGGGTGACATGATTGTTATTTTAGCGTTTTTGACATACAGTGCAATTAGGAATAATCAGTTTTCCCACACATTCCACAAATCAACTGAAGCACACATGCTAATAACCAGGCCCTTAAATTTAGAGTGACTTCCGCTGCTGCATGGGCAGCCAGTGGGTACAGATGCATGTTTCACAGTGGTATGCAGCTATTGTGTGATTGCAGCCTTCTTACAGAGAAGAAAAAAGAAGTCTCGAAAGAAGTTGCTGATAAATAATCTCCAAGATTTGCCCACACTACCAATATAAATACATTTTGGAGTGCTGAGGAAGGGGATCTGTACATATGATGTTTACTGTAGGCTTTGTTATCTGTAGCAGGCATCCAGACTAGAAGTTTAAAAGAACATACAAAAGAATTCTAATTTGTGTTTACAGGAAGTAGTAGGTGGTTGCACCAATAAAAATTATACTGTATTATATATGCACCCTGATGCATACAGTGTTTGACCCATAATTTGTGTGATGTGCATGAGGCTGTTTTTATAACTCTGAACATCAGCGAAGACAAATCAGGATTTGGGCAGGGTGTTCAGAAAACAGATTTTGCCTGTAACTAAAGGTAGTAAGTTTATACTGACAGTTTTAATTCATAACTATTCCCACTAAAAGCCATTTTCTAGGAGGGAGAATCTTACATATTCTTTTACTAGGGTCTGCTATTATTTTTTTAGAAGAGGTCTTTATGAACAGATTTATCTAAAGAACGTTTATGTGTTCACGTAAAAATCTTCTTTTGTATTCTTTTCTCCAATTTTTTTTCTGTGCTTACTGCTCTTCTCAGCGTGAGTATGTAGTACCTTTACATTATGTATGCTACTAAACTTTTACTGTACTGGGGCCAAGTCAGTGGTACTTTTTTGCATGCTTGGGACAAATTGATGAATTTTATCTTTGCTTGCTAAGAATCTGAGACTGAAGTACTTAATTAAATGTGTGAAAAATAAATTGCTAAACTCTATAACTGGCCAATATTATTTACCATGAAATGAAACATAGAAAGAACAAACAGGTGATGTTTTAACTATGATGTACAGTTACTTGCATTTCAGTGGACATGATTGTCCACATACAATTTTAAAACTTTGAGTATACCAGATGGTAAAAGATTCTTAGTGAACGTATTTGTGCCTGTATGAAAGATTGGAAGTTGAGATGTCGTATTGCTCTCTGTGAAGAAGAATAAGCCACTGTGGCATGAGAAGAATTTTAATTATTACAGTGTTTCCATTCCAGGACTTATATTTCTGTGTTAGTTTACCACAATTTATTGTGCCAATTCACACTTTAAATCAGGACATGGTAGCTCATGAAAAGAAAAGGAAAAAAAAAAAAGAAGGGTTTCTAGGAATGGAAGATGAGTTTTGCTCTCTGCAAGAAAGTGTTGCAAGACCTTGCCACCATTAGTCCACCAGCCTATGCTGGCTTCTTACACTGAAGTCAAATTCATAGTGGAAGAATTTTTCCCAAATGTTTGCAAAAAATTGGGCTTGTAATATGTATGACTGAAACTGTACTTGTACACCTTTATAAGAGAGAGGTCTGGAGAAAAGAGGAATCTGTTCACATTAACCAGTTTTAGAAGACACCGTAACACAATGGTAAAAATTGTTGCTGATTACAGATTTTCTTTTTTCCAGTGAAAATCTAAGTGAGATGCTTTAGACTGAAGTGAAAGCTGTTATGTCTTACCCAGTTTGATGTTGTGTTCACCATGAAATGTGCCACTGAGGCCCCAGTAATGAAGTCAAAAGTAAAAAATAAATCTTGAAAGCTGGAAAAGAAGTCCCATTTCCTCCAGGGGGTCTATCTTGAGACCACTGGCTAAGGAGATAGCTTCATGTCCAGCAGCAGAGCTGTAAAGATGCTCTATCCCTTTCATTCCCATGGCAGTTCCTAATTTGCAGTTACTATTTGGCAATTTTTTTGGTGTATTTGGTCAGGGTCTGTGACATTTCAGTGCAGCTGTCTGCTCTGAGTCAGGTTAAGAGTGAAGCTGAATAAATACCTCCTGGGAAGTAAACATTATCTTGGTAATCCTTCTCAGTCCTGTGAATGTGAGACACGTTAGGTTTCAGTGTGGCTCATGACACATTTTCAGTAAATAAACTATTAACCAAGATAACTTCTCAACTCTAGAAAAAAAATCAAAAGTGCCTCATCCATCTTTGTGGATGGATGACTTTGAGCCACTTCTGTAGAGCTATAGATTAGATCTGAATGGAAATGTTTAAGGATGTCATTCGAATGTTATTTACAAAGTTCCACTTCAAAGATGTGCTAATATTTTATAGTTTAGTTACAGCTTATCACCTGTCTTTGTTCTTCCAGGCATTTAAGACCAAGGATGGCTACATCGTGGTGGGAGCTGGAAATGATCATCAGTTTGTCACTGTGTGCAAGGTGTGTTAGGCGAAAGTATGGAAATTTGTAATAGTTTCCATTCTCACTAGCAAAATTAAGATGCTGATTGCTTCTTTATTCTCCTTTTATTTTCTTTTTTGGTATGGAAATAAGTGGTTAGTATAAATTCTAATCCTGCAGCTCTGGCTGATTATCTAGGGGACTGATATGAAGCCTGTGTTTTGGCCCTGAATTCAGAACACACCAGTTCTGAAACTTGTAGGTACTTTGCCCTTTTGCCCCTGTGCACATCTGATCAACTGAAAAAAAAATGAACAACCTAACAACCTTCCAATTTTGGAAGGGTGAATGTCATACAAGGCATGCTGGTGCCTTTTTCAGGAAGAAATGTGACACTGTTTTTCCATAAAATACATTATAAAGTATTAACAAGACAACGTTAGGGGATGGGCTGTTTTTGTGCTACTTGAATCAGTACCCGAGTACATTGTCCTTTTTGAGCACTACCATGTGCTGATCTGTGCTCACTGAGAAACTAGTGGACTTCTTAGAAAAGAAATGTTACGAATTGTGGGCTGATTTTTGAGTGGTGCAGAGATATGATGTTGAAGAACAAAAAAAAAATTGTTCTGAATAAAATATATCAACATTCCAAACAAAAGACCCCAGTAACATGTAAACTGGAACAAGAGAATTTTTGCATATAGCATTAAACAACATTTTTTAAAATTACAGGTCTCCCTTTTTTGGCCATTGTGTTTTTTCTCTAGGAACTTGGATATTTAACATAAATGACACTCACAAAATTGAGCATAATTTTCCTCCATTTGTTCCTGTCAGATGTTTCACATTTCTGTGGAAGTTCACCATTAATGACTGGAATATGTAGTAAGAGGACAGTGCTGTTTTCATTCTCTTTTAGTACAGTTCGGGGTATGTATCCCCACTTCACTATCTGGAGGGGTTCTGCTGTCATTTGCTTGAATTGGCTCTTAACCTCTTCAAAATTTGCCCGTTGGGTTTTCTTTGTAGATGTGTCTGACCACTAAAGTGGTCATCATCTTAACATGAATGAAGACTAATAGCTGAATAAGTGTCTACCTGTCACAACTCAATTTTATCAAAGACTCATTTTCTCATAAAGAAAATCTTTCCAGAGTGTCCCAGGACATAGCTGTCTTCTTGGTGCTTTGTCATCTAAAGTGAAGAATTACGTAGCAAATGCTTGTCATCCTGCCATCTTTGAGTAAGACAGAGCTGAAGATCCATCTCAGTAGGTTCTGACATCTTGATACGAGCTAGCAGGCACTAAAACTTTGGACCATGCACTTTACCTGACTTTAGGGTGCAGCTGAGAGAATTACGGTGTGCCTTATTGTTACATATTCCCTCTGTAAACGTTAAGAGGTAAATGGAACCCCAGAAGATGAAGCAAGATTTTAATGGTTTGTGTTCCCCCAGAATGTATAGGACAAATATTAAGTGAGATGAATATTAGCCCTGGTTTTCAGGCTGATGTTTTTTTGTTTAATCCTTATAAATGTGTTCTGGTGTTCCTACAATTGAAAATAAGAGGTACAGAGCATGGAAAAAATGATGATTGCTTACATTTCAAAGGGATTAAAAAAAGCATAAAAAATAGTTCAAGGTTTGAGTAATTGTTAGATTTTTCTATACACCAGTTATCATATTTGTTTCTAAAAAGAATGCTTTTTACCCTTTTCAAGATAATGTAGGTATGGATTTGGGCTATTACATTGCCCAGAAATGAAATTTTGAGGAAGTCAGTAGAATGCTGGAATGAATACCCATTAGAGATACGGTCTGTACTAAGTCAAAGGTAATTTGGAACTTAAAACACTGTCAAGAGGGAAAGCCAGTAAAGGAAAAAAACTTTATTACAGGAGGGCCTGCAACACCCTAGTGAACTTTAGTAAATACAGAGACAACTCATTCAAACATTGGAATTGCTATTAGAGAATCTTTCTGAGCTGAGTTGGTGCAGAAAATACAGGCTGTATGGAAGCTCTTGCCCTGAAGACACATATTCTAGAGATGTAACAGCTGGCTCAAACTGTAAACAATTGCAAACATTCTGCTTCAACTGTATCTTTTCAGGCGAGCAGAAAGAAAAATCTGGAATAATTCACTGTGGTATTTTCAAAATCAATGACAACTAACTGTAGCTTGTTTAAGGACTTGAATAATTGCAGAAAAACTTTGTAACACTGCTGGCTGAAATGCTTTTCATTGTGGTCAAGTGTTACCACAGCACATCCTGACCTGTGGCTGATTTGGTCTGATTAGGAAGACTGAGCGAGAGTCTTCAGAAGACTGAAGTTTTGTGTACAGTGAAGGAGAGTACAAACAGATTTGCTAGTGTTGCAGGACAAAGTACAAAGAGCATAAGCTCTGAGTGTGCATCTTAGAGCTTGAACAAGGCCTCAAACAGATGACACCATTTTCACTCCTAATGTTCACAGTGAAATAAAGAAAATAACATTGGCGACATCATGCAGGAAGATGAATGGTACATTAATGAACAACTTCGCAAGTGTGCATTTGTTAGTCACAAAAAATTGAGAACATATATAGACATGCAGCTTTACAACAGATGGATGTTAGATTAAAGCTGAAATCAGTAACATTAATTAAAACAGTAGAGTGAGCAACTCCATATGATCATTTTTCATGTAACTCATCAAATGGAACCATAATTTTCTGATTAATTTCTTGGTTTTTTAAGCTCACATAAGTATTCACTGTCATTTACTTTGAACAACACTACAGGATTTTTTTTTCTAAAGCAGTGATTTGTAACTGTGAAATAGCAGTATTTTAAAAAGGAAGTAATTTTAAGGGGTACCAAGAGAATTGATAAACTTTCCAATAGGAAAATTTAGCTATTTTCTAATGCTAAATTGTGATATGTTGTGATTTCTATAAACTAGATTCTATAAATGCAGAAGGAAAAGAAAATATGCTGTGAATTAAGTATTGATGGAAGGTGCTAGATTGATACTTTATGTTACCTTGCAGATAAAAATCTGCAGAAAAGTTATGTAACATCACCATTGTTCTAGCATAAGTTACGGATACCTTGTTTCCATGCTTAGTTTTGTCACTCTAGGTGAAAATTATGTCAAAGATGACTATCTGTTTTGAATATCTCTAAACAGCTGTTGAAGGAGTATCTGTTTTGCTAATAGGTTTATGTCATCAACAGCTATTCACTTGGAAAGGAAGCTGTATCCTTATTCACTCCAGCAAAGTCAGGAGTCATTAAATGATTGTGGCCTTGGTCTAAACCAGTGTCAGAGGAATTAGTAGAATGTTATGCTTGAAGCAATTATCAGAGAGATTGACATCAACTTATGTACATGTGGTTGTACATAGGCATATGGATTCAAGGAGTGACTGAACTTATTAATAAAACATAAATCCATTGATGATTGCTAAATATATAGAAAATACCTTCAATTCAGAAATGTCCTAATCCAAAGAGGACTAGAGTTTGGATGAAGATTAAAGAAGTGTTGTATGTACTGGCCCTGTTCTCAAACTCTTCTTAAGCATCAGCACTTAGACAACAGGCAGAGATAGAATGATGGGCTATAGGAACTTCAGGTCTGAAACACTGTATTTTTTTTGTAAGCCGTCTTAGAAATAGCCCTATAAAAAATGTAGCATGTTCAGAATGATTATAAGACTCATCATAAGAAAAAATGATCTTTGGTGTGTGTTACTGGGTAAAAATACATGAAGAATGTGTGACAGCCTCTTTTTTAATGAGATTCTATGCTGTCTTTCTCTGTAGCTGATGTAATTGGGGTATTTTTAAAAATCACATTTAATTATGTTTATTTATCTTCTATAGAAAGTCATTGTGGCACAAATAGGTAAATTATATTGATTTTCCACACAGCTGCTTTTTCTAATGAAAGCCTCTACAAAATCTAAGACTCATTCTGCATATTTAATTCCCTTTATAGTGTAATACACATTGTCTTCACACGTTGTTTAAATTTCTAATGTGGCAGGTGGGAGTTACACATTGAAGATATATTTCTCCTTTCTTAGAGGTTATACCACCACTTTTCTTCATTAATTCTTTTGGAAAAAAATAATAAAGAAAACCAAAGACATTTCGATAGAAAGAGACTTTTTTTCTTTAAGTTTTTTCTTTTTTTTATTTTTGACAGAGATTACTGAAGTGGAACGAAATAATCTTAGATGTATCTTTTCTCAGTCTAGCATTTGAAGTACAGACATACTTCTTATTCTGTGACATAAAAGTTAGTGCAAGATAATTCCACAGATCTATCCAACCCCATGGTAATAACTTACTTTTTTAGTGTCCTATGGCAAGAATTTCTCCTAGCTAGTCCTGAAAGTTGTCAGCTAAGATCTGGATGTTCAGTCTGATTTCTTTCTTTTTCCTTTACTTGTTATGTAATATTAATGAGAAGGCTTTTTAAAAAAAGAAGTAATAATTAATATTAAATTTATCTACATTAAATTATTGACGATAAGTAGTGATTGTTGGAAATCAGTGGTTTTTTTAAATCAGTTTTTATTTTTGTTAGCTATATATATATCTCCTGTCAAGCACATTTCTTACTTATCTTTAATTTTACTTAGATCCTGAATTTGCCTGAAGTTAGTAAAGATTCCAGATACAAAACTAATACACTCAGAGTCCAGAACAGAAAAGAACTCATTGACATATTGTCAACCCGGTAAGTTAATTAAAAAGGGAAGAATCTACATTTAATCTGTTAATGCAAATGTAACAAGCAAATGTATACAAGTAATGTATAACAAGCTCTCATCATGGGAAAATTTTATTTTACTCTTTTGAGATACTCTAGTTTTTAAAATAGGTATTGCAAAAGCTTACTGATGTTAAAAATTCTGCCTTTTGCATGCAGACTGTAGTGTGGACTAAAGAAGCCAGAGCACGGATTTAAGTTTTCAGAAACTGTTTTAACTTCTTTTTAACATTAACTTGAATTTTAGTGAAACCAGTGCTTTCTGCTTTCCTGGGTGAATGTAGCACCTGGGGAAAAAATACTTGAAGCACCATTTGCTTTTGCTGTGGGACTTAAAAGTTTTCTCTGAGTGTTTCTGTATCCAAGGGAGTTCCACTTCCTGCTACTCCCTTACTGCTAGTTCTGTATTGTGGTGCTCTGTACCACAAATTCTCCCTGGGCCATTCCTTTTGAAATCAAAAGGATATGTGTTTAGTTTTCTGTTTCGAAATCATCCTATTAAATACTTAATTTTTTTTTTTTTAAGAGAAAGCTCAAAAACCCTTTTAATTGAGAGATTAAAATATCTTAGTTATCTTCCTCATTCTGTTTGAGAAGGCCTTATATCTGTGGAGTGCTCTTCTGTTTAATGGAGAGGATGACAAATTCATGTAATGTAAGAAAAGCTAATCTGTAAACCTTCCCAAAGGTCGCTTCAGCAGCACCTCATACTTCGGGAGATGAGAAGAAGAGATGGTCTATTTACTGTTGTCAATGATTCAAGAAAAGTCATACTATCATGTTGACACATGGCCAGTATTAGTCTTTGTCAACAAATGCATAACAGTTATCACTGAGGCAATTTTACTGGGGGAGGGGATTTAGAAGCATTAAGTCAGAGATCTCCCCTTTTCATTCCATCCAAGAAAAAGAGTTTCAGTAGCACATCCTCATCCCCCACTCTCAACCCCACACATTTTTTGGATATTGAGAACCAGAATCATGAGTCATTAAATAGTGTAGAGAGAGTTATTTTGCCTCTTCCAGTTGCACTTGTGCTTTTGTCTCTTTCTTACCTGTCCATTTTCAGATGTCCTGCCCCTGGTGAAAAACTGAAGTACCAGATGACTTTGCATTTTTGAATAACTATGGTGCAACTGTCCTTGATTAACTTTTGGAACTCTTATTTTACCTTCCTTTAACAAATGGATTGTGATAGCACAGACAAGGCCACTCCTGCTGTAAGTTTTGAGCCCCTGAAAGGCCATAACTTACCTTTTGACCTACTTTGGAGCTCTTACATTCTTGATGCATTGTCTTAGTTTTGAAGTTGGGTCATGTTGACTTATTACTTGGACTTCATTTAGTATGGCATTTATCTGATGTACTCTGGTACCTTGTGAGAAGGCTGTTTTTCCATCGATAGATCAGTTACTTAATAGCTCGTTGCTTCTGGTTGATTTTGGATGTAGTAGGTTTTTTTTCCTATGGGCAATGTCTGAACAAGAAGATAAAGTTCAAGGAACAACTATTCTTTGGATTGCAGGAATTACAATTTGTTTTTATATCTGTAGCTATTATTTAATCAGATTACATTACTGCTCTTCTAATTACTGCTTTGTCATCTTTTTTTTTTCTCAGAGTTTGTGTTCTGTTTTATTATTATAATTTTGGCTGAATTTCTGCATATTATGTGCAATTATCTAAATGCATACCCACTTTTAAAGTAGACATTTCCAAAGTGTTCTGTTATGTCATATTATTGTGAGTTCATCTGGCAATCAGTTATAAAACACAGATATAACAAACACCTGCGGTATTCTAATGGAAGTTGAATATGTTTCCACACACATTCCATGGTAACTTTGCTTTTATTCACTAATGCACAGTTTTTTGTAAAATTATATGTGGTTTATTTTTGAAGTTACTTAGAGAGTTAAATTAATAGTTTCTCAGTGCTGAAGAATGTCAACCCTTGAGAAACGAAGGGAAATGACAAAATAGTAATGACAGAATTTCACTGAAAAATAGCTTCATTTAACCACTGATTGCTTGATAGTATTACAGCTTCCAGCACATGGAAAATACAAACCTAAGGTGCATTACTTGGAAAAAAACACCTGCAGACTCTTCCATTTGCTCACTGTATGTGCACTGCTGTCCACCTCAAAATGAATTTGTGGAGCTATGAGCTGGAGCAGCTTAGAAGACATATTCTTAGATATAGCTTTTCTCAGTCTAGCATATGAAGTACAGTTGTGTGAAGTACAGTACTTTTGTTAAGATGAGCCGCTCCTTTTTTCGCCAAACTCTCCTGCTGCCATTTTCAGTTTATACATCCTTCTTGTTCCACTAAGCCATTGGTATTTTAAGCAGATGCTGTATGGAAGGTGCTTGGTACTCTGCAGTGACTTGCATATAGCACTGCTATTGCACAGTAGATATATGCATACCTTTTTTTTCAAGCCTTTGATGCTGTTATAATCCTAATAAACCAGAGCTAGAGTAGGTTTCCACTGACCTATCTACCCTGTCCCCTTGCTCTTATCTCTTTTGAACTGTTTGTGGTGCTATGTTTTACCTTATGTTTTCCATTTTTTCTTAATTTTCAAAATTAACTCCCTGGAATTAATTTCTAACTTCTGAGCATTTAGTAAGTGCAAAAAGAAGGATTATTTATTTCCTCCTCTTAAGAAAAAGGGTTTGCTAGGCTTTGTATAGGAATAGAAGGAGATGTTCAGACCTGCTCAAAGGGTCAATAACTCCCTGAAGTCTTGAGTATTTAATTCGCTTCATGTGTGGAGCTGAAATTTTTGAAAGCATCTCAACTCTGAATACCAAGGAGACACTTGATGGCTTTCTTTTGCTAGAGCAAAAAGTTGAGCAACTGAGACTCTTTGGTCACAGTTTTATTCTAGATGTGTGAACAAGGGAAACATTGGGACAATTGGTCAATGTTAAGGAATGGTGGGGTTTTTCAAGAAAAAGGCTCTATCTTGGGAATTCTTGACTCAAGTGACCTCTAATTTAGATCAATAATTCTACTCACCACCTGTGGCAGCCATGCCAGATTTCAAGGCAGTTAGGTAACCATGGGGATTATGCAGCACTTAGAAGAAATTGACCTTTAAACAGAAGACTTTTCAGAAAGGTGTGAAATGATGTATTCATCAAAGTCAGATGTACTGAACAGAGTGAGAATACAAGACAGGAATGGATATGGCTTCAGACATATATGTAACTTGAAACAACAACTCTGAAAGGTGTGAATTGCTCCATTCATTTCCGGAAGAATTTTCTCATCCTCTTTCTTCTCTGACAGAAAGGAAGAGTGAAGCATGCCTGTCCTTACCTCCTCAATCCGCTTGCTCTCTGTACATCTCAATTCCTTCTGTAGGGCACAAATGAAAGGTAGAGAGGGAGAGCAAGTAAGGAAGGATAAGTTCACATATCTGCAGATAATGTTGGATCTCAATAAAAGTGGCTGTAAGGTAAACTGCTGTGGAGTGGTATGCTGCTTCTAAGACAGTCTGCTCTCATACTGAAGCAAGAGGAGGGAATTACAGAAAACAGTTCCATCTCGAGACATGGAGTGTTTTTCAGTTCCATAGTCTATGGGGAAATGAGTAAAGTGCTGCAAGGACTGCTAGTTCGTAGGGTATTCACAGGGAAGAAGAATATAGTCCTGTGGGGTATTTTGTACTTGTTTTGCTACTGGTGGTGTTGTCCCTTTCCCGTCTGTAGTCCTCTTCCTTGTATGCTGGTTTTTTTCATATCCTGATCATCTTTCTCCACTTTCTACAGGTCCCCTTCCCCCTCCTCATCTTATTTCCCCTTTCTCCTCCCACTGCTGACATTTGCACATCTACTATTTGCTTAAAAAAAAAAAAAGTTTTGGTGCCTTCTGTATCTTCCTCTCTATATAGGTTACATTTTCCCCAAATGACAAGAAAGCAGAACTCTGACAAAAGCAAATTACCTCTGCCTTCCTTTCTTGTGTATGTGCCAAGAGTCAATTTGAAATGACCCTGCCTGGGTGGAGGTCAGGTTCAATGGCTACCACTGAGGCCCCTGAGACTCACAGCTCATGTGAGAACTGACAGACTACAGAGCACTCTGTTTTTTAAGTTTCCAGTGGAAACCTCTGGTTTGTGAGTTACGTGTACATCTAACTCACAAACAAGAGAATCAAGTTTTAATTGTCGCTCTGTTCTCCCTCTACCTCCCTTCTACTTTTACTTTTGCTTCCACTAGAACACAATAGTACCAGACACAATGCAGATTATTTTGTATGTGTGTATATATGCATGCATATGTCAAGACACATATATATTGTGTGCACATGAAATTTGAGATGCATTTGTGCAAAAGCTAGTATAATACCAGTTTTTAAAGAAGCTGCTTTAAGAAAGGAACCTTAATTTGTTGACCTTCTTCTTCAAATTACTCCAGAATTTGAACACTAATCCTCCCATGCACCTCAGTAATGTAGACACATTTTAAGACAGAGCAGCTAAATGTGTACTCCAAGGTACTTTGGGAAATTAACCTGTAAATGGAACAGAGTGTGTGGGGGTATATGAGTGTAGGGGGAAGGCCCTCAGCCTTTAAATTGAAGCAGTTTCACATAAAGAACACATAAATTCAGCATGATTAGTGCTCCTGCAGCTCTAACTAAATTATTGTAGATTCAGAAGTGTTAGGGCTGGAAATGATTCAGAGTGCAACTTCTATTCCTAGCACTTGTGTTTTAAACCCCTTATTCTTGACTGTACACTACAGCTGCATGCTGCGTATATAAGTGTGAGAGGAAAAGGAATGAGCAGGAAGGAAACACAGAGGAACTTGATCCTCAGTTAATAAAGTCGTTGCTAAATGGTTTCCACCTAGTAACAGAAGAGGAGGGCACCTAAAGGGGAAGGAGTATTGTAAGATGTTTAATTTGCGTGATGAGAAGCATTGTTAAATTCACACTTGTTGAGACACACCCAATCTCTGTAAATCTCCTTCCCTATCCCCACTATTTCCTTTTCTAAAACAAGAGCCTTGCTGAAGTCACTGTTGATAACATTACAGGAATGAGCGTCTGGTTGTTTACAGCTTCAGCAAGACAAGTGTCTGAAGTTTGAAAGACAATTGACTTCAGTGTGGCACAGCTGGTAAGGTTTACTCTCCCCAGTCATCTACCTCACCATCAGTACATAGAGGGTTGAGCTGTATGGACATCAGCTACCAAATTGCCACCGTTTGCTTTAAAATGCTTTGTTTTTAATTGTTATTAGCTTTATGTTGACTTCTGTCAATACAAATGAGAGAGATCCAAAGTATCTCAAGCATCTGATTTTTGGACTGGGTAAGCTAACGTGTATTTTCTGTGTTCTTTTCTCACCGTTTAATAAACTTCTAAGATTTTCATACCCACGTGAAGTTCAAGATCCTTTCTGAGAAGGAACTTGCCATCTTTTCTCTGATGACATACATTTCTGATTTCAGCCTGCTCAAATCAAGGCAGGTCTTTTTATTGATTTCAAATGAACTTTTTGACCTGACCCTTGTTAGCTCTTTAATCCCCTTGAGTTAAAGGAAAAACAGTAACAAAATCATTGCAACTTTTCATCATTCTCAATGTGCTTTTACTGATGCGTGTTTACCTAGCTGATTTTCAGTTAATTTGCACTTCTTCTGTCGTAACTTTTAAGGTAACAGTCCTTTTTTGTACTCGAGTAAAACAGAAGAAGGTTGGGGAAAAGTAGTATGTTTCTAATGTGTATAGATTAAGATTATCTGACTATGAAAAGAATTAGTTCTTTTACATGCTGGATTAACTACTCTGTGTAGCCATAAAAAATACGTTTTACAAGATAGATTTGTTTCCCTATGTCTGGTATGCCATTCTTTAAAAATCATATATGGTTTTAAAGCAGCATGCAAATCTTGATAGAAGAATGAGAAAGTCTGTTAATCTCTAGCACAAATTTTGTGCCTAAAAGTAGAGGTTTATTAATAGTTCTGTTAAGCTGATAATATTTATACTATGCAGAAATATTATAGAATTTTCAGGGTGGATTTTGGTACCTACAAATTTCTGGGTAGTATTTTATGTAGCTACCACTTATAATCTACTGTATGTGACATCTTTTAAAGAAGTTGAAATATCTGTCAGCAAAACCTGCCAGTACAATCATGCAGATCCCAAATATTTTAATATTTTGTCTGTTGTGGTTTTCCCGGTGATTCATCAGTAAGAGGAGACTAGACGCTAACAGAGTTATTTACAGACTGTTGAGTAAATACTGTAGTATTCACTTTGAAAACACTAATTCTATATTCACTGTACACTAAAGGATAACGATCCATTCTTTGAATTTTCCAAACAAATATTTCCTAATGCTTTTATTTTGTATAGTATCTTCCATAGATGCTACTGTAAGAAACTGTACAAATTCTCTTACTCATTTAACTACCATTAAAGAGGTGTTTGGTAGTGAAGAGAGAAAATATTGTAGATATTTGGGAGTGAAGAGACTGTTGATAGAACAAAATGAAACAAAAACCATAATGTAGGTTTGCGTTGTGCTAGAAAACACAGGAATGCTGTTGTGAACTTCAGTAAGAACAGACGAGCTTTTTGTGATTGACCGCATGTAAAAAGTTTTTACTAATCCTAGATGTTGCTGTTCCATCTGTACTTTGTAGCTGTCCAAATTACTTCTCTAAATTAATTGCCATAATTTTCCTGTAGAAAAGAGCTGTATTTTGTTTCAGTAGTTCTTCTATACTTTCTTTGTGTGGGATTGGATTTTTTTATCCATTAGAGAAACATAGTTGCCCTTCCACATAGGATGTAGCAAGGCTGGAAGGTTTCCTAGGAAACATAAAGTGGAATACACACGAAGTGGATTCATTCATGCTCTTCAAGTCTTTGTTTCATTGAAAGATAGAATATTGCTAAAAAAACCAAACAAACTTTGCATTAATAATTACCAGGATGAGAAACATAGAAACACATCCAAGTGCTGTTAAAATATACTAACTCATTAAAGCCATTTCATCTGACTTGCACATGTCAAGCAGACATTCTTTTTCTATTTTGCATGTAAAGATCCTTTTTTTAAAAAAATATTTTTAAAGTTAGAGTTTATTAGAAAGCAGGAGGGAATGTAGATCCTACTTTTTAAGAAGCAAAACTACACTTGCAGTTTGTGTAAGAAAACAAGGTGTAAAACTTTTTTTAATTTTCTATTTAATTTTTTGCCTTTTGGATTTTTTTCTTATACTGTGCTGTAATGCTTTTGATGAATTTGCTGAATGTATAATTTAAATTTAGATGTTTTCATTTAATGATGCCTGCTAGATTTACTAATTGAAGAAAAATATATTTAGTTGGATTTCTTCCAATTTCAATTAGTTCAGCTTATGCCACACTTTCTATTCTTAAAATATTTTAAAGCATGAAATGTATTTAATGTTAAATGTTCCGGAACTTGATGCCTCATTTCAATCCTGCAACTTAAGTATCTTCGTGAGTGCTGTGTAATTCAGTGCAGAGTACTGCTTAAAATGCAAATAAGACATCATGGAGACTTTGACCACTTCAGGAAGTAAGCCTCAGTTCAGGCTTTGCAGTAGATGTCCTAGCAATGGGTTTGTACTTCATTGGGGTACATATCATTCCTTTTTCCAAGGTGTTTTCAGAAAGAGGTAAAGAGCTTGCATTTGAGCTTCATAGCTCAAAGTAGCACATTAAAAGGAAATCCTTTTGAACTTCTAAAATACTGGTAATAATTTCAGAAAGCTAAGCTATAGGTTTAAAACATTTCTACAAATAAATCATAGGTAATTTAGATGGCATTTATGTGATTTTTTAAATATATATATATATATGTGTGTATCAGATGGAACATTTTATATGATAAGGGACTCATCTGAAAATACATGAAGCTGTAGTGTGAACTGCAGTGTTGAGCTCTCCCACAGTCACTGAGTATCATTGAGGTAAAGATTCTCTTGCAAGTGTCATGTTTCAGAGTTCAAATGTTCTACAGTCTTGGATTCTTTTTTTTTTTTCCTGCTAGCTCTGGTTTGGAAGATGGACAGTTGTATAGCCTTGTATGCGTTTCCATCAGTGATTTTATTTATATATGTGTATATATAAGGCAAGTCAGTAATTTATTTTTCTTAACTGAAAAATATACAAATATTTGAATATTTATTAAAAGGCATAGAAATACTTTTTAAAACGTGTTAAGAGAAAAACACTTGGCCAGACCTTCTAAATTCCTGCTGACAGAGCTTTCATTTTCAGGAAAAAATGTCAGTCTGCTGCTTCTTGGAAGTTTTTGTTGAGGGTCTTCTCTTGTTATTTTGGGGTGCTGAGCATGTTATTAATGGATGCTTAGCAACTTAAAACATCATCCCTTCACTGTAAGTAAAGGTTATGGTATTAATTTGTGTAAGTATTATGAAAAATTGTATTTAGTTGGGGGAATAATACATGCAGGTTGGTAAAAGAAAATAAAAAAAAATCAAAGTTTGCACAGCTGACATCAGAGGTAAAAATTAACGTTTTTTCATCCATGCCTTATCTCTTATCCGATTTTGAAACAGTATTTCTCCCTTAATGATGTATAGCAGATGTTTCAATATATAAAACATAGTTGAATGAGCAAAATAGTTGCAAGCTGTTGCTCTCAAAATCTGAATACTAGACCTTTATTGGCAGTGGTGATGTTCTGTTCTGCTTCTAAACAGTTTGCTTAACAATATGTTCTCCACAGCCTCCCTTTAATACAAATAAAGGAAGCTATTCTACATCAGAGTTAGATACAGAGTTTCAATTTCAAGAGGAAATGCTGTGTTTGTCCCTTGAGGATAATAGCATTTTCCCTCCTTGAGTTGAAAGCTTTTAGGAATTACCTCCAGCCATCAACAAATAAATTAATGAGTAAGACTAAGGCAAATGTTAGATCCATTCAAAAGAGGTACTTTCAAAAACAGACCATCTCTTGTTTCTACAAAATTGTGGGGATTTTTTCTGTTACATAGGAAGGAAAAACCTAAGCACAAGCTAAAATTGTAGAAATTCATCTGGAATCACAGAAATTTTGCTTAACATATGTATATGTTCTGTAACTTACATATACAACTCCACTGTATATTGAGTCACTCACAATGGTGCAACTGAAGAAGAATGTATGTCTTGAAAATTACTCAGATTTACCACAGCATCAGGAAGTAGCATACTAGTTATGCAGATACAGGTTATAGACACCCCTGTTGAAAAGACTTCATTTTCAGGCTATCCTTTAAGTGCAAAAGTTTTGGTTTTTTAGACTCAGGAAGACATTTAGAAACTCTTTCATACAAAGAAGTGCAGGGACAACATAGCAGACTTATTCATTACTAACAGATCAATTGAATGCTGATACTTACATCAAGAATTACAATAATTTCTTAGTGATAGTCTTCAGCACCATGGTTATGAAGTTGATTCCAAAATTCCTCTTGTAGCTGTCCTGTCTTGTTACAAATAAGATAGTAGAATTTGAGGTGTCAAAAAGTAGTAGCTGAAAAAAGCTTTCCATTTATAACAAGGGAGTTAGTGGGCCATGAAATGTGAAGCATCTCTGTTGCTAGCAGGGAACAGCATAGTTTTATGTGATCAGCATCTGTAACTGAAGGGAAAGAGTTTTTCATGTGAATCTTATTTATATTATGCAGTAGTTTGAGCCCCAGACCTTAATAATAGATGGCTATGAATAACAAGAATATGTGGATTATGAGAATTGTTGTCAAATGGAGAGTACTGAAGGGAAATACAAATTGTAGTTTAGACTAAAATCATGGTTTCTTAATAGCTGCAATCACTGAGGAAGGAACTTTATCTGCCTCTCTAGAGTTACCTTTTCCCCCAGTTTCCTGCAATGTACCTGGTTCTAGGTGTGGTTGCAACAGAGTATTAAATTGGATGGACCCTAGATGTGTCCAACAGCAGTGCTGTCTTTATGGCTGACTACATCTTTACCATGAAATAATTTTAATATTCAATGATTACATATAATTAGACTGTGCAATATTCTTATATCTGTTTACTTTAGAAGCTATGCTGCATTATGCTTCATTTCTTCATGAGTCATGCTTCATTTTATAACACATTTTGCACTTCTAAGGCCTTTTATTTTGATTTTTCTTTTTTATTGCTCTTTCTATTTCTTTTAGAATTATTTGTTGACTTCAGGAATAAAGCTTCTAGGTCTGAGAAACGGCCATCCATAACTTGTGCTAGAAGTAAAGCTGAATGTTACTGACATTGTTCCAAATTACACTTAAGGAACAGCAAACTGGTATCTATAGAATACCAGTAATTGACATTCCCTTTTAAAGCTTTCTATTAATTTCATTTCTGTCAGGTCTTTGAATCACATCAAATTTCTTTTCAGTGTTGGGTGTATCATGAAGTCAATCTTTGATTTCTAATAAGCTGGTAGACCTGTGTGGTATTTATCTTCTTGAAATTTAAAATGCTATCTCCAAGTAAGTTCACCTTTGATTCAGGATCCCAGATGACTGCAGAAAATACCATCTCTCAGTGACTGGTATTGTTTCAACAGTGTGTTTTCTTCACGTATGCAACTCTACTAGGCAGATGAGGACAGAAGAACTATCTAGAAAAATAGGGGAAATAGAGTGGTGCTACCAGTCATGAAACTGAATGCTTAGAAAGAAATAAGATGAGCTTTTTGCATGGGATACAAAGACCTGGAGCAATGTGTTCACTCGCATATGGGCACCCTGTATATATGCTGAACTGGATGTCCTTAGGATAGGTTGTACAACAAATAAGTAAGTAATCAGTCTTGTTGTCTAACCTAAAAATGTGGGTTTTAATCCTGATGTATGTTTTTGATGGTGCTTTACATCAGCTTTTAATGAGCAGTATTGTATTGTATTCGTACTCGCACTGTATCTTTTTGTTGTTAAATATGTACATAATGGAAAACAAATGTGAAGCACATTAATATAATTAAGGAATGGAGGGAACCCATTGATCCTTATTTGAAACTGATGATAAACTTAGCTTTACATCATTCCTGGATTGCTTCAGATTATCAGATAGAAATAGAAATCAGTTCATAGATGCTCTATCCCCAATGTCTTTGGGTTTTGCGTTTCTGAAGAACATAGGGAGTACATTTTTGTTATTTTATTCACTGTCTGGGAAGAAGTCAGTGGAGAGGAGTATGGAAGCAGTGAGAGAAGGGGGAGACATACTCTACGTTTCTTAAAATCTGAAAGTACAGTGTTGAAACCACATTCATTCTTATTTGCTCTTAGGTTTTCAGAAAAAGCGACGACCGAATGGTTGCAGCTCTTTGAAGGGAGTGGGGTTCCATACGGCCCAATCAACAACATGCAGCAAGTGTTCTCCGATCCTCAGGTTGGTCCTCAGCAAGTCTCTTCTGCACGATATTACACGTGTTTTATGAATGCTGAGTAATGATCACTTTTCCTGCCGCTCAGACCTGATTTTGGCTACTTTAAAATGGGATTTGAGAGGTTTATGATGGATTGAGTTTAAGCCAATAGTATGACATATTAAGAAATAAATACAGATCCTTAAATGAATTATATGCTTGGGAACTCAGATTTTGTCATAGCAAATTAAACCATAGGTATTCCGTGTCTCACGTAGAGAGTCTGTATTTCAAAACTGGCTGGTAAAACAGAGAAAAAATGCAGTTACATACTATATTTCATATAGAACATAAATATGCAGAAAAGTACCTTTTTTGGTGCTCCAAAAGAACTAATTTTCTGTATGGAGTATGGATTACCAAAATCAATTCTGTTTGAAAAAAAGGTCAATGTTTTGACTGGAAAAAGAAAAATGAAGCACAAAATTCATATAAAGAAAGAATCTTAACATTTTCTTGCCCTGGTGGTTTCAGTGGCTGAAAACATTTCATCTATGTATCTATTTTAAATGTTAAATATTACACTGAATTACACCTATCCTTAGTTGTAAACAATATTTTTATTTTTTAGTATCTGTAGAGTTATATTATCTGCATATTCCCTGATGCCTCCCCTGCTTTTTACCCTCTGGCTTAGGATGGGTTAAAGGACCCCAAGATAAACTGAATTATACTGTCTTGAGTACTGTAACTGAGTATTCGATGGCTATTCTAATGTGTGCTGAATCTCCTCTAAGTTGATTTTTACTAAAGAGAATCACAAGAAAAATGATTGATCATTGGCTATTTTTGTTTTTTCTTCCAATTTTTTACATGTCCATGTCTGCTGTCAGAAGTGTTTGTCATGGCCGTGATTGTAGTGTTGGGGAAAAAAGAGCAGGCAAAGCAATCTCTGTCATAAAAGAATATGTTTATAATAAATATGTTTGTTATAAATATTATTGTATTTCAGAGACATAAAATAATATTTTTTAGGTGACTTCAGGGAAAGAGTCTTTTTTATTAAACAAATACGCTCTTTCTCCTTAAAATGATGTAGTATCATGCCATAAAGTATGCATGGGCCAAATTTTTCACTTCATAACTTTCACAGGGATTAAGGTTGGGCTTTGAAGAACATACAGCAAGAGAATTTTACTCAGACTTGGCTCTGCTTGGGGCAACATTGGAAAAATATTCTGTGCTTTTTTTTCGATGCTGTGAATTTTAAGAAGCTGTGTCTACTCTGAAAGAGACTGTTTTTAAAACATTATATGTCATGGGCTATTACCTCCCAAATTGAAAAGAGGTTATCTTGGCTACCTTGCTGTTAGAATTCACCTAAATAATATTTTCACATATATATTATTATAATTATATATATGGTATTTATATATGTGTGTCAGGTTATTACTTGACATAGTTAGCCTTTCTATAAAAGGTATCATGGTGCTTTGCAGTTAGAGATGGCATGTTTTTCGAAATATCTTCCTGTGAAGAGGCATGCTAACCTCTTCCTCATGAAACTGCTTGAAAAGCATTATCTTTTCTACATCCTTCTCTGAAATACATGGCACCCGGACATTGCTACTGGAAGTTGAATGCCAATATTTGTGCATAGCTTGCATGTTATACATTTATTTAATGTCTGAAAGAAGCATTTTCTCACAGGTATTTTCAGTTCAAAGGGAGCAGGAAAAAAAAAATTCAGACTGACTGGGGAAGATGTTTATCACCTGAGAGACTGTAATCTAAGTATCCTCTGCACTATGAAATCCCAGTTATAACAGGGGAAAACCAGCACCCACCAACAAGAACATACTCTAATCAGCAAGATTTTTTCATAGAATCATAGACTATTTTGAGTTGGAAAGGACCTTTGCAAGGTCATGTACTCCAACAACCCTGCAATCTGCAGGGGTATTTTCAACAAGATTAGGTTACTCAGAAGCCCCATCCAGCCTGATCTTGAATGTTTTCAGAAATGGGGCATCTAGCACCTATCTGGGCAACCTGTTCCAGTGTTTTCCAACTCTCATTATAAAAAACTTTACTATAGCTAATCTAAATTGACCTTTTTTCAGTTTAGAATCATTAAGCCTTGTTCTATCAAAACAGGCCCCACTAAAAATTCTTATAGTCCTCTTTGAAGTACTGAAAGGCCACAACAGGGAATCCCCAGAGCTTTCTCTTTTCCAGGATGAACACTCCTAATTCTCTCAGTCTTTCCTCACTGGAGAGGTGCTCCATCCAACCCTCTGATCATCTTCACAGCACTCCTCTGGACTCCTCCAACTCTCTCCTTCCTATACTGTGGACCCCAGAGCTGGACACAATACTCCAGGTGGGGTCTTATGATAGCAGAGTAGAAGGGGAGGATCTCTCTCTTGATGGGCTGGTCACACTTCCTTTGATGCAGCCTAGGACACGTTTCGCTTTCTGGAATGCAAGCAAACATTTCTGGTTCATGTCCAGCCTCTCATCGACCAACTCCCTGTATTTGTTCTTGGCAGGGCTGCTCTCAGTCTTCTAATGCCCCAACCCATATTGATCCTGAGGGTTGCCTTGACCCAGGCGTAGAACTTTGGACTTGGCTTTGTTGAACCTTGTGATGTTCCTGTGGGCCCACTTCTCGGGCTTGTGCAAGTCCCTCTGGATGGCATCCTGTCCTTCAGGTGTGTCAACTGCACCACTCAGCTTGGTGTCATCTGCAAACCTGATGAGGGTGCACTTGATCCCTTTGTCTGTTGTTCATGAAGACGTTAAATAGCACTGGTCCCAGTAAGTGCCCCTGAGGGACACCACTTGTCACCAATAGCATGTCTCACTAAGACGTTGACCCCTCTGGATGTGACTATCCAACCAATTCTTCATCCACCTATTCATCAATCCACCCATCTTCTTATGTGTAAACCTGAACCCAGTCATCAAGTATGAAAACTTTGTAATAATTCTTCCCAGTGCTCCCATTATAATGTGGTTTTTTTTCCTCAGTTTAGATCAGAAAATAAAATTCTAAAAGATGTCACTCAGTTTGCATGATAACCGTGCTTACTGGTGCTGTGTAACAGCATGTTAAACTCTTTAATTTTACATAACACTGTTTGATCATAACACAATAATCTGCTTCTCATCGCCATTTACTTTCAACCATTGCGAAGACTCCAGAAAAACATCAAACCCAGTGATACTTCAGTTTAGCCCAACTCTTATCTAATTCTAATAGATAATACGCAGACTTTCCTAATATCTTCCATTTTGTGTGTTACCATCAGGATTGGATCTAAACATTTTCTTTACTTCATTTACTGTCATTATCTTCCTCTTTGATCTTTGGATTTTTGTATCCATAATGTAAACAACTTTCATTTTAAGCGTAGTCTTGCACCATTGGTAACCAAGATGCCCTGCATGGATGTCAGCTCAGCTGTCAGTAATGCTGTAAAGGGTGCTCTAGGCTGGTACCAGATGTAGACACAAATCCCATGAGGGGGCTGGAATAATGCAAGGGATGGCTAGAAGCACGTGTGAGGGAGTAGGGGGAAAGACAACTATAGGAGATGATTGAAATGGTCTAATGGAACTCAATTGGCTACAGGTGGTAGCCTGTAGTACAAATGTTTTCAAATTTTATTTTAACTAAAAGGACTACAGAGTACTGAAGGCTGAGAGTGGCTTATATAACTCCTTCTATAAACTGAGATAAAACAACATATTTTTTGATCCCAGGACATTTTGTTAATATCATTAACAGCTTCAATCGTACTCTGTGAGCTGCCAAAACCCAGGAAATATCTTACTAAGTTGGAGTGCCAGGTGATACTGTTTTTCCATGAATGGAGTGAAATGTCCACTTTTCCCACTGATTATAATCTTTTATTCATTTGTGAAGTTAAAATTAATACCACAGGCATTTGTACTGCTAAGTCAATCAGTCTGTGGATAGATGTATGCATGTAGTTGTGCATATATGGATAAAACGGCTGAGAGAAAAAAAAGGATATTGACTAGTTAAGGGAACAAATTTCTTAAAAATGTGAGAGAAAAAGGAATGTTTGTGAAAGTTCTTACAAATGCTTAATAGTACAATATAGACGATTTTAATGAAAATTTATATAGTGAAACTTTTTCAAACTGTTTTTAAAAAATGTGCTCTTTTAACCAGGTCAAGATAGTACAAACATTAAAAGAATTTTTAAAATGTTTAAAAATCTTATGAGTGACCTCAGTATGGTCCCATTTAACATACTCTGGGGAATATGTGTATGAAATACAGTGTGGTTTGAAGCTTTCCAAACAAAACATACTTAAAAGAGAATACCATTTTTAATAGACACTATTCAATTCTCCCAAAAGATAAAGCAAAACAAAAACAGGTACGCACTGTACTGCAGCTAAGTATGGAAGAAGAAAGATCTTTGCTGGTTAAGTGAGGCAACTGAAGGTTGTTGTTTTTTGTTTTTTTTTTCTTTAGAACATTGCCCTTCCCTTTTTTGAGCTGTAATTTCTTTCAACATTCTTTTATACAGTGTTCTTTACTTTTAATTAAATGGCTGGCATATACAGGAAGCAACAAAACAACCTAGAAAATATGGGCAGTTTAATAAATTGTAATCTGGTGTTTTACTATATTAAATCCATTCATGTTGATGAGTTTTACTATATGAATGTTGTCAGCTGAAAATAAAATGAAAACCATGCAGTGGCATTTCCCCCATGCCCCCCCAACAGTTACAGTCATACCACACAAGTTGAGTACATCAGGTGTAAGGCATCATCCTGATGCATCACTTCTGAGAAATATGGGGAGGGAAATATCGGAGCTGAAATATCACAGCTGGCCCTGATTTCAGCTCCTGCCAAACACCTGCAGACTCTAAAAGGATACCATAACAAAACTCCACCCTGTGGCAAGAGGCCATCCCTTAACAACCCTTCCCTGACTTTGCATCACTATAAAAATTAATTTAACATTTTTTTATAGAAACCTTAGTCTTCCTGTCCCAGAAGGCCATTACAGTTCCTTTAGCTATTTCTCTGAATATGCCTCAGAAAAAAAAAGTCACAATAAATTGAGTATTGAAATATCTGATAGCTGGCAATTATTTGGTGTTTTAAGTTTATTATTTGTGGAAACTTATGAATGTGGTAGTTTGGTTTTTTTTCTAATTAATCTTCAAGCTGTCTCTTATTTTGGAAGTCATTTCATATGCACCCTGGCAAAAATTTCCTAGCATCTGGTAAAAGCTTCTACATTCAGTATTATGAACATATAAAACAGCAAAAGTTATAGAATGGGTAGGGTGTTTTTGTTTTGGTGGGTTTTTCTGTTGTGTTCTGTTTTTTTTTTTTTTTTTTTAAATTTTGTGGGGTTTGGTGCTGGTTTGGGTTTGATTATTGTTGGGGGTTATTTTTGTTTGCTTTTGGGTTTGTTTTTTTTTTTAATATGACTATATTTTAATTGTTATTCTTTGTTGAAATAGAGTTTTGTGGCATATTGAGGGCTGTTCCAAGATAAATGAAATTATATTCATGTCCATAATACTATAGGAAAGTTTTTTACATGTAGAGGTTTCTGCAACTGAAAAGCAGCTGATTGAAGGCCTGAGGCAATATGGTATGTCTGGAAGTAATTCCTAACAGACAAGAGAGAGGAATTAAATTTTGCATGTGTCTATTTAATAAGTACTAAAACTGGTTGGAAATCTTACGATGGAATGTTTTTACATTTAAAAATGTCAATTCATTGAAAGTGAAACATCCGGATGAATACATCTAAAATTAAACTGTACTTTGAATCAGAAATTCAGCTGTATTCATGCCTCTCTTGCTAAGCTGAAAACATGCACTGCCTGGCTTTGGTGTTTCAAGACAAATTTTTACTTGAATTTTTAAATTCTGTGCAATGAAAAAACACCACACCACCAGCCATACCCAACCCTTTAATTTTGTCAAGGGTAGCTCTTTTATACTAAATTACAAATGTTTTCAAGCTTTTGGCCTGTGGGAGTATTAAAAAAGTAGATTCTGATCTAAGGGGGAATGGATTAAGAAATAGAACGTATTTTGAAGAAGTAAAATGGAAAATCCAATTCCAGTACTGTTTGTGATTTTCACATATACACAATTATGTAGTATATATGTAGTATGAGAGAGTTCTATATTCGGATGTTATAGGAAAGTCTCAAAATGAAACAACACTTGTATTTTGGTATGAGGAATATTTTAATAGGAAATGTGTTTTAAATTTTGCTTGTAGTGAAATCTGGTCCATGACTGTGTCATGTTTGTGCATGGCCTGCCTCTGTTACAATGACTTGTGGAGAGCTTGTAGCAGAGAAGTTTTGAAAAAAACCTGTATGATTACGTTAATGACAGGATTCTGTCTGTACACACATGTAATATACAACTACTGTCTAGATAAGAAAAATAATAGTGAAAGAGTGTGGAAACTGATTGCACAGACTCAGGTTGGTGAAGATGCTGAGATGTTTATTGTGAAAAACAAACTTTTTATACACTTCAAGACACAGTATTTCTTTCATTAAATGGTATTTCTTCACTAGGTGATCTATCACACATTGCCAAGTCAGCAACACACTTTAATGTCCTTAATATGGGGGTGATCACGCGCTGTTCACGCCTCCAGCAGGCTCCTCTCTATAGGGTGTCTGCCATGTGGCATTTCTTCTCCCCAAGGTCAGGCATAGACAAGCTTCTTTGTACTGCTATGGCATTCTGCAGGCACATCCCACAGCCTGTAGCTCAATTCCATCCTATCTCCCTCTACAAAGGGGTAGATCAACAGTTTGTATTATGAGGTCTTGTTTTTACTTGCCTTTAGCTTTACAGAATTTCCATTGCTGGTTGTCGGCTTAGATCTCAAGTACATTGGAAACATCTCTGGTAAAATGACCCACTCATCATGTGGTTTTTTGCTACATCAACATATTCTGACAGCCAGTTTTTGCCTGGGAGCTCTTCTGCTCCATTTTAGAGAATTAGTTCTTTCTCCAAGAGGCTTGGGCAGAAAGTTGATGGCAGCGTCATAGATATGCCCTCTTGCGTTCCGTGTTTTTAAGGTTAGTGGAAGGAAACTGCCTACTAGTATAGAGGGCGGGAGTCCCACACAGTGCATGCTTTCACCTGCTGCCACATGTTCCACATGTCCTTTATGAATTTCTTGAGCCCAAAGGTGCCAGTTTTACTTGAGATCTATGTAAGAAGTTGTCTAACTACACTAGATCAAATGTTTAGGGTTTTTCCATGCTTGAATTTTGATTTCTAGAAATGCTACAATAAATAACACCAATGTGAGAACTCACCACCAACTTTACTGTAGAACTTCGAATTCAGACACATCGTGATATTTTTAAAACAGGTCATGTCTTTCTGTTGTACCATCTTCATGAAGCATGCAGGGTAGACTTGCTTATCATTAGAAGGGCATTTAGTCTGCCTTCTGAACCAGGATGTTGTCTGTCAAATTCTTAATTCATTTGATTCAGAGTATAAAAAGAAGTGAAAGAGGTAAGAAGTTGCAGAAATATAGCTTTCTTTTTATAGAAGTTGAATGCCAGACAGGAATCTCTTCCTGCATCTGCCACACAGTTCCCACATGGTTTTGGGTAAGTCACTTCAATCAAAATATTAAAAGGTCATTTCATGTGTGTGCCTCATGTTTTGAGTACCTTGTGATGCCATATGCAAAATACGTAGCAGTGCTGAGTCCTCATGGATGTAAATGAAACTGTTTAAAGTATTATTTGAGCACCTGAAAAACCTAACAGAGTGGATTTATCCTTTATTTTCTCTCTTTTGGCTTCTTAGCCATGAAGTTGGAACACTGAGAAGCAGTGTTAAGATGCAGTAGTTACGCTTCTGAAAAGTATAACTCCTCATGTGAGGACACCAGAGAAGTTGGCAAATTAAATTTTTTATCATGTGATTTAACTGATGCATATTAAAATAAGGCCTTCTGAGAAATAAAACCACTTTTGAACATCTTTACTGAATGATGGAGGAGCCTGACAGGAAATAAGTTGAGCATGCACTTAGAATGCACTGCATTTTCTCTGTGCAAGCAAGTGATGCTTAGGAGCAACACTTTTACAGTGCCCTTTTAAGTGTGTATGTATATGAATAGTATGTCTTTAGCTAATACTATTTTCACTGAGAAAAGCATGATCTAAGTATTTGTGGGTTATGGAGAATATTAAGTTCTCAAAAAAGAGATCCACTCTCATAAAATACTCAGTTGTGTTTAAAAATTACATTGCAGTCATGGCCGTTTAAGGACATGAAGAGTCACCAAGCCTTTCTGGGCATTTCCTTCTAGAAGGACACATGTCAAAAAGCCATGTTTGGGTATGAAGCAAAGAGCCTGTTTTTGAAACCTCACAGTCTTTGTTAGGCCTCAGTGTTAGGAGTCTATAATACATGTCTCTTGTGCCTCGAACTCCTGGATTAGTTTCTGTACTTGCAGGAGTTACACATTGGTTCCCTAATCTTGCAGCTCATCAAAGTGGCATCAGTTGGTTTCAAAGAATTTGTATTTGGTGTCTCACACTACCAGAGTATGCTCAGGATAAGGCCATCAAACTTTGATATACTGAGCTAAGTGATGTATAAGTTCTGAGAAGTCCCCTACAGAGTGTAAGCCCAGGCCTCATTTCTGTTTGTATAAACTTTGTAACTGTGGGGTCAAAAGAGAGTTTTTTAATTAACCTAGTTTTTGCATTTATGTAAGGTTTGATGAATGTTAAGACTGTTACATATACGGGAAAGAAGGAAATACAAGTATACATCTATCTCATCAAGTCTCTCAGCCTGAAGTGAGTTGATAGGCTGAAGTAATTGATTCTTTAGAAGCTGATTTTACTTTTTTTTTTTAAATCTGAGCATTCACTGAATCATCATCACAAAGTAATAGTGAATTTAAATAGGTGTTTCTTGCTTTCCACACAGTATGGAAATTGTGAGACTATCTATGACTATTGGTTGCCTTACTCAAATCAAATAAGTATATCAAATCAAGTAAGAAAACACAATTGTTTGTTTTAAATTTTTTTTCTTAAGTAGATGTGGCTTCATTTACTAAGCAAATTTTTACTAGAATCAGATTGAATTACCATTGGGATTTCAGACTAAATTTTAGGCATGCTTCAGTATAACTTCCTTGAACAAAGGGTTGCTTTTAATGTTTCTTGTGATATTTTTATTTTTCAAAATAAATGCCACCATGTTTTCTTGGAGTTCACTTGAACATAGCCTGGAGATTTTTTTTTTCTCTCTCAGAGACCATAAGGGCTAGATTTTATCCTTGGTCTTTATTACTTATATTGTTTACAAACTAATATATTTATAAGTAGCATGGTGAAGCTTTGTAGTGTGAGTTAAGTTTTGTAGGCATGAAAATACTAATGATATTCTGGAGAATACATATTCCAGAATCTCTCAAATGGTGGTAGCTACAGATGATGATACATGTGTTCCAGCAAGGAAGAAAATAAAATGGAAAATCTAATAACAACAAAAACTGTGCTGAAACTGCAGAAACTGCAAATCAGGCTTTACTTACCATTTGGTCTTCAGGTGCTTTACCTGGGGGCTCAACTGGATTTAAAAATCTTAGCTCAAGCTATGGCCCTGGCCTGTCATCCTGAAATTACAAGATTTCGTGCACTTGTTAGCCTAAGTTCATCTTGGAGTCCCATTCATTGCTGAAAAAAAAAAAAGGTGATATTTTCAGATGAGATGCTGACATGTTTATTTTACATTGTAGTTATGCAATAACATTTAAAAAGAAATGTACTGTTTTAGTTTTATGCTTCTTACTAACAAGGAGAAATATCTGAGCCATGAGAAGACAAGCATGTAGGCTGAGTAGGAGTGAGTATTTGAAGATACAGGTTTCCAACCACCACAAAAAGGCATTAATTTGTCAGGTAAGCTTTTTCTGTCATTGCTGTTTTCTCTCTCTTATCTCTGAGTGGTTTCACGTAGGTTTCTAGTATGATTCAAGCAGAGAGTCTGAGGAAGCAGGAAGCATTTTCTCACTGTGCATGGCCAGTGTGGCCAGGAACATAACCATTGTTTTAAAGAATTCATTCTAAGTTTAAAACTGCTTATAGCATTCAGATGTCAACACTTAGAGCAGCCAGCCACGTGCTGAAAATTTCTTCATACCATTTCAACTGGCTAGTTAGCAGCTGTAGCATTTAATTATAAAAATCTAAATTAAAAATTGTATTATTTTGTAGTATATGTTTTAAGGGTAAAACTTCTGTTGAATTACATATAAATCTTGATTAATGTTGTTGATCTGGGATGTTCTTCAAAACTTCTTTTAAGTCCTGAGAAACAATCCAGGTTTATTGTTAATAGAAAAACCCCAAACAACAAAAAGCCAGATTTTGATCAGATTTACAGACAGAACTTTGGGATGATCCAGCTGAATTTTAATTGTTTAGGATGACACCTGAAACTCCTCATAGCTCACACAATAAGAAAATTAAAATGAAATAACATGAAAGGTCACTGTAATGTGAAGATATTGTATTAAAGGTGATAAATGGTAGTATTAAATATGATTCACATGTGAGAGAAGAGAAAGACACAAATCAGGAATTCGAAGCCAAGTTTACAGATTATAAGAGAAAGACAAAAGAATAAATTGAGATGCCAAGCAGATGGTATTTAAACTATGGATCTCAGTTTAATTTCTAAGAAAAAAACCAGTAAGTTAAAAAAATCCTCTTTAAAAACAAACAAAACCTGCTAAGTTTCTCTCTTGTGTTTTTCTACCAATGCTGCAAACATTATATGCATCTGTGATGAACTGTATGGATTGGTGATCAGAGCGTTTTGAGAGTCAGGCTAACAGCCTGTGGGGGCCATTTTGGGGGGCTGCTCTGTGTTTCCATGAGCTGGGTTTTGGAGAGTTGCTTCTCCTAAATGTAGTCTGATGCTCTCTTGGCATAGAACAGGCAACTGTAACACATTTTTCTGCAGTCCTCAAGTCACATCCAAAGCAGACATGAGCAGAAACCTTATTTTCTATCTGCACCTCTTGTTCTTTCAGATGCTGTATTTGCACAGGTGCACAAATGGAAAAAGAGAAGTTAGGATTTCTCTACTCCTTCCTGTGATGCTCAAGATACCTGTTCCTCTAAAAAAGTTGGTCTCTGTGCCAGTCATCAAGATACAGGCTTTGAGTTTGAGAAACTCTTTAAATCAGTTATGTAATAACAGATTTTGTAAAAATCTCCCTCTTTTTCCTGATTCCTCTGAAAAACTGTAAAGTGAGAAGAATATTTACTGACAACTTGAATGTGCAAACAATACCTCCCACTTCCTCCCCCACTCCCCAGTTCCTATATTGTGGTGGTCCCTTAGATTTAAAAGACTGAGGAATCCCCCATTTGTCTATGAATTTACTGAACTGGTTTTGGATATGTGATTTCTTTCATGTTGAAAACTGCAGTAGCAAATTGCACTGCCCATTTTTGATTCTTCCATATACCCTGATACCAAGACATGTTAACACAATACAGATGCTTTCCTACTACTTTCATGGCATTGCTTTACATCTTTAGGTATTTTCTAAGTGTTGACTCTTTGTTTTTAACATTTCCCTTGTGAATTTAATACTAAATCTGAAACTTGTGTTTAACTGTCTGTATAATTTGTATTTTCTGGCTGTAGCACTTATACCCAACTTGTCCGATTGCATGGTATATTCTAAATGGAACTTAAGTTCTGTTGATATACTATTCTGTATTCCTTACTCTCCGCCATAAACTGTTATATTTGAAAAGAGTTATACTTTGCCTGACAAGCCCTATTGATTGTAAGAACCTGTTGGATTTTTCAGTGTTACACATTCTTATTTTTGGGGTGTAAGAATATACACTTAATAGGAGTGCATACTTGAGGATTTCTAAGTCATGTGTTTTGAAACACAATATATATCCTTGACATAGGCCTTAAGACAAAAAAAAAGGCAATTAAAGAAGTATCAGTCTAACTTCAGTAAATACACTGCTAAAACTAGTGTCAGTTAGTGTCTCCAACAGTGAAATTTCAAAATATTTGGAAATTTCAGTAACATGCTTTCATGTCTTTGTCCTCTGAATATGCCCTTTCAGAATCTAAAAAATGAAAATGATTCTCAGCTAAACAGCTGTTGTAATTAAAATTAAAGGCACATCAAGACTAGGGCAATTGCAAATCAAGTAGATCTCTGACTTTATCCTTTATTGGAAGCAAGGTTATAAAAATAAAAGCAAGTGATGGGTTCTTGTGACATGTTTGCTCTTCTGCAAGACTTTTCAATCCATGTGTATTTCCTATTTTAGAGCAAAATGCAAATACATTCATTCTCACTGTATATGTTTTCCTTCACTATTTAGATGAGTGATAGACAAATAAGCATGAAATTAAAGCACATGGAGATAGTTTATATCTTCAAAAGTCATCTAGGAGAGGGTGTAGTAAGAACTGTCACTGTGATTTCACAATACAAAACACTTTTTCCAAACTTCTCGGCAGTTTTAAGTGAATTTTTGTTTTGAGCACATCAACTTCTGTGGATACTACCCTTCTGCTGCTTCAAAAGGAAAGACAGATGCACTCCTCACACTGTAGTTGTACTCTCTTTGAGATTATTGCCTTTGCATCAGTTTGGCCTTTGTCAAATCAAAGGAGCAAAAGCCAGTGCTGCAATCTTAGTCGATGTAACTGTCTAATTGACCATCTAAATAACCTCAGAACTCGGTGGAGTGATGGGTGAAACTGAAAAAAAGTGTTTACTTAAGTGTGACTATGGTTTGTATTTGGCTGTGTCCTTAACTGAAAATTAATATGCGAGCCATGTAGATGTTAAAAAGGCAACAAATTACATTAGATAGCCAGTGAGTTTGGTTTGTTAATTCACTATTTCCTTTATTTCTGATGAAACTGCCAGTCGGTAGGCCAGCCTTTGGGTGGTTGGAAAGAAACTTCAATATGAGTATCTAACATTAGATCCCAAATTCATTTACAGATGCTACTATTTTACTAGAGGGTGTGTGGAGAATTTAGTGTTAATTACTCAGTCTTGAATTCTCGGCAGGTCACAAGAGAAGTAACAGTATTCTTAGGTAGATTTTAGGTTTTTGTACTAAAGTATTTTTTCTAGACTTGTGTCAGGAGTGTTTTTTACTGCTTTTTGTACACATTTTCCAATTAAATGAGAAGAAATAGATGTTATACCAAAGTATAAAATCTATAGCAATTAAAGGGTTGAAATTCATACATATATTGTGTAATTGGGCATTATTTTACCAATTATAGAATAAGAGAACATAGTCTTGCTGCAGAGGAATCTTGCCTGCTTCTCTGTGTGGTTACTTAACAAGACATCACATTTGCCTGAAGTTTTGAGTCAATAATTGCATGTAAAATACATTGCAGCTTGATTTTACTGGATTAGAAATGATGAAAGAGGATAATGTGAGATTTGTTCTTATAAAACCTCCATCTTCTTATTTATGCTATGAAGTAAGTTATGATCTGCCCAAAGGTACTGTGCCCCAAATTCCTGTTTCATGTTTAACTTCAGGATTTGCTCAAAGTCTCCAGAGATGTTACAGAAAGTAATAAAAGTGTGTAGGGAGATTGCAGTAGCTGATAGTATCCATCGTGTTTTCTCTGTTTAGTGTCTGCATGTTTTAGTTGCTTGAGTTAAACAGTGAAGTTCTCCCTTCTTCAGTCCCCTGTATTGGAGACATCGCTGCTGTTCTCAGGAGAGTAAAAGACTAAGCATATTTTCTGACCTAACAATGTTTTCTGTTACCAGAGCAAAGGATTTTTCCAAATGTGTGTAGCCTCGTGCTGATATGTACTTTTCCTAGCAGAGAAGTATTTGACGGGTAAACATTTCTTTACTGCTTTCTTGAAAAACTGATGTTATGGCCTGACTCTTGCTCCTGTTAGGAAAACATAGCTTAAAAACAGGTTGTTGGGTTCCCCCTGCCCCCCCTCCCTTTTTTTTCTCCTTTTATATTCTCTTAGGCTTTTTCTTCTTCAGACAGAAATTATACTAAATAGAATGGGACTAACTTTTTTAGTGAATCAATCACTAGAAGTGTGGTTCTGGAAGAGACAAAATTATTTGTAATTTATATCAAATTCATGAAATAATCTTAAATATTGTCAAAAGTTTAAATGTGAACAAAGTAGCAAGGAGACAATCAAGCTTTTTTTTTTTTTTTTCCTTTTAAATATACTGTATCCTGGGTCAAAAGTAAGATCTGGAGAAATCTTTTCCTTCACTCAGAAGGATTCTCACTAGCATAAATGTTGTAATACTCTATTATGATTGTGGTACTATTAAGATGGGGGGTTTTTTCCACTTAAAGAGGAACGATGTCAGTACTAAGGTTAAATTAATCCAAGTCATCTCTTTTTCTGATCCAGTGAGCTGCCTACCAAACAGCTGAAAACTGCAAGATCCCCAGCAGCTACTTTGAATAAGTGTAGCAGGAAGAAGATCTGTCAAAGGAGTGTGGAAATAGTTCACAGTAGAGATATATAAATGGTTGTCTTTAGTTCAATAAGAACATCTCATGCATCTTGTACAAACTAGATCTTTTTCTTCATACTGAGGAGATCTGAGGTCGGTTATCAATTATTCACCTGGCTCTGGTATTTAGAAACTTTAGAAGTAACTTCATGCCAAATATAAAGTTCATCTTTTTAATAAAATCTTGCTCACTTACTGCCCCAAATATATTTATGGGCATTCTGACTTTCCATATTCCAGAAGGTTTATGCTAAGTTCTAGATTTTTGGTAAAATGCTACCTTTGAAACACAAAATTTTAAGGAAAATTTGACTTTTGGCTGGAAAACTGAACTTCATAGTCCCCTTTTTGTATTGCGGAAGTAATACATGCTTTTGGAATAGTTGAATTTTTTTTTTTTTTTTTTTAACAGCTGACTTAAACTCAGTTAAATGTGGTACACATTTGAAAACACTTCTCTATTTTTTAAAAAATTGGTAGTGTTTTATACTGCCTTAAATCAAGATAAGCATAATGATGAGTAACAGCAGAAGGCAGAATAGGAAAACTTTCATTTAATTTATATTCATTTTTGGATATATGGTAGTATTAGATATGAGATCCTGATTCACAGGGTAGGCAGAAAGTTCATAGATTGGGTGAAGTTGGTTGTGTCCAGTAAGCTGATGATTTAAAGCTCCAGCTTTAAAGTGTGGCCAACTTCAGAGCTTTGGATACAATGGCAACAGCTGAGTGTTGGTTTGTGCATTTTGTTGCTTTTAAACACCTGAGAACCAGATATTTGTGCAAGGAGTGTTCTATGAGCATTTTAGCATTGCAGGGCTTTGGAATATATTTTCTTGTTGCTCAGTAGATAAATACCAAGAAAGAGATAGCTACAACAGAAACAATTTATATATGCTTTTTTCACAAGATGGAGTCTTCACCTGCTTGCACTTTGGCCTTTTCCAAAACTCAAACAGCTCCAGGGAGTTGAATCTGAAAGGTGTTGAGCATTTTTGACCCCAATCCATCAACCAGCATGCTTCTCATGCAATGTTGCATTCACAACAGTGTGATTATTCATGCGTGTTTTTTTACACTTTACTAGTCTATACTTTACAGTGTTTAATAGTTTCCATCTCATTACTGAATTTCATATATTCTTCCCCCATGAAAGATTTTCTTCTAATATTTTTGTTTCTGTTGTGACTGCCTCAAATGGTTTTCCTGTGTTCTGCATGGATGAAAAGCTAGGTGGTGTTGCTGGGTTGCCTTTATTTTGGAATTGTTTGCTATCATGTTTATTCCTATATGCCTAGTCTCTTTCCCTCTGCTGGAAATACTGTCTGTTCCTCTTGCTGCTCTATTTGCAATGCAAATTCATTGGGCCTTTTTATATATATGTGTGTGTCTGTAAGTATATATACTGCCTATTTTTTGCAGAAAATTGCTATTTTAATATCTAGATGCACTCATTTAATTCTCTGACGTGATGGCTGATACACTGTCATTTTTTTCTAGTGTATTTTGTCAAGATTTTAGAAATTCTTTGGATCAAGAAGTGTGCTTCCACCATTCATTTACATGCCATATTTCTCTGTAGCACTGAATACCTAGGAACAATACCAGCAATGTTAATTAAAGGATATGCATCAATGCAAAAATGCATAAATGGCATTATAATATAGTGAAAAGTCTAGCCATTGTACTGTGCTCACTAGCACAAAATTATTTGTCCAATTTAGTGAATTTACATATTTTTATTAATTGGAAACTTCTTTTATTTCATGCTGTGTTGCATGGATCATACAATGTAGTTTGTGAGTTCAGCCTTTGTATACCCAATGGTATGTAAAATATTGTCTGTTTCCCTGGGGTCCCTACTGGGGCCAATATTGTTTAAACTCCTCATTAATGACTTGGATAGGGGACTGAGCGAACCTCAGCATGTTTGCAAGTGACACCAAACTAGGGAGAGAAGTTGATATGTTGGAGTGTAGCTGCTGTTCAGCGGGACTTTCACAGGCTGGACAAGTGGTCTAGAAGGAACCTCATTAAGTCCAAGAAAAGCAAATATGGGGTCCTGCACCTGAGACTGAAAAGCCTCAAGCAGCATTACAGCTTAGGGATTGACTGGATCAAGTGCAGATTTACACATAAAGACCCAAAGATCTTCATGGACAGCAAGCTGAACAAGAGACACTACAGTAGTGTGTCCTTGTGAGAAATACTAATTCCATGTTGCACTAAATAAGTAAATCATAGCACCAGAAGTTCATGTTGACATGATAACAGGCAATGGACATAAGTTGCAGCAAAGGAAATTCTGAAAATAAGGAAGAAAAATTTTGCAGTGGTTTTAGTTAGTTTTAGATCAGACATGCTGTGAAATCCTCATCCTTAGAGAAAGTCAATATGTGCCTGAACAAGACACTGAACAGCCTCTGCTTTACAGGAAATTTGGACCAGAAGACTACCACAGGTCTGCAATGATCTACTAATGATATATTTAAAGTAGGATTGCATTCATTGTTTCAAAGACACAAGTAGTGGCCTCTGAGTGGGCATGAAAGCTAAACTGTATGACTATGCAAACATTTCTTAACAGAGGATTGTTAGAGTGCAAGCAACAGTTAAAATGGAGAAGGTAGAGGACTGAATATTTCAGTAGTTTAGAGGCATGTTCAAACTGAAATTTCGGCAGGCCTGCTTTTATTTTTTCTTTTTACTGGTATCACTTCTGCCTTTTTCTGCCATGGATGATTTTTTTTACACTAAGAAATTGGATCAGTTTGCCAGCACCTGCAGAATACGGAGAAAGAGATTTCCCTGCCCAAGAGATATATTTCTGAATAACTTTTTTTTCCCAAGTCTGAAGAAAAAAAAAAAGAAAAAAGGGAGGGAGGAAGTGATTTTAGGGTCCACTGTATAGGGGAAAAATGTTAAAGGGGGAAAAAAAATGGTGCATGAACCAGACGGTTTTATTTAAAGCATCCAGAGCTGATAAGGGAAAAAAATGGAGATATAACACACAGGCTGCAAATGCAGTTCTCATGATTTAAATCTGGAAGGCTGTACAGTACATCTGTTTAACATCTTGCAGTTTCAAGTACTGTGCCTTGAAAACCTTCTGTCACAGTGACACATGAAATAAAAGGTTATGTTATGACTTTCAGATGCAAACCTGTAAAAGCTTTATCTAATAGCATACCATCTTTTATTAACCCATTGCTGCTGCTCACCTATAATTCTTTTACCAGTGATGTGAGAGATTCTACTGTATAATAAATGTCAACTCCAACTGCAACAGTAGTTTTGTAATTGCATTAAATTACTTATTTGCTGTATGTAAATGGAAAATTTACATCTCTGTATACCTCCTCATCTGTTTTCTCTATTGCTCTTATTATTCAGCTATATAATTTTTTTGATTAAAGAAATGGAACAGATTATTCTATTTCTGTCATAACCTTTGAGAACAATTAGAGTGGCTGAGAATAATTTAAACAGTTTCAAGACTTGTGATACCAAAAGGGATAAAATACTAGAGTTGCTTAAAGACAGTATTCTTTATTCAGAGCTCTGATTTTAAGGCTACGAAGTTAAAATAAATAAGAGTATAATGGTTGCCTCCTCATTAATTTTTGGTACTTCTGCATCTCAGAATTTGCAAAAAAATTATCAACCTTTGCTCACAGGACAAAGGTATTGCATAAAATTGGTGCTGTCAAAATCTTGACAGAGCTGTGCTAGGAGGTGTTTATCAGGCTAGGCTGAAGTTTGCTTAGCTATAGAAAATCTGATTAGCACATGAGGGGTTCTTCAGTGTTCTACACAGCAATTAATCAGGAACCGAAGGAGTGTTACGATACATTTACTGTAAGAATTCTTTTAACCTCTTAATATGGAATCTGGAGCAAATTGCTCTGCCTTGCCCACTCCTGGCATATTAGTACCAATATTGCACATCGAGTCAAAGAGAAATGAGGGGCTTTATCTCCCAAAAATGCTTCATACCTTGCCAGATCAGATTGTACAAACTGCCATCTAAACATAATGATTGAAGTCTGGTGGTTCCAAAACTAGAGTCTGGAGGTTGATCATAATGTTTGTCAGTTCCATGTTTTTTAAGAGTGACCTTGGTTAAGTTATTCAGCTAGGTAGTGCTGTGTTTTCCATACTTACAAAATATGGAGAGTAATATTTACCTTGCTGAAACATGCTTTGTTCACTGCCTGCCAAGCACTTTAGAGGTCTTTGGCTGAAATCTGAATGAGTGCTGCTGTTTAATATGTTGAAGTGTGATTTGTTGGTTTTCTTTACAAGGCACAGATGGTCCCCAAGAAACAATGGTAATTTCTTTACCTCAAGGAGCTGATGCCACGCATGCAGCAGAAACATCACAACAGTGAGCTCTGCTGTATGACCTACAGTGAGTGGGTGTGTGAAAGAGAGAGAGATAGCATTTCCTTCATAGACATACACACCCTCTGACCCAGACTAGGGAAGAATCTGCTTTGCAGAAGGTTTGCTTCAAGGGATTTTCCACATGTATTTTATTATGTTAAAGCTGATAGTGGTGACAAGTTGCACATTAAGTAACTGTTTCTTCAAAAATGTCCTGTTTATATTCTCTTTAGGAAAAGTGATGTAATACTGAGTTTCTCAGATAAACAAAGTCATTTGGTTATAGAGTATGTTACTATTGCATATGAACCTTGCTCTCATCTACCCCATACCTATTCATTTTAGGCCTCTGGCTTTATGCGATGATTACTTGCATGTTTAGGGACAAATGTATTCATATTCACTAAGTTAGTAGCCAGTGGTTTTCACCAGGGAAATAAGTTTAGTTTGCTGTTAGTAATTTGGTTTCAAAAATATCGGCAAGGACTTCAACATAAGAGTCAGAGAAACATGTGGTCCTAATCATTCCCTTAAGAAGGAGACATGGTCTATTTTCCATTAGCAATGGTGCTTACAGCAAATGAGTAAATACAGAATGAAATTTACGCATGTATTATAACTTTAGTGTGTGTGTGTGCATTCAAACATGCATGTGCGTGTGTATGCTTAGGCGTACTCCCAGTGAATGTAACACGATGGCTGCTGTACCAGACCCAGCCTTGGAGACCAAGGTGGTTGGTAGATGAATTGGAAAATGCAGCTGTTTACAAATTAATTCCCCCCCCTTTCCAAGGCAGCAAAGTTCAAAATGTACATTTGCATCAAGTGACTGGCATGAAAGAGCTACAGTCAAATTTCTTGTAGCGGTGTTGGTCTTTTAATATAGCCCTTACTCAGAGTTCATAATGGCAGAATTGCAGCCCCCATCCCTTGCAACATGCTGTTCCAGTACGCAAAGACCAGCCTTAGCTGGACTGGTCATAGAGAGTATGGCACTGGGAAATGGAAGTAGAGAGAACCATGCTTGGTAGGAGCTATTTTATTCCAATGAATCATGAGGGCACCATGAGTCTTTCTGTTGATGCCTTACCCACTTCCCTCTTAGCAGAATTGCCATAGGAAGGTATATTGACTGGCAGAAGTTAAGTTCTGTTTCTCCTTTGCCTTCTTGCGACCTTCCCACTGCTGTGCCTGGAGCCTTCCAATGGAAGAGCAGCAAAGCAGAGCCCTATTCTGCATTCCTCACTGTTAGGTTCTTGTGGGACATTGGAGCTGGGGCCTGGATATTATTTCCACTTTCTCTGGTGTTGGCTAACTTTGTCATGCTTGATGCTCTATAATGCACAAGATAAAAACCAAGGGAGAAAGCAGTGCTTGGTTCTGCCTTGAGCATATTCTGAGTAGACCATGTGTGAAGCAGAATATAAACGACAACTTTTTTAGTGAAGCATTCTGCCTTAGCTTTCTCCCCTGAATTTGCTTCTCAGGTAGCCTGTTCAAAGCTGACTGTTTGAAAATATTCCTCTTCTGATGCTGCCATGAGCAGCATATAACCTACAGTTGTACTATTGATCGGGATGACAAAATGCCTATGAAAGGACACAGTGCTCCATCATTTTCCTCTAGGCTTGGTAGAGTCTGTGTTGTTACATCAGTCTTGGTTATTTCTTTGTTTTTTAATTTTTATAGACCACTACATATGATCTTGCTAATTGCTAACTGGGAACTATCTTAATAGTGTATTTCAAGCATAAGAATTCATACTTATGAATGCTAAAAAGTTCATTCACAGAATTTTGGAAGTTTTTGAATAAAGGAAGTTTCTTTTCTTTCACAAGCACTGAAGCTGCCTCATATTTGACTAAAAGTAAATCCATGAACTGGATTTACTTATAGTTTTAATTTATTATTTTCATACACTGTTTTTTGGTGGTTTTTTTTTTTTTTGTGGTTGGAATAAAGAGTCAGAGGAAAAACCTATGCTTTTCTTTTTTCTTTTTTCTTTTTTCTTTTTTCTTTTTTCTTTTTTCTTCTTTTTTCTTCTTTTTTCTTCTCTTTTCTTTTTTCTTTTTTCTTTTTTCTTTTTTCTTTTTTCTTTTTTCTTTTTTTATTAATTTTTTTAGAAATGCAAGCTAACTAAAATTAAATTATGATTTTCAAGAAGAGATCAATTTTTCAAGTACCAGTGTGGATTTTTGTCATTTTCTCTTCTCTTGTGAGCTTTTTATTGGAGATTTAATGGCATGCTGAATCTGGTATCCTTGGAATGGCCAGGTCCAAGGCTGCAATAGAAAAAGAAATGTAGGGTCCACTGCTTATGTAGTGACTTCCCATCTCAAACATAGTTTTGCGGAACAGATTCCAAGTCACGTAATGGGCCTTGTTTTGCTGTGGCCTTTTCCCTTTCCTTCACACATACTATATTTTGCCTAAAGGGTAACTCAAGCATTTTTTCACATTGAACTTGTTAATTGTGACTCTTCATTTCTGCAGTGTAGTGCATTTTAAATGTGAAAGGTGTTGCTCTGATAATAGATCCTTACATTGGTGGCATATATAATACAGTCTCACAGTTGTCAACTCGATGTTTACCCACTCCTTAATACGTGGGTTTCAGCTTCGAGGAAGCAATTTTAAGGTATGTCAGTTCCTATCTTAAATCAAACAAATTGTTGGGGTGCCTTACACCCTGGTCAGGTACTATTTTTGTCTGAGATGGTTTAAAGATAAGATATGTTTAGCTGCACTGGGAGCTTCACTGTGGACATGCACTCCCCGTGTCACATTTTGGAGGCTGAAGTCATCGGTACCTTAAACATTCTCTAATTTCCGTTGCATTTATGTGAAGTCCTGCATCTGTCACTTTTGGCACTGTTTAGAGTTATGAAGGTTTTCCTGCAGATTTTCAAGATAAATCTCTCCCTTTTCCTCTGACAATTGCTGTATTGTCATCACTGATGCTTAGTCTTGTGTGTTATTCATGGTCTTGTTTTCAGATGAGAGAGGACATTAATTCACAAAAATAAATGTGTTCATATAATCTGCATTCAAGTCAATGTTTTCCATTTAAGAAAACTGCTTCGGCAAGTCCGTAAGTTCAACAGGACTTTCAGCGTGTACTTAAAATACTTAAATATTTAACTGGAGAGGGATGGACTCAGTCTTTCCTGAATCAGAGCCATAATTTCTGAAGTGTCAGTTACACAAGCTATTGCAGAATATGCTTTGACAGATGGATCTAGGTAATGTGAAAGCCATAGAAAGGTATCTTTGTGTTGAAGTTGTTATTTCTTCTTATATTTCATTTTCCCCCCCATGTTCATCCTGGGAATAGCAATTACCAGCAAATACCAATTACTTTTTATACATATTATGTGTACATATATATGTGTATGTGTATATGTCTACATATCTGTATGTGTGTGTGTATATATATATAAACAAAAGTAGATTTCTCTATTTGTCTTTTGTTATTAGGACCTGTTGTTGATAGGTGCTATAGCAGATTTTTTTTCCTTTGCTGCTGAGTATAAGAATGTCCAATGTGTTAATGGAGCCATAATAAGTTTTTTAAAAATAAATTGCTATTGCATCATCTTTCCAGAAAGAATAAGACTTGATGTAGAAGCCTTACACGTTTTCCTACACAGCTGAATATTGCTGCTAGTGTCTCATTTGAATATCTGTCCAAGGTTATACTATCTGTCTCTGGACAAACTGGAGAAAAGGATCAATAAATGTTAAGGTATACAGGAGGAAATGTAAACTGTTATCAGTCCTAAGTGCTTGGTAGAAATACCTTGTCCCTGAAGTTTAGAAGATTCAGGTGGTAGGTAGTCTGTGGAAGAGCAAAAAGTTTTGCAGTCTTCATCTAAATATCCACTTGGTTAAGGTGGTTCAAAGGCATCTGAAAGAGGCTGAGTACTTTGCTTTCAGAGATGAGCTTTAGAGGGAAATGTGATGGTTTTATTAGATGAACTAATAAAATTAGTTTGAGGAAAATACATTGGCAGTCTCTGCTGAAATCAGTAGGAGCTGACAACATTCTGTTTCTCAAAATTAGACCACAGTGTTGGAGCTTAAAAGAGAGACACATTCAGAGAAAAGATGCTTTGGGGCAAACGCTCCCTGTGGGCAATGTCTTGCCCTTAAGATCCTTGCTATTGTCAAGAAAAAATTTAAAAAGAGAGAAATGCTTATAGTAAAGTATATTACTCTCGTAATAGGACATGTTTTATCCACTGTTCCAAAAAGATGCAGTTCCCTCCACCATTTTTTTTTGCTTTTGACATGCAGACAGTAAGCAATATTTCAATATACTTTGCTTAGTTGATATTCAGATTATAGCTATTAAAGAGCATCAAAAGACAAGAGAATTTCTGATGCTGATCAGTGCCATTGGATAACACTTACCATATGGGAAGTGCAGCTGTCCCAGCTGGTGGTGAGAATGGAATGGGTGTTTGTACTCAGCGCCTCACTTTCACCTCTGAGTTTGACACTGATTGTTTTCTTGTATCTAGAATGGTATGTACAAAAGTCACAAAAAGAAGGAAAAATTACTTTGTACTGCAATTGTGTCAATCTTAAATTTAAGAACACCTTTTTCTTGGTCATAGTTGTGAACTCAGAAACCAAATTTTTAAAGTTTCCAAGATGAAGTCATATCTAGAAGTCATACAGTATTGCTAAGTAACCAGAAATACGGTCAGTTACTGTAGACAATTTCAAGGACAAAGTTGAAAGTACATAGTGTACTAATTTTACTAGTGATCAAATATTTGTTCACGGTTTCCCACTTGACTGTTTTTACACCTATGTTTGATGTAAGTATATACTTTAAAATGAAATAACCAACTCTATAATTTATCCATTCCTTAGTATTTCTTGTATGTGCATCTCAAAGGCTTTTTGCCGAAGACATAAGTAAGTGTCAGTATCCCTATGTAACAGGAAATGGAAGCACTGGGGCAGTGGCTTTACATCAGTTGTATGGTAGCCAGAAAAAGAAATTATATCTCTTCTGTTATAGGAAAATATTGCTTAATTTTTTCTGCAGTTTAAAGATACTGGGAAGGTACAGGAGATTTCAAAATTTTCTTTGCTGGTGTGGGTTTTTTGTTTTTGTTTGGTTGTAGTTTGTGGAGTGTTCGGCTTTTTCTACAATCTGACCAGTATTTAAACCAGCAAGGTTAAACTGCTGTGAACTAGAATTGTGCCAAGTATCACTGATTGATTGTTAATGCAGTCAAACATGGTGATTTGAAATTGGGGTTTACCATTTATTTTTAAGTTTTCTTGCATCTGAAGCTTGAAGCAAAACAAGAGCGGATAAAAAAATTGGCAGAAAGAGTGATTGGGGAATAAAAATACCCAAGCCTCACTCAACTTTATAGTGTGCCTTTCTGTTGGATAAAGAAAATGCAAGCAGTATGCAAGTGAATCAAAACTATTCAGCAGAGAATTGTGTTCTTGGTTCATGTCATTAAGGAAATGAAGAGAGAGAGTGTGTTGTGACAACTCTGTCAAGCAGTGATTGATTTTGAACTGTTTTTTTACATTTTGTTTTATTCTTTTACTGTATTTGAATTTAGACTTTCAAATTTGCTTTCCTATGAAAACCACTTTCTCGAAGAGCGGAGTTGACTGTCTAACTCTAGACTGAAATGAGAAACCTCTGCTTGGCTTTTCGCTAATACATCACACAGTGTGGAGATGACGCTCCTGTCCAGCTGGAAGTATTCAGTTCATTGTTCATCCATCGCGATCAGGATGTGTCATGGGGGTTGCCCTGTTTGTTCTGTTTTTGTTTCACTCCTTTTGCCTGCATGGTTTAATAATTTTAAATGCATAAATGATAACTGGGACTTCATCCTAATACATATGTCTGTGCAATGTTTTTATCAGTAACACTCTTTTGGGAGGAGGAGAGGAGAATGTACCTTGTTTTGAATCAGTCCAGCTTTCACTGGGTTTGCATCTTGCTCCCTTTTCTTCTCCCAGCTATCTCATTTTTTTCCTTCCTTCAGGGGTTTATTTTCCAGCTTAACCATGCAGACAGATCTTTACTGCATGATGTGTAGGGGACTGTGGTATCTGAGGAATTAAGCATAAATCTGTCCAGGAATATTATGGGTTCCAATTCAGTTTTGAGGGTGATGCAGTGTTTGGCATTAGGAAATTCACTTAATAGTGCATCCCAAAAGATAAAAAAGGTGTGTTAGTTAACATAAGAAAGACCACATTGAAGTTAATTTATGATGAGATGCTAACTGAAGATGTGTCAGTTTAGAAATTTTTGTCTTGTGATGGGAGGAAATGTAAAATAAATGCTAGGCATGATTCTAGGGTTGGCTCATATCATTAACCAGGTACCGCTTGTAGAAGATTCTTAGTTTTCACTGTGTTTTTACCATGTGTTAACTAACATTATGAGCAACTGGAATGCAGTAATATTATTCTTTGTGATGAATAACTTCTGTGAAATACAGTTTTCTCTTTGGAAAATAGATACAGTACTTCATGTCTATGTTATGTTTTTAGAATTTATACTTACATATTTATTCATATGTGTATATAATACTATAGTATTATATAAAATTTGTGTCAGAGAAGATACTACTTTCTTGATGTGAAGACCTCTCAAATTCACTAGAAATGGGATTAGTTGGTGTGGTTTCTTTATTTTTTTTAATGAATAGATATCTTTGTTTCATTCTCATTATATTTTTTTCATTTTAACCAAGTAAACACATTTTTAGGAAGTATGAAAAGGATTAATTTTCTTTTTATGCAAAAGCAGACAGATCAGAGAGCATGTAATGGTCTTACATAATCTGATTCCCAAATTTATTTCCTCTGCAAAGTACTGATGGGAAAAAAGAAAATTTACAACCAAAGTAAATGAGCAATTTCCTCTACAATGGATATCTATGATAAATCCTGGCTTTGGGAAGGTACTTTGAGATTTTGGTATTAACAGTTTGAACAATGTCCTGCATGTGTTCACTAGTTGGATAACAGAACAGAAAGGAAGCAGTGCACAGTTGCATACTGAGTAAAAAACTACAGGGAAAGAACGCTGTGCACATTACAAATGTGTGGCTTGTGCCAATTTTTTTATGAGAGTTTAACTGTATTATTGATCACTAGCACAGATTTATAGCTTAGTTGCCAAACACTATATAGAATAATTATGTTAGCAAAAGTGCAAATTATTTAATGTTTGTATCAATTTGTAGATGTAGCACATAAAAAAACTTCAGTGGTAATCTTTTTGACCTTTTACTTTACTAATTGCTTTAAACCTTTAGACTGAGATTTGATGTATTTTCCTTGTGTTTTTGGAAGAGGAGTTTAATATACTGCCCTGGTGCACTTAATTAGTAGCAAATCAGCTTTTGTTATGCTTTGTAATATTACATAGCAATCCAACTGAAAGAGGAGGAAAATTGTGGGTAAACATGAATAAATAAGGAAGTGATTAGATTATATGAAAATTGTTTAGATTCTGGTGGAAGTTTCTGTAATCTGCTAATAGCAGTAAGTACACTTTAATTACTAATGCCAAAAAAGGAGGCTGAACATGGAAGGGAGGGAATTTTTCTACTTGTTACCACTTACAGTTTTCTAAAAGCTATCCATATGGGTCCACTTGGTCTGGACTTATAGGCGAGTTGGTCTCTAGCCAGATACTCCATCTCCTTGAGCTTGCACCTCTCTATAGATCTCTAATGTTCCCCTGAAGAGTACTTTTTTTTCCTAAACTCTCTAATTTAGGTTTGGCAGTTGAAGCATGATGGCGATTGAATGTTTTGGGAATGAGCAATAAATAAAGCTTTAAAGCTTCCATTGTTTTGTCTCTCAGTTGCTGTGCTATGCAGTTGCATAAGCATCCGTAGGCTAATGTAGTGGAAATCAGATTGAATTACATCTGCGAAGGTCACATTTTGGTTAAGATTTCTTTCCTTTTTTTCTCCCCTCAAAATCTCCAGCTATCCTCATTTGTATCGTAAATAGAGAAATATAGAGTTGGAGTGCTTTATTTTATGAGCCAGTGTTCAACAAAGAATTAGTTGAATAAAGAAGGTAGTTTGGCTAATTTGGACAACATACTTGTAATGAAACATGATTTCCCCACCCCGTTCCCTCCTCCATATGAATACCATGTAATCCTCCTCTCTTCCTGCTCCATGGTAACCTGTTGCTGTGCCTCTGCCTGTTCAATGTTTGTTATACACGTCAGATGGCTCTTTCAAGCTGTGCAACCCCCATAAACCTCAGAGATCTGTGCATTTTTGTCAAACCAGTCTGACAAGGCAAAAAGCTGCTACCTTGTGGAAAACACAAGGTTATCTCCAAGGTGGTAGTGTGCTCTCCATCCTCCTGCGATGCTTTGAAGGCAGCAAAGGAGAGCACGTGGGGGTTCTGACTGTATGGAGTAAGGGTAGTTGGGTCACAGACTCACACCCAATAGACTGGTCCCGATACTGGGATTGTAACAATGACAGGAGTTTGAAGAGTATAGAGCCAGGGCTGAGAGAAATCAAACATAGATCACTTTACAGGGTGTTGACTTTAAATGTTGACATGAAAAACTGGAAGTTTTGTGGGTTTTTTTGTCTTCCATTTTCCTGTGCAGTGTAGTTTTTTTATGTAGATATCCAAAACCTGAAAAATGCTGAAATGACATTAAATCTGCAAAGCAATACACACAAAACAGCGTTCAACTAAAATAAGATCACAACTTCGGGCATGTGCAAAATAATTGATACTCTGCCAAGTAATCTCTAAACTGTTTATCTGTAGATTCACCTGAAGAAACCCAGAAATACCCCTTAAAAATGTAAAAATTCATTTTATCTGATTCAGACTCAAGATCAAAACTGGGAATCTCCAGCTTCCCTCTTTAATATTCTCTGGAGCACTCTAGTGTACTTATACAACCCCCAAAAGGGGGTTAAGTATTGTTATTTTATTATTATTTTAAGTTTGGATTATGTTACAAAATGTTTGGATTCTACAAAGTTTGTAAAATCATGCTGGAAATTTCATAACATACTTTCTTGTTAAGCATCTGACCTTTTCTTCTTCTGATTGTGTTGTAACAACCATTCTTATAGTATTCTGGGAATGATCCTTGTTTTATTTAGAAGCAGGAAATGCATCTAATTTTGAAGGGGTAATGATTACATTTTCTGAAATTTCAGAAACAGTTCAAATTAAGGTTTGACTGAGAATTTTTCTTTCTTTTTTTCTTCCTTTCAGGACTCTAGTTCATTGGAAAGACAGTTTGGAGTTGGAACAAATTATGGCAGCAGGGGAATACAAACTGTCCTGCAATAGAGGGAGGATAGATCAAATACATGCTACTGCATTCCCTCACGCATTGTGCAGGCAAATGCAGCCTTCATCTTCCCACACTTTCTATCTCTCGACAGATACTACCCAAGGGCAGTGTGTTCTTGATGCTTTGGTGTGTTTCTTCTTCAGCCAGCATTGCCTGTGCTTTCATGGCTGTGTTCTTCTAGAATATATTTGTAGTTTGGTTGTGGAATCTCTTCTGCTTTTAGCCACTGTGGACTGCAGAGTGTTCTGACCCTCTTGAGTTTAATTACTTGTACAGCTACAAATCCTGCTAGAGACTAAAACTGCTTGGAGTTAAAAAAAAATGGGATTTTTTTTTTTTTCCTGATAAAAAAGCCATTGGCAAAAGAAGTGACAGTAAAACTTCATGAGTGTTTCATTCTAGCATGCCAAGTGGAAGTTTTTATTCTCCAAGGCAGCCATTTTGTGGTTTTCCTTTCAAAGGGACTAAGTGGAACAATATAAAGATGTACTCTTTGAAGTAAGTGGAGGGAGCTACTGGTCAGTAACGGCTTTTGGGTATTTTGCCACTTGTTGACCTTATTCCTCAAGCCCTAAATCTTTGATAGCATACCATGCTTCATCTTTGTTCAGGAGAAATTTTCATTTCCTATTTCAATATCATGGTATAGATCTGGCCTCAGAAAGTTTTGCCATCTATGGGCTTGACTTGTGTTTCATTAGCACTATCGACTGGGAGTGACCAAGTGGGTTGGGTGAAGGCTCAGTGAAGGACATCTGGTCACCTACATGTCACATAAGAGCGTTTAGTCTTAATTGCTGAAATAGTAGAGGTGAGGTGTAGGGCAGGAAAATGACAGGATTGGTAAGTGTGAAACATTTGATATGCTGTCAGGTTGAATTGATATTTCCTTTATTTCAAGACTAAAAAAAAATTTATCCCCTGTAATTTTATCTTCTTTGTGCTTGATTATATATTTAAGGAAAGAATACCTCATTCTCCTAATAATTTCCACTGATTTTATATTCTTGTCTGTATGTGGAAAGATCTGTGATAAATCAAGAGACCAATTAATTTTCGCTTTGTGGTTTTAAAATTTTCTAGGAAATATGGGTAGATGGATATAGGTGATCACTGTTAAACAGATGAGAAAAAAAGCCACATTTAAAAGTGATCCAAGGACTCAGAAAAGCTCCAGCTTTACTGTCTAAACTCTGTGCATATAAATAATAAGCTTTTGTTAAAACCCCAAGGCTGCTAGGTAAAAACTGAAAATCCTGATAGATTGGTTGTACAGTTCTCATAATAGATGACTATAGACTTAGAACTGAAACATTTTAGCAGTCCATTAGCCATTTTATTTTTCTTGAATTCAGAGGAAAAGCAAGAAAGTGACAAAAAATGTGCTATGAATATTTCTTTAAATGTAAGAGGTTTTTTTCACACTTTAGAAATGGCTTTGAAGAATGCTAGTATCAGGTCTTACTTTATGGGTTTGCTGGACTCTGTACTATCCCCACAGATTTTTATTTTTTTATTACTGTATGCAAAATCTTCTATCTTCTTTTTTCTCAATTGAGAACCTTCCAGTTCAACATAAGCAAAGTGATTAACATACTTCACAAGTTTTTCGTCCTTTATCTTCTGTTGAGGAAGAGATTGGTGCCTTAAGAATAATTTTTGATTTTGGATGTGTTTATTTTACTTTAGCTGTGTCTCGGGACAGTAAGGTCAAAGAATTTTGTTTCACAGGCATTAGAAAGTGGTGAAAAGTGTTGAGTTCTGCAGGGTGACTAGCTTTCACCAATTGACACTCTTGAAAACTTCAGGTTGTAACTCTAATTCTTCATATCTTCTGTCTCTTTTAGTTTAAGGTCAAATAGTGCTGAATGCTGCTTCAATGCAAGAAATTTGTAGGTCTTGGTGTAGATCTTGGGACAATCTAGAGCAATGGAAACCTATGGCTTTTCTGTTACAGATCCAAGTGAGGAAAAGTGGCATAAATATAGTTCAAAATCTCATTTAGATGCTGCTTTAGGCTTATAGTTGTGGAGCTGACTTAACATCCTGTTGCTTGGAGGTGGTTCTGCTTCTCTAAATGCCAATGCTGTTTTTTCTGCAAGCTTTACATAACAAGTGCCATGGGATTCTTCCAAGAAGATCCCCAAAGAGGACAGTTAGTTCTCTGTTAGTCTGGGGTTGTGCTAGTACTCATTACCCTGCTTCCTCCTTGCCGGATGCTGGACACCATGACCTCATGGTCACTGCAGCCAAGGCTGCCTCCTCGCTTCACATCTCCAACCAGGCCCTCCTTTTTCGTTTGAGCTGCATGTCATTCCTTGTTGGTTCTTCTACCACCCATATCAGAAGGTTATTAGGAGTGCTTTCCAGGAACCTCCTGGAGTGTTTGTACTTTGCTGTGTGGCTTCTCCAGCAGATGCCAGGGTGGTTGAAGTCCCCCATGAGAACCAGGACCTGTGTGTGAGGCTGCTTCCAGTTGTCTATAGAAGGCCTTATCCACTTCTTCTTCCTGCTCAGGTGGCTTGTAACAAATACCCACTGTGTAACCCTCAGAAGTCTCTACTTTTATGCTAATCCAGAAACTCTTGAGTAGTTCATTATCCTCCCCAAGGTGAAGCTCCATGCATTCCAGGATTTCCTTTATGGAAAGGCCAGCTCCACCACCACGTCTTTCTGTCCTGTCTTTCCTAAAATCATGTAGCCTTTCATGGCAACATTACAAGCTGTCCCACCATGTCTCTATAAATGTGATGAGATTAAGCCCTGTGACTGCACACAGATCTCCAAATCTTCCTGTTTTCCATACTGTGTGTACTGGTATACAGGCACTTCTGAGAGGTATTTGAGCATGTTCATTTCCCAGGAGGGATGAATAAATATTGTAAAAGAGGTCTCTTTGCAAACTGGGAGTAGATCATGGAGCTATTTGTTTCCCCTGAATTCCCACTGCCCTACTGGCTATTGCCAGAATCTTTTTAGTTCAGTCTAGTATAGGATTCTAAATGAATTATTTTCAGTGATGGATTTGTGCAGAAAATGGGGATGATCAGACCTTTCCCCCCAACATGTTCCTGTGATACGAAGGTGATATTTTCAACACAAAACAGGAGGGCGAAACAAGCAATACCAAAACTTTTCCTAAACAATGTGTATTATCCAAGTATCTATGGATATGGAGCTTCATTTAACATAAGTTAACATCTTTGAGGTACAGGAACTGAAACCAGTAGATTTCAGGCTGTTGTTTTGAAATTAAGAAGTTGGATCTAATTCAGATAGAGCCTGTTTCAGCTTTGACTGAAACAATTTTTGTCAGTGAAAACGACATTTTTGATAATTTTTAAATTTTTCTAATGAGAAACATAATGGATATGAGAAACTTCAGCCAGAAGTATGTAAGTTCCTCTGCACTCTTTCCCAGAAAATTTTGGAACTTGGAAATTAAAAAACTTCCCCCAAAATCTGAGAATCTAAAAAGTCATCTCTCAGAGACTACAGATTCTAATGCTCCACTCCCTCAGGTGTGATAAGCAAAGCATTCCTTCAGATAGTCATGATAAATCTGTATATCAATCTGCTACACAAGCCAGTCAGTGAAAGGAGATGGGATATTACTGTGTCCCACTTCATCCAAGTAAACGTTATAGATTCAGTTGATCTATTTATGCTTTTTTGTGCCTAAACTATGTTTCTATATCTGTTGCCCTCTGAAGAGTGAAGAATTTATTAAAAAAATTTAAGGATAAAATAAAATCTAGTCAACATTTTATTCAACACCATTCGCTAAGGGACGGAGTGCTAACAGTGGCCTAAAGTCGCTTTATTTAATAGCACAGCAATACCAAGTGTAGCTTTGCTGGCAGGTGTGATACCATAACTCATGCTATGTATGATATTAAAAACTAGAAAATGCCTTTTAACAGATAAGGGGTTGGCCCATCATGGTCATGTTAAGCAACTGGATTTCAGAGGACTTGCTTCTAGTTTATATTGTATACTGTAAATATTTTGTAGATATTGTAAAATATGCTTATATTGTGGTCCAGAAAATTTTTTTCTGAAATTCCCTAAATCACTCCTGCAAATTCATCTCATAAAATATTGATCATCAACTCTATTTTATGTAAGCACTTCTCAGTCTTGACTTCATTCTATTTTTGATAAATTACAATAGTTAATCAGAATCAGCATGACAGGCAGTGGGTTAGGAGCTGAGAATGAAAGAGCATTCAAAACAAAGAGATTAAAGGGGAGACTCAGGAGAATGAGGGAAGAGGTGTTCCTTGCAAACTTTGTTGGCTATTTTGTAATATTGTGCCAGAGTAATAAAAATTGCTTCTATGGATTTAAGCATGGGTCTTGAACCAACATGTTCTTCTAGAGGAGAGGTAGATACTGTGAAATTTTGTCCTAAGTTACTTGCAACTCGAGAGTAAATATGAAGTGACCTATGAAGCTAAAAGTTTCTGTCTTACTTCTTTAAAGTGCTATACTGTTGCCAGTTAACCAGATTTATACTGTTGGAAACTAGAGCTGTTCTGTTCTATTACTTCCATAACTGAAATTTGTTTATTGTAATCATAGTTTTAGTTAAACTGAGATTGTTTTTTGATAATATTAATACATAAAGGCAAATAATTACCTTATTTTTTAAATAATAAAAAAATAATTTTTCCCCATCCTTTGTATCCTGGAGGCAGGAGCAAAAGAATTTTAAAATCTTTTATTTAAGTAGCAGAGAGATGGAAGTGTGTTTACCTGCTTTTTTTAAAAGTTAATTTTTCAGGCATTATAGCTATATCCGCAAACTGTTCATGTTTGCCTTTTCAGAATGTGATTATTGCTCATAAAAGCAGTTTTAATTGAATACTTATGTCATGAATGGCTTGTAGCATGCTTAAAACTACATGCCTCTATTTATATGACTATAGTTTATTTTTTAGAGCTCCCTGTATAACAATACTGGGAAATTACTAAAGGATTTTTGCTATTCAGCTGGATGATTTTAAAAGATTGCTGTTATACTGGACTATTGGCATTGTTACTTAGGAATAAAAAGTAAAGAAAACGATCCCTTCCCCCTTTCAAACAAAGCCGCATCTAAAAAGGTCACAAAAGGAAACACACAATTCAAATAATCTCCTTGCTGTATCTGAGATTAACTTGGACACAGATGTTTCAATTTATAGTTTGATCTGGCATAATATATACATTTAACAAAATCCTGTTTTGTATTGCTTCTATAAACGCTAATGTCCGATAAAAGCATGCTAGCCATTGACTTGAATCAGAAACCTCTGAGCCAGTGCTTAGAAAGCATGAGTCTGACATTCAGAGACCTCAGTTAACTCTTTTAGCCTTTGGCTGCAACATTTCTTAGCCTTTTCCCTGACTTTCAAAAGGCAAATCCATTTGTGGTTTTCTCAACTTAAGCTGCTGTGGATAATTATTAGGCTTTGTTCTTGCTGCGTTTAAAGATGAATTGATTCAATGCTGTTCATTACAGCTCATTTCCGGGCCACACTGTAGTCATTAAATTTCTCAGATACTATCTGAGAAATCACTAACATTGCTCATATACCAAAACTAAAATGTTTACTCCCCTTCCTGGTGTTTGCCAGGCCTTAGCCCACCTGTCTGTAAAGGGAAATGGCTTAGGCATGATCAGGATCTTTATGGAAGGTCATGCACAAGCAGTCTTTGTCCTTTCTTTGTGGAAAGTTTCCCCTTCATATGCAAATAGCATTATCTAAAAAATGAATTGCTTCCTTGGAATCACAGATTTCACTCAAAGATCAGCTGATTTTTATATTCCACAGGTGAAGTTTTCTCACTTCTGATCATGTATTTCCCAGAAAATTCTGATCACAAGAAATGACATTAGATTTACTTCGGAAAATAATTAGTGTATACTTTACTATTTTCAGTCAATTATCCTAAAGAAGCCGGGCACAATAACCAGAATACCTGACAGATACTCAGTGAATTCTGAGAATGTGGAGGATCATATCCAAAGTCTTGAATTTATCTTCACAGTTTAGTTGGCACAACTAAACTACCACTAGTTTAGCTGGCAATGAGGAGATAAATAGTGCTGTACCAGGAGGTTTTTATATGTTTTGGTAAATATATGCCTGTATGTGAACTGGCTTCTGTTATTTCCAAAGCTGGAGGATTTAATTTTGCAAGCTTCTTACTCTTTGTATGTCAGTTCACTTTGGTAGTTATTACATGGGTAGTAAGTGCAGAATTGTTCTCATATTCCCTCAGCTAGGATATGACCATGGCATTTATGAAAATTTAAACAACAGTCATAGCTCTGAAGGGAAATTAGGGAAACTACAAATGAGTAACTAATGAAAGAATAACCATGGACTTAACTCAAAGAGTAAAAGCTTGAATCTGTAAGCAACAGATTCATGGAGTGATATAATACCATATTTGCTTAGATATACTTTTGGGGGGTCAGGGTGGGGAGTAAAAGGAGGAAAAACATTTCCCATGCTTGGCAAAATGTAGAAGTGCTACTTTTAGTGGTACTCCATTACATTTCTATGAAGCTTGCTTGAAAGGCAAAACTAAAGGTAAAAAGTCCCACAACTAACTCCTGTATTGATAAGACATGAGTTGAGTGAGATTAGCCCAGCTGGTTGGAGCATGGTGCTTATCACACCAAGGTTGTGTGATGTGGGTTCCACCCCTCTATTGGCCAGTCACTTAAGAGTTGGACTTGTGGGCCCTTTCAATTCAGAATATTCTGTGTGATTCTGTGAGTTCACTGTCTGATCTCCTTTAAAACTCCGCTTATGTGATAAGCCTTCTGAATTTCCCAGCCTCCAACAGGCAGTGGTAATGCAGGTAGCAGCCCAGGCCCACTCAGTTCAAGGTTTTGAAGAAAGGTAGATGTTGGTAGTCTGCTGTGTTGCTTGGAGGGCTTGGAATTGGTCCATCTGTTCACCTTCCTCATCTGTTTGCTCTGCCAAAGTCCAGATCCAGCTGTGGACATACACAACTGGTGTGGTTGGTCCAGGCCCTGCACATGAAGAGCTCAATTAACAGATGTGCAGGCAGCCATCAGCATGCCTGGCATATGCCTGGCATGCTGACCATGAGGAGGAAGGTCTTTGGAAGCTGAGGCTGGAGAAGATGGTCTAAGAAGTTCCAGGAGAGAATTTATTTTTTATTAATAAATTTTGCCGATTTTTCTATGTAGCCTTGAAAAATGAGGGTGGCCTCATTTTTCCGAATATCTGAAGTCACCTTATATTTGGATTGGTATGGTAGTTCTGGCTAGATCCATGAGAAGGGGCAGAGTCTATAAGGATAAACCACAATGAGGTGGAGAAGAAAGCATTCAAAATTTGTTTTGGCAGAAATTGGTTAATTAAGTCTGTTTAGCATTACACAAGACCTTAGCTTGGCTAACTTGCTATCTTTGTTAAATATGTGGCTTCCCAGGAGTAAATCTGGATGAAATGTCTTAGTATTGTGTAACTCATTTTTTCACAGTGAAAACACAAAAATTGTGCAATTGCATATACTAGACTGAAGAAATATATATGTTTGCATTTTCCCATGAAACTCTCTTTTCCAGAAAGAAGAAAATCTACAGATAGAGTTATAGGTTTTAGGTCCTATATTGAGAGAAATGGAACTGTTTTCTTTGTTAGGCCCTGTCACATCCAAAACTAGAAAGCAAACAGCAAAAGCTGAGAGTGATATATTAATGACAAAGTTTTATGAACATTGATACAACAAGAACAACAAGTCAGGGCCTGTTGGAGGTTAGGATTTTTCCTTTTTTTGTTCTTTTCTTTCTCTCAGGGAATTTTTTCCCATTTGTTGCCTAAGAGATTGGAATGACCGATACTTAAGAGACAAAAGATGTGGCTGGGAGGAGGAGCAGGGGGAAGGGTGCAGTTGGCTACCCTCCTAGCTGGGGGCTTTCTCTTGGGAAGTGCAGAGATACTGCGAGATTTTGGCTGGGGGCTCAGGGGGCTGGGCTCAACTCCTCACTCTCAGGATGAGAAGGAAACAGTTGAGTTGCTGCTACCGCAGAGACCAGCCCTTTACTGCTTCTCCTACTGTGGGTGAGCCTTTGCTCATAAGAGTGGCCACTGAATTGGGACCTTTTTTTTTCAACACCCGATATCACTGAAAAGGACCCTCACCATCTACTTGGGTGCCTCAGGGGAAAACCTGGGACCCCAAACCCCTCCCCCTCACTCCGAGGAAGCGTCTCCCGGCTGTTTGCAGAAGCCTGGCTGCTGCTGTCCAGCCCTGCAGTTTTTCTGCCACTGCTTTGGGTTTTTTGCTATACTTCAACCCAACACCCCATGACCACTGGGACATCTCGTGGCTCCTGCTATGGCTGCAGAGTTTCTGCTACATTTTGTTTGCCTCCCTGAGTGTGCTCGCCTCTGCTGTTCCAGCCTGCTGCTCTGAGGTTCCTGCTACAGCCCATTTCTCCCTCTGGAGGAGCACTGGGACTGGCTGCCCCCCGTGAGTTTGGAAAGGAAGCCCATTTTCAATCTCTCGTGCCAGCTGTGCCGCCATTACCACATGGAGAGGCGGCTGAGCTCGTGCCACAGCACCCCCTGCAGCCGCGGGGAATCATCGCACCTGCCCTGCCCGGCCGGGAGCCAACAGCGCCCCTGCCGGCTGTGGCCGTAACTACAGCAAAGGGGAAAGTGCCTGACAGCCGAGAGAAGGCTGGCACTGGGCTCCTGGTCTGGTTTGTTGTTGCTGCCGTTGTTGTTGTCTTGTTATACGTACATAAATATATACACTAGTAAAGAACAGTTATTCATTCCTTTTCCCATATCTTTGCCTAAAAGCCCCATAATTTCAAAGTTACAATAATTTGGAGGGAAGGGGGTCATATTTTCCATTCCAAGGGAGGTTCCCATCTTCACTGGCAGATACCTGTCTTTCAAACCAAGACAAGGCCCCCTTCAGTGTCTCAAACAGATTACTTGGTGCAAATAGTCCATATATTCTTCCAACTGTAGCAGCTGTTGCTAGATTTTCATTAACTAATATCTCTTCGGGTATGAGTTAGATGATTGAAATGCATGTATTGAGGTTCATAATAGTATTTTCTGACTGTAAAAAGTCTTTCATGGGGAAGAATATGATTCTGAGCAGCCAAATGGGCTAAAAGTGTATATGGAAAGCCTCAAAGATATGGGAGATTATAGGCTTAGAGATTTGAAAGTTTTCTTCTCATTAATATATTCTAAAGCTTAGCTTTGACACACAGTAGATTTAAAAAGGTTCAAGGTCTGTTCTTCTTCCCAAATATAGGAATACATCAATGAGAGCATAGAAATAATTTAAAGAAAGTTAATGGTACAAGGGGAAATTAACAGCAATTCTCTGTCTCAACATACAGTTCTAGAGGCAGTTTACAAAAATTGTTCAGTCAACTCAGTTCAGTTTTTAATGATGTCTGTTAAAAACAGAGGTGCACTCTGTGACTAAAAAAACTAGAAAAAGTGGTTTTGAAGTAGTCTCTGGGCATTTCAAGATAGAGAGTCTAATTGAGAGGTTATCAGAAAGTAATTAATTTGTGATTCAATTTAAAAGACATAACTAGGGTAAAATTCCTCTGGCCTGTCTTGTTACCATAGCTACATTGAGAAACCAAAGAGCTGTCCCTTATGTAATGGATTCTTGTGGTATAAAGGAAAGTACTGTGTGGTAAAATTTTCAGTTTCCATGTCTATGGCAGTCAAGTGTTTTTCTGTTATTTTTCTAATGGACTTCTACACCCTCCTCCGCCCCACCTTCTCACACCCACTACGCATTGCACTATGAACTTGTAAAGCTTAAACTTTGAATATGATTTTTAAAAGCAAAAGATGAGGAAGAAAGCAATGCTGCTGACCAGCATTGTAAAGCTTTTAGCATTACCTTTTACAATGAGTAGAAGTTCAAGTAGCTGTGCAGTTTTGTATTTATTGTACATAGGCATCAATTATCAATCCATTGGTATATTGCTATAAAACTGACCAAAGTCTTCGCCTAGATTATGCATGACTGACTCAGTTTTTTTAAAAAAATGCTCAATGTATTATGAAGAACTTTCAGTAAAACTGAATGCAGTGATATAAGCATAGAATTCCTTATACAAATGAACAAATTGTTCTGGCAATACTCTCTCTTGGTTGTAAAGGTAATGAATGGCCACTATAGTCTATTTCCCATCTGGTTTTAACAGTCTGTTTCTTTTTTATTTTCTAAAATGGGCCTCTATTTAACAAGTTTTTACTTTGGTAATTAATGAAGAACTATTATTTTCTAGTATACATCTGTGGATCTCTTGGATTGTTACTGTGTCGCCATGCTTAGGGACAGCATCTTGAGTCAAAGCCAAAGATAGCTTTGAATCATTTGGTATCAAGGTACTAATGAGCTCTGCAGACATTTCAAATACAGTTTTTCCATTTTCAACCAGGTGTGGCTTAATCCACTGTATTTTTCCCATAAGCAATATGATGTCCAATGCATAACTTTTTCCTCATACTCCAAAAAATGTTTCCAAAAGGTTAAAAACATGCTTTTTGCAATATGGAAGAGACTTTGCTGACTTCTCTTTTCCTAATGTTAGATTACTGACCATTTCCAGCCTGAAATTTGATGGCCTGAGAATATTTTTTCCTCAAAATCTCAAATCATGAACTATACTAGTTTGTAATTCTGATTTATGTGTATGTTTACTAGCCTTAAAAACTGTTTATGAATCAAAGTAACAAAGCTGTTTCTAGAAGGTCAGTATTCAAGGATAATTTTTCTAAATTCTAGCTGCAACTGCGAACAAATTACATTTAGATACCAAGGAAAGAAATTACACATTTACTACTATAGGGAAAGCACAGAAGTAATTGTAAATGGATTTATCAGGAATTAATTTCTCTTGATTGATGTGCTAAGTGGAAGCATGTAGGACATTAAAAAGATCTTCTATAAATCTTTATAGTATTTGATGCTGCTTATTAAGACAATGTGTACATGTTGTGCTATTGATTTGTTTGCAGCCAGATATATTTAAACTGTAAGCTTTCTGTCTGCTAACATCTCTATGCACATATCACAAGAGTTCTGTTCTTTGCCCCAGCATCAAGAGAAAGGGTGTGAGCTTTTGCCTCAGTATTTTTGACTCATTCCAAGAAACATTATTTTGTCAGCCCCAATTGCCAGAAACTGTTTGCTTTGCTATTTAAAGCAGTTAGCAAGCTTCTTTCAAAATTGGTATATAGTCAGTATCTTATATTAGTTCAGCATGCCCTTTGTAGACCACTCATTTTCTTCAGAAAACATTCAAGCTACAGGTTTGCTTCCCTAAGATGTCACCCAAACTCATTCTATGGTTTCATTTCCCATGTGACAATTCTATGACATTCGTCATGGTAATCAGTCCAAAGATGATGAAATTTAGGATTCAGTTTTTCTCTTGGGGAAGTCCATAGGTTATGCTTCAGATAATTGTGAGCCTCCACGTGTCCTCTTGGTATAAACAGATAATCCCACAAAGCACCTGCATCTGCTAAAAATAACTCATTGAAGCAATCAAGACAACAAATCCTTTGATAATGCAGTAAAGAGGATGGCTGTCCCTTGGATATTTCCCTGCAGATGTTTCCTTTAGTACAGTCATTTGAAGGATTGAATGTAGCTGAGAAGTTTCTTTCATTCCTTTACTACCAGCCAAGATGTCTATCCAAAATGACAAATGCCCCATTAAAAGGACTGCATGTACAGGTACCTTAAGGGTACTTGAGAATCTTCTTAAGTACCTCCATATATCAAGAAATACTTTTTTTTTAATCAGCTACCTGTCTTGAATGAAAGGAATTCCCACCCAAGGAAAAATAACCTCACATCATGATTATTTTCTGTTTCTGCCATAATTCATGGGGTTCTTCCCATAGATAAAAGGTACACATATTGGAATACAAAGTGACATGTTTTTCTATATTTCTGGTTCCTATTATCAGTGGTAATTCCACTGATAACAGAATAATATACTGTTTCTTTGGTTTGGTTTTGTTTGGTTAACAGAAGCACAAGAAACTAAACCACAAAATCTAAAAAGGGAAGTTTAAATGTATTTTTTATAGGAGCGGATCTGTAATAAAAACAATAAAACCCAGTGTTTAAGCTTTATAGAAATAATTTAATGACCAGCTGCAGCAATAAACACCTTTCCGTTTTGATTGGGTCTTAACTCCTCCATCCAGTGATTAATTGCTCCACAAAAGACAAACACATTACATTATACCTTAAGTGTAACATCCTGTTTTAAAGATTCCACTAGTGCAGTTTAAATGTTTTTGATCCTGTTCAGACTTTAGAAGGATATTTTGAGGATCCTCCATTTATTATTACTCATTGCATATAATCATGACCAAGGCAGTAACTGGCCAGTATTTTGTTTATCGTATACAACTTTGGCCTTACTTGTGTTGGTATTCGTCTTAGATAGAGAGTGATATTGTGGTGCCACAACTTGTTTTTGTTTGAAACACCATGGAAACTAAAGGATGGAGATTGCATTTTATTTAAATTGTGGGGAAAATTAGAACTTCTTAATAAAGTTATGTCACTGGTTCCTATGCAGGATGGAGCATAGATTAATGCACTGTTATTAAAGCCGTACTCATTACAGATAACAAAAGAACCAATGTCACAGTGATTTTAAAATATTTTGGATATAAGCTAGATTTTAGCTGATGATCTAAGAGGAAAATAGTGATAGTCAAATCTCTAATTTATCTACTCCCTTTCGTACAAAATTAGGCTTCCTTTCCTGAGGAAGCATTAAAAAGGGACCATGTGACACTAGCAGCAAGAAATCTGGAGTACATTTCTGGAGTACATTTGCTACAGCAAAGGTTGTGTCTGTGTCAGAAATAAGAACTTCATTTGGGTTTTTCTGAATGGCATTTCATTTCATTTTGTGTTGCCACCTCCATTTGAGAGCATTAACTTGAATTCCTTTACAGAATCACAGAAAGGTTGATGTTGGAAGGGACTTTTTGAGGTCCTCTGGTCCAATTCCTGTGCTTAAAAAGGGTCACCTAGAGTCAGTTTCCCTGCATAATGTCTTGGTGGATTTGAATATATCCATCAGAGGTGGCAGATTCCATATCCTGTTTCAATGCTCAGTCACTGTTGCAGTAAAAAAATGTTTCTTCATGTTCAGACAGCATGTCCTCTTTGAACCTGTTGCTTCTTTTCCTGTCATGGGGCACCACTGAAAAGAGCCCATCATCCCCTTCTTTTCACCGTTCCTTCAGAAATTTATATCCATTGATAAAATTCATCCTGATATGACTTCTCTCCAGACTAAACAACTGCAGCACTCTCAACCTCTTCTCATATAAGGGGTACTTCAGTCCCTCAATCATCACAGTGGTCCTTTGCTGGACCTGGTCTCAAATAGCTCCATATCAAGCTTTATTTTATTTTATTACATTATGCATTAAAACATTTGTTCTGGGATATGTCTTTTATGAAAAGTCAGCATAATCTAGCTTTAATTCCTTTAATGGTTTCTCTGACGAGCCCATCCAGAGAAACAATAGATTCTTGAGTGGGAACAGGGTGGAGGCAAGTCTGGGGATCATTTTTTTGTTTTCATTTCCTAGTATGTTAACATAAAATGGTATGGGTTGGAAGGGACTTTAAAGATCATCTAATTACAACCCCCTCGCTGTGCACAGGGATACCTTGCACTAGACCAACTTGATCTGAGCTCCATCCAGCCTGGTCTTGAACACCTCCAGGGGTGGGCCATCATCAGCTTCTCTGGGCAACCTGTTCCAGTGCCTCACCACCCTCACAGTTAAGAATTTTTTCCTAATATCTAACATAAATCTCACTTTTAAGCCATTCTTCCTTGTCCTGTCACTATATGCTCTTGTAAAAAGTTCCTCTACATCTTTTTTGTAGGTACTAGAAGGCAGCATTTGCATCACGCAGAAGCCACCTTCTCTTCTCCAGACTGAACAAACCCAATTCTCTCAGCCTTTTCTCATAGGAGAGGTGCTTCAACCCTCTGATCATCTTGGTGATCCTCCTCTGGACTTGCTCCAACAGATTAATGTCCTTCTTGTGCTGAGGACCCCAAAACTGGACCCAGTACTCTGAGTGGGGTCTCACCAGAGAGGAGCAGAGGGGCAGAATCCCCTCCCTCACCCTGCTGGCCACACTGCTTTGGATGCAACCCAGGACACGTTTGGCTCTCTAGGCTGTGAGTGCACATTGCTGGGTCATGTCCAGCCTCCCATCCACCAGCACCTCCAGGTCCTTTTCAGCAGAGCTGGTCTTGATCTGTTCGTCCCACAGCCTGTGTTGGTACTGGGGGTTGCCCCAACCCAGGTGCAGCACCTTGCACTTGGTCTTGTTAAACTGCACAAGATTCCCGTGGGCCCACTTACGAGCTTGTCCGGGTCCCTCTGGATAGCATCCCATCAGGTGTGGCAGCTGCACCACTCAGCTTAGTGTCATTGGCAAATTTGCTGAGGGTGCACTTGATCTCTTTATCTGTGTCATTAATGAAGATATTAAATAACATTGGTCCCAATACAGACCCCTGATAGACACTACTTCTCACTGATGTCCATTGAGGCTCTGAGCCATTGACCATTACCCTCTGGACGTGACTGTTTCAAGTAAGTGACATGTCAATCATTAATTCACATTCCTTTGCTAAGCCAGCAGTCTCCTTGCTTGCTGGGTTTTCTGACAGCCACCCCAGAACCCAGAGTGAGTGGAACTTGGAATAAGTGTTTATGAACTCAGAGAAATGAGGCACTAATATCAAGATCTGTAGCAGCTGGCTGCCAGCATCCTGCTGGAAGCAAAAGTGCAAACTGTAAATCTCTACAGAAATCTAGAGCTTAAGGGAAGTGTTAGTAGCCATCCAGTTAAAAGACAGATAAAGTCACTTTGGCCCCTGGGAGAAATAGGTTTGGTTGAGATAAATCTTTCTACTGCTTTCATGATCTAAAAGGAAAGACCTGACCAGTGTAATTAAATTGCAACTAGGTGAAATTTAAGGCTTGTGTAGTCTCTAGTAAAGGTTGTGTAAAGTAAAAATCAGATTCTTTATGCCTTGAGGTACAAGATTTTTAGAGCCAAAGTCAAACATTAGGTTGAATAATCTTTATCATTGGGCTTTAGAAATTGTTGTAAATTTACAGTTGTTAGCACCTACTGACATAGGTATTGCGATTTGTCTGCTTTATCAAGAAGAGCCAAATAGGCGATACAAACATGAATTGAGATGTTTAATTAGACTGTTCATTTACATATTCAAATGGGAAAACCTCAGTCAAGCATATAAATGGTGTTAAAGATAATGGGTCAAACTATTTCATGTCATTCTCTTGGTGACATATCTGGCTGCATTTGAGTCGAGTACAATAGTGGGCTACTCAGCTTTAGTATTTCTCAAGAGAATAGCTGTCAGATATTTAGCTACTTCTTAAAAGCACAAAGTCCATGTTGTTAAGAGCTGTTTATTGGTTCCCATCACAAGTGAAACATTATTTGAGATTTCTAAAAAGAGCAGCAACCTGAAACTTTCAGTTATAACACTGGAAAAGTGTAGTTTAAATATACATACAAGAAGATAGAAAACAACAAAAAATACAATGGAAGTGATAAAAATTCAATAGAAAAATATTTGAAGTCGAACAAAAATAATTTGAAGTCACGATATCAGGTAAAAAAGTCATTCTTTCAAACTTCCCTTTTTTTGGTAGAGGTTTGTTCAAATATTATTTAGATAAAATTTTTGCACGTGAGCTGGTGGATGAAATATAAAAATATGGTCTCTTTTTGTGGTGGTAAAGACAGATTTTATTTAAAACTTCTGTCTTCCATTCCTTATGTGATAGTTTGTAGGTATCTTTATTTGTACTTCTCCATTTTCCGTAGAGATCAAAGCAGGGAAACCAATCTAAAACAGTGTATGTGCAATCTTATCATATTATGAACTTTATAATCTGAATCCATGTAGTTAGAGATCAGTGACACATGCATAGGACAGCATGTATAGCAAGTGGGACTCCATGTGTTTCATTCTCTAATCACCTAATTTAGCTCTTGGTGTTCCAGGTATGAAAGTGCGTCTGTGCAGACAGCATATGTTTAGGAAATGAATTCACTGAGTTTTGACATACATTTGTATTACAAGTACAAATGATCCTGCAGGATACATTATCCTCTGTCAAAGCAGGGTTAAAATAGGTTCTTCGTGCTGTTTTCGTCATGTTATGTGTTAGATCCTAGACCTTTGGAAATATAACTTGTTTTTCAGACTTTTCCTTGAAAGTGTTCTGTTTCAGTCTGTTTGGTTTTTTATGTCTTTCCCATTTCAACTGAGTTATAATGTTAAAAATCAGGTAGTTTCAATCAGCAAAAAACAGGAGGTCTGTGTTAGAATTTTAGAATTTCAACAATTACAGAGAAGGCTTTAAATTTAAGATATGTTCATGTTCACGTGCACCATTAGTATTTTGATCCTTGTTATTATTCTTTTCTTGGGTGCTAGTCATTTTTTTGTCTTACATATTTTGCACAGGATATTAAGGGCAATACACCGTTGATAAAGTGTTTTTTGAGTTCAAGTATTTCAGTAGTTCTCATTACTATAGACATGCCTGAACTTGTATCTACTGATTATTCCTGTGGAAGGTCATAGTGGAATCATCTGTTTAATAGTATGCAACGAGAGCAGTGTAAAAACAGTTGTAGCTTTTGAACTGATACGGAAGAACTGCTAAAAATAAATGCTCATCACATCAAGAATTCTTTTAAGTAGTGCACAGAGAAGTTGAAAATATAAATTGACAACAATCAATTTAGAGAGCTTTCAGGATAACTTCTACTTGTCCATTTTAGTATCAGCAGTCACAGTGTATAGTGTGACAGGGCTGCATGTGAGCCATCTTGCTGCCTGCCTGCAAAGCGACTGGTGAAGGACTGGCCCAGTCCCCTGACGCTTTCCTGGGAATCTTCAGGAAGCTAGGAGGGAAAAAAAAAAAATCACATAATCTTGCAGTTCCCAACTTCTGGGGAAGTGGGGGCAGAAAAACAACCCAACAAATGCCTGAAGATTCCTGACTTTGTCCGGGACTGTGGATGTCCTTTTCCCTCCACTATTTATTTACATTCAGTAAAACTCAGATGTAGCCTAGGAAGTAGGCCAGTTACTGCTGTATTGAAGAATATTATTAGTCCATCTGATGGTTTGGAGGCAGACAACCCCCTCTCCTCCTTCATTCCGTTCATAATGCACCTGGCCAGTTGTGCAATGCTAACCAATGAACAGCTGCTAACAATGAGGAAATTGTGCTCATAAGAAGTAGCGCAGGATCTGATGGTTATTATCTGGGGATAAATTGAAGCATTAGGGACCCATTTCTTGCCAGGATTTTTTTTTCCCCCCAATTGAAAAAGTTGACTCTGTTGAATTAAACGCTTTTTATTTTCTCTGTTTATGACTTTGTGGAACTGGTTTCTTTGGAGGTACTCTATTTCCCCATCATTTCCTCTTCCCCTTCCCTTTTTCCCTCTCCTGCTCCCTCCTTCATAATCTATCTGGGAGGATTAAGGATTTTACAACTGAAAAAATCTATGAATAGCTATTTATAGTATAATGGGTAACTTTTCCTGACAGTAATATTTGTCTGCATTAATGTTACCCATGTATGTGTACATGGGTATATGGATGAGATTTAGCATTTGGAGTACATTTTGTAGAGACTGTGTGTATGTAGCAAGTATCTCATATCACCTCTGGAGACATTCCCATTTACTGAGTGTCTATCCTACAACATCTTGTAGTGCTTTTAAAAAAACCCAAAAAATCAAGAAACAAAAAACCACAAGAAAACCCAACACAAAATCAAAATGGAAAGGCAAGACTTTAGGAATTATTGAAGTTTAGCTAATAACATAAACAGTTCCATCTATGAAAGGAAGTCAGTTCTTTGGGCTTGAGAAAATTATCAGGAACTTCTAAACTCTGGTGTTCTAATTTGAGAAAGTCTGCCAGCTTTCACAGCCTGAATTAGGTGTATGCTTCTGGCAGAGCAGTCAAAAGATCCATATAAATAATGAACATAGTGAAGAATTTTCTTTGGTATTTGTACATAGACTCGTGTCTTCAGTCTGTTAGAGTCCTTTAAGTAGAAACAAATTCAATTCAGAGTGGCTAGGCAGGAGTTTTGGAAGCAACTAGCAGTATTTTTACCACTCTATGTGAAAGTTACTGGTTTTTTTCTTTAACAGCTTCAATTGATTTGGATGTTATCAAGGGACATATAGCAATCACTATTAATTTATAAGCTCGTTATTTTAGTGCATATTTCTCTATAGGCCTTCCTGTTTCATATGAAAATGATGCAATTGGAGTACTCTGTCACAGTTTTACTTTCAACATTGAAATAATTCTTACCAACTGACTACACTTCTGTACTGGCATAAGAAAGTTAAAACTGATTCTGGCTTGATAGTATGTCTGTTATAATACAAAAAAAATATGTATGCTGTTCTGTATAGAAATATGCAAAAAAAAATCATCTTATAAAATCTGTTACAGCTGAAAGAGTTTTCAGGAATGGAGAGAAAACAAGTGATTGGTAGCAGGCATGATTCATCATCTATTTAGCAATGGTCATGGTAAAAAAAATCTACTAGCATCACTTTAAATACAACTCATTTTCTCAGTTCTTCATCTTGAAATAGCCTACAGATCCCGTCCTATGGAAAGCTGAAAAAAAAATCCAATGAAATTACCTCTCTTCTCATTTCTTTCTGCAATGAGGAAGAAAGGAGAGTATTTGAGATGTTCTAAAGCCAGTGGCTGGGGCACCACTGAATGGATGGATGTCAAGCATGTGGGCAGCCTTTTCGTGAAGTTCTTGACATTGTGCTTACAGGCTGAATTTCTGTGAATTGGTTTGTTCTTGTGACAGGAAAATAAACAAACCTATTCAAGTGAACCTGAACGTAGCCAGTTCTGAAATAACTATGAGCACTTGGAAATTTGCACTGAATCTGACATTTTTAGTCATAATTATGGCTGCTAGATCACAATATCTGAAAGTGTTCCTTACAAAAAGCGGACTTTCTTGGAATACCTCCAGATGCCTTCAAAATTGGAATTTCTGATCAGATCAGCAGAATCCATGAATATCTTGCTGTGACCAAGGAAGCAAGAACTAAAACCTGAAATCAAGCACCCCAAGCCCTTCTCTGTTGATGTGATTTGGGCCAGTCACAGAGAAAGCATTTGAAGCCTTGAGGAAGTTCTGGCTTACCACATAGCTGATGGAAAGTAATGAGACCATCTGGCCTTCATAATAACTGGAATCATCTATGCCAGCTTCAGAGAAGACAGCATTCCATCATTCCTAATCATGGCTAGCTAATTTTGGAGAGGTGTACATTCCATGCCAATGCCTTCGTAAGTTGTACCTGTGCTTTTCCCTATCTCGTCTTATGTTCTGTCTCTTTGTTTTAGCAAGATTGCAGAGTATTTGATGGGAACTCATTCTCTGTAGTATCTTGATTCTCTTAGAGCATGTATACCATGAGGTGAAGAAAATTATGTAAGCTCCAGGTGAAATAACAAACGTTCAACTCTTTGTTAATGTCACTTCATCCTTTGACAGTGTATGTACAGCCTATGCAAGGTAGAAATACAATGTACATTCACTCTTCTTGGAGGTATAACGTAGCATTTCAAAGGCGATGCCCTTTACCTCACCTGGATATCTTTATTCCTCTTTATTATCCAGGACTTCTAAGAACAGTTGAACTCCACAGAAGTGATGCTGTACAATTCAAGCTTGCAGTGAGACTTAAATTCAATGTATTTTCCTTAAAATTTTATTTATTAATGCTAGTATGTTTGAATTTTAATCATTTCAAGATATGGAATTCCAGACTAGATTATTCAATTTGTTGTAATGGTGCATGCCTTGTCTAACTCCACTGAGATGGGTAGAAATGCTTTGGGATTCTTCAGTCAGAATCCAATCTGCAAATACTAGCTGCTGAGGCAAATGCAGCTGTTATTTTTATCTGCATTCTGATACAGATAGATAGATTTGGGTTTTTTTCCGAACAATGTTTATTTTGCTTACCAAAAACTGGAAGAGGCTGTTTTTTCTGTCACAGCAGAGCAAAACACATTTTAAGAAAAAGGGAGAAGGTTGCTCTGAAAGACTTTAGCAGAAGAGATTTTTGGTTTTGGAAACAAACCACTGCTTAAACAATTTTTAGGCACTTGTCACGCATGACATGGTCAGCATCCATGCTGAAGGATTAATCTCAAGATTGTAATTCTGCGATAAACATATGTCAATTTCCAAAGTTTTCTGCATGGAGAATGGAAATTAGCCTTATCAAATAGCAGCTCGTCCTCACTTTGCATAGGTAATGATTTGCATGTTGATGTGGTGTTTTTCAAACATGAATCATTATTTTGTTTTGATCATTCCTACTTACAAGTTTTTCTACTTTATGGTTCATTTCTATTGCTCTTAAGATTCTGTACCAGCCTTTCTGATCTTAATTTCCTCAAGGACTCTTGTTTAGTATGTATTAGGGTTGGGCATATTTTATTATGTCTTGTAGAGGCACCTTTACGTATGCAAGCTCACAAACCACTGTTGCTCATGCAGTTAGACCCACTGCAGTCAAGAAGAACATTTATCTGAATAGAGGCATGCAAAACAAACCCCCAAACATCCCAAGGTATGAAATTTAATCTTGTTAGCACAAATCTGGTTTGGGACTGTATGAGAGAACTTGAGTGCATCTGCTTAATCCCTGGAGTTTTTACATTATTTCTCTGAATTAAGTTAATATGATCCATACTCTTCCCCTCCCCCCTGTTTCTTTTGAATCATGGGAAAGTTTAAGATTTTGCTTGTGATACATTTAAAAGATCAATCCACAGCAAGTCTTCTGAATGAGGTACATTGTACAGTATACTTCAGAACATAAATAACAACAATAAACAAATAAATGAAAGTTAAAAAAATAATACAAAGAAATCTATTCAGGTATCAGGAAAATAAACAAACCTATTCAAGTATCATTATTAGAACAACCTGATGTCTTGGTCTCTTAAAGAAATTGATGATTTTCAAAAAATGAGAAGAACAAGTCAGGGAGGCCAGGAACCTGATAGGACACACCATCCCTTTCTTTCTTTGTCTTCCCGACTGTTACATCTCATTAAGAATTATTTTTAATACCAAGAAGTTTCAGAGTTTTAGCTGTGCAGTCTGTTGACTTCAGAATTACTCTAACAATGTATCCTTGGTTGTTGTTTGTGTGTGTATTCGATCACAGATTGCAAGGCTACAAAATTCCTTTATCAAGGCAGCAGTTGAACTGCCTCTCAGTGTGTGCTGGTGGCACCTCACACACACAGAGCTGCCTAGCGGACCTCCCTGCCTCTTCTCCTTTCCACTCCTGGCTTTGTCCATCTGAACTGGCTGAGGCCTGGAAACAAACTGAATTCTCCCTATGAGGGGCAGCAGCGGAGGAGAGGTAAGAGATTAGATCTCCATAGGCTCTCTTGCACTGCCCCCAGCATCTGCTTCTCCTTTTAGAGCTGCTCTGGCCTCAGGGTCGTGATTTTGAAGGCTGCTCTGGGTAGTTGAGTAGGATGAATTGAATTCTACCTCTAGCTTTCCCTTTGTAGCATGATCATCAAGCTAAAAGCAATGAATAATTTAGATTCTTCTTAGAATCAGTCTTTAAAATCACATTTCTCACTCCTCCCCGATGTGTTCCTTCAAGAAAGAGAGCATAGGGAATTATACCTTAGAGGGCAAATTTAGATTTTCTTTCATTACTTGTTACTTCGAAGTAATAGCACAAACAGTGACATTCTGTTCAATAGCTCAGAATGCTTTTGACACTTTTATTTCAAGCAAGACTTCAGAAAAAATAAAGCATCGTGCAAATCATTCAACACTATGAATTTGTAACAAAATTCAGAATGACATCTTACTCTTTATAGGCTTCCTTTTTATAATTTTTTTAGGATTCAGTATTGTGATATTTAAAAGACATTTAAATACACAGAAAAGCATTTGTTTTGTCATGAGAGGACAATAAAAATGGTAATATATTGGCAAATAGATGAATATTAAATTATATAGAGACAAGAATTTGCCATTTAAAGGCATTCAGAATTTTTAAAATTAATCACAGAATCCCAGAATGGGTAAAGTCAGAAGGGACCACAGTTGGTCATGTGGTCCAAACTCCCTGCTTCAGCAAGGTCATCCCAGAGAATATGGCACAGAAATGTGTCCAGACCATTCTTGAATATCTCCAGTGAGGGAAACTCCACAGCCTCTCTGGACAATCTGTTCTAGTGCTCAATCACCTGCACAGTAAAGAAATTCTTCCTCATGTTCATATGGAATTTCTTGTGCCTCAGTCTCTACCTGTTGCCTCTTGTCCTGTTGCGCGGCATCATCAAGAAGAGCATGGTTCCATCCTCTTGACATCCTCCCTTCAGATACTTATAGACATTAATGAGGTCCCTTTCCAGTTGTCTCTTCTCGAGGCTGAACAGGCCCAGCTCCCTCAGCCTGTCCTTGTAAGAGATGCTTCAGTCCCTTACTCATCTTTGTCGCTCTCCAATGGACCTGCTCCAGGAGCTCCATGTCACTCTTGTACTGAAGAGCCCAGAACCAGACACAGCACTCCAGACGTGGCCTCACCAGGGCTGAGTAGAGGGTCAGGGTCACCTCTCTCCACCTGCTGGCAATGCTAGTCCTAAAGCACCTGAGGATATCGTTGGCCTTTTTGACCACAAGGGCTCACTGCTGGCTCATAGTCAGCTTGTTGTCCACCAGGACCCACACGTCCTTCTCTGCAGAGCTGCTTTCCAGCAGTTTGGCTCCCAGCCTGTACTGGTGCGGGGGGTTATTCATCCCCAGGTGCAGGACCCTGCAATTGCCTTTGTTGAATGCCAGTGACAGAAGACAATTTACCAATAGGTGTTCTATTACTGAGAATTCAAATTGTAGCAGTCTGTAATTTAGGTCCAAATTGAAAATTATACAGTCTTTAAAATAAAATTTGGTCTGCTTCAGCCTCTTAATTATCAGCTTATTTGTGATCACATATTTTTTAATGTGTGGTCATCCCAAAGTTGTATACACAGAATAGTTTTAGAACTCTGTATGCTCATCTTTCCTTGTATGTATGTATTTCATTTATTGAATAATATTCTGTGATACTGGAAGTGCCTGGAATTGTAGAACTATGGTGGCTTGAGGCTCGGCCCTTTGTATTGTCTCTTAACAGGCCACACACTGAAAACCCACTGTTGTATAAGTATGACAATATAAAAAACATCAAACATTTATTTCCTGTCTGGCTTTTTTAGGGGCTAAGTATATAAATGTAGCTACAGCCCTTTTTCCTGAGGTCGGTTATTGGATAGTCTTTAGTGACTCCAAGAAATGGCTGATGTTTTTTAAGATGAGTTTTAAATATCACTACTTGCTGCTATGAAAGACTTAATAATACACTCATCACTATATTATTCTATGGGGAGCTATGCATACAGAGGTTATTTGAGCAGTGTCAAATTTTCATGGATAATCCATGTATTCATTTTGAAGAGAAGGTGCTCTCAGGCACCTTCTATGGCATTAAGCATGTCAAAACAAGCTTCATTTATTTGCTGAGTACCCAGATTCAGTGTTCAGAAGTGTGGTTTTGTTACTCTCTTGTATGTTGCATGGTCTTGCAGTCCTTGACTGGGTAAAAATATCTGTTAAGTCGCAAGATGTACGAACTTCAGGATATCATCAAAGCCTAGAAACAACCAAACATGTTCAAACAAGAGTTTTATAATGCGCAAAATTCAAATGCTACAACAGCTGTAACTCTCTTGAGGCCAAAAAATGTCATTTAAAAGTGAATTGGTGTCTGACACTTTGGGGAGTTTCCCCCTCTCACATGTTCCTGTGCGATGTGACCATTTAGGGCTGTTCTCATGTATTGATACTTGGCATTTGAAGACATAGCTTTTCTATTTGTCTGAGTATTGACTAGATGTTCTCTTTCACGTTACTTTGAGATTCATGCCTGATCTTAAATTGGCAAGCCATCTTTTCAAATCAGATTGTTTTCAAACCAAGTTGCAAAACATCTGCAAATGTTGCTTTTTCACATTCTTACCCAGGGCACAGATTATTCCTGTCCCCATATCTTTTGACAGAAAAGGAAGCCACTTGCTTGTGTTGTGAGAAGAGAACACTTGTAGCATTTCCCTTGTTGCTGAAAGAAATAAATCCTCTCTTGTTTTATGAAATTGGACTGCTTTTGCAACTTTAAAATTTACAAAATAAAATGCCTCTGGAGTTTTTCAGAGCAAAACAGTGATTTAGGTGGGATTTTGAAAGGATGCAGTAATTTGTTCAACCTTCACAAGAAAAAATTCACATGCCTTTTTCCCATATGTCAAAAAACTTCTCTCCAAACACTGCAGTAGCTTTGCTAGATGAAGTCTTCACTGCTGACACTTCACAGACCAACACTGCTAAAAATGGGAATGAGGCTCATCTGCATAAAAAGTCAGAAGCTCAGTTTCATTTAGTTATTTCAGAAAGGCCTTTTCTCTTTGACCATTTATTTTGGTTCCATTCTTGAATGTCTTTTTTTTTTTTTTAGTAATATTGCTTCCCTGTGGTTTCTCTGCTGAGTTTCTTTTCCACTGGATTTATAGCTCCTAGTCTGCAGATTGATGATCCATGATGAAGTGTCTTTGTGGTTGTGAATCGTCTTAATGCCCTAGCTTTTCTTTCACAAAAAAAAAAAGAAAAAAGTAACTAGTTGTATTACAAGCTACAATTTCATTGTACATTTTCCAAAAGCATTTTGATTGCTAAGGATACTGCTAGGTAGTACAATAGATGCAAGATGAAAAGTTTAAGAGTAAGTGGAGTTTTGTAAAACGATCCATGAGATCAGTACCACCTATTACCTGCTCTGCTGCTGTCCATGTACTAGTGCATGTGACAGTGGTCTGGCTGGTCTGATTCTATGACATTTTCCTGATTTTGGTCCCATCTCCCAAGAGTGATGGGTCCTGCTCCTTGCCCTCTCTCTTCTCCATATGTTGCCTAAACAGTAATTGCTTTTCTTATATACACCACTAGCTACATGAACTATTAGCTTTTTCTTGTTTAAAGCAATGATTGCCATTCTTGCTCTGAAGCGAATCATGCATCTCAGCATGCTCCTTCTCTGCTCTTTTCAGTCTGCTTGAAATGTTTTGTATGTCTTGCATGAAGTCAAACAATTCTTTTGATACTTGATCCCACACATTACTGACAGTCCAGTTCTCCTTTACTTTCTGATGCTGTGTAACACTATACAGCTCAAAAAAATTCTATTTAAAATAACATGATCCAGGAATTTAGCACGAATCCTGCAACTCACAGCCATGCTAAGTAGTATTCTGTTTCACAAGTGGTCCCTTTGAAGTCGGTTGAGTTACACATGCTTACATCATGTCTGAACTTGGTCCACCGTGTTTACAACATGCGTATTTGATATTGCACAGTGGGTGTACATAACTTAAAAAATAATAAAACTTTATTACTTTGACTTGTGTGCACATTAAAGAACAGATTTTCCTTTGCATCAAGGCTCTTTGTGCTTCTTTGGCTATGCAAAAAGCCTTAAAACTGGCATAAATTCCATTAAAGACCAGTTGAAAAATCCCTTTTCACAGCCAATGCTGTGAAAATGGTGCTGCATGTAAACCAAAATAGAGCCCTTCCCAAAGGAGATTTTTTAATTTCAAGGGAATATTTTCACTTTTTTTGTTTTATTTTCCTGTAATAAAAATATAACAGAATTAATCACTGCAACTTTTTTTTTTTCCTTATTTTTAATGTACCGTCTTGTAGTAAATCTTCTATGATTAGCAGTTGACCTTTTATATCCTTAGGAGTTTCAATCAAATGTTCGCACTTTTTCTATTTACCTGCAAGCAATGTTTGTATAAACAGTAAAAAGGCTGCTTATTTCTTGAATTACCTCAAAGAAGCAAAACCAAAAAGGATTAATCCAAGAACATAATGTCAACTGGAATCTGTTTTTTTAAAATTTTATTTATTATTTCTGGTTCCCAACTTGGGAAAGGAAGGAAATTAATAAAAACATATTTTTGAAGAATGTTGAGATGGGCTTCTATGTCTACACCTTTTCAAATCTATGCTTTGTTTTTAAGCTCCAGCAGTTCTGGTCTGTATGCATAAAGGAAGCATTTAAGCAGCTACAAAAATAATCTACTGAAACTTCAGGAATCTGGACAGTCTGTGTTGATGGGCCAAGGCTGAACAAGGTGAAGGGTGTTAGGTCACAGCAGCCTCTTGTAGAGCTCCAGACTGGGAGAAGAGTGGCTGGAAAAGCTGCCCAGTGGAAAAGGACCTGGTGGTGCTGGTTGACAGCAGCTGAACATGAGCCAGCTATGCCCAGGTGGCCAAGAAAGCCAATAGCATCCTGGCTTCTATCAGGAGTAATGTGGCCAACAGGACCAGGAAAGTGATTGTCCCCCTGTACTCGGCACTGGTGGGGCTGCACCTCAAATCCTGTGTTCAGTTTTGGGCCCCTCATTGCAAGAAAGACATGGAGGTGCCAGAGAAAGTCCAGAAAAGGGCAATGGAGATGGGGAAGGGTCTGAAGCACAAGTCTGATGAGGAGTGGCTGAGGGAGCTGGTGTTTAGCTTGGAGAAAAGGAGACTGAAGCGGGACCTTATTGCTCTCTACAACTACCTGAAAGGAGGTTGTAGTGAGGTGGGGGTCAACCAATTCTCCCAGGTAACAAGTGCCAGGATGAGAGGAAATGGTCTTAAATTGAACCAGGGAAGGTTTGGACTGGTTATTAGGAATGATTTCTTCACTGAATTGGTCTCCAGGCATTGGAACTGGCTTCCTAGAGAAGTGGTGGAAACACTGTCCCTGGAAGTGTTCAAAAAAAGTATGGATGTATTACTTGGGGATATGGTTTAGTGGTGAACCTGGTGGTGCTGGGATAAAGACTGGACTTAGTGATTTTAGAGGTCTTTTCCAACCTTAACAATTCTATGATTCAGCTTCTGCAGAAAAAGTAATAAACGGCTAGAAGTAGTGTATTAGTTGTTACCTTGCAAAGAAGTATTGCCTCATGAAGATGACAATGTATTTGAAACACTAGACAAGAACTTGTGGTATCTGGATCCATTTCTTGACTGCAGCACATTGATTGTTTGAATCTTGGTAATTCATTTAGTCTCTATTCACCTCTCTATTGGTCTGTCAGCCTGTCTGTTCGCTTGTCAGTTTATCCTTCTGCCTTGTAGAGGTGGTGTAAGGGTAATGACGCTCATGCTTTGTGTGCAGGATTCTACCTAATACCTGTAAGGATCTGCTAGAGTGGGAAAAAATACTTTCTGCTATTGTCAGTCTTCCTTGACTTTTAATGTTACTCTCTCCATAAGAGAAAAACAAGGTGGCTGTTGCAAATCTTAGGGGAGAACCCCTGCATGCGAAACCAGTATATATCTGTACAATCATGTTTGAAGACCTTTTAGTAGGGAGATTTCTGGCCTTGATATAGGATATTTTGTTTCTGCTGTATAGAATGTTTATCCATACACAGCTAGTTTACAGCTTTCCTATATGGTTCCTGAATACATCCTTCTCATCCTCCTTTTTCTTTTTAACTGGGAAAATAAACAATGTATTGGAAATTTTTCTTTATGTGCTGTAGGCTACACTTAAACATTGAGGTCTCAGTAATTTATGTTTTCAATGGATAGGGGTTTTTCCTTTTGGGTCGTTTTCACAGAGAAACTTAGGTTGTCCAAACATATTCTGAAATACGTTGGGGGATTATGGTTTCAACACATGCATGCCTAGGGCCAAAGTATGAGTAACATGAAATTTTTGTTCCATTCCATGAACAAACCACTGTTTTGTGGTATAATACAAAACATATCTAAGCTGTTTAGATCACTATCAGGCATTACAACGTTAGGTTTTCTATTTATGTGACTACCCAAAGCTCATTAGAAACTCATTTTGTAGCTCTAGGGAAGTAAGAATAAAAAGCAGTGAAAAATAGTACATTGTATTCTGTTCTAATTATACTCTATTTACTGTACTTACTAATACATATCAAGTGTGTAATTTTATAGTTGCAGAGCCGAACTTCCAAAACTTGTGAAGTCCAGGATTGTTCATAAAACTGTTCTGCACGCAGCTTAAGTGTGCAACTGTGATTGGACAAACTAGCTTTTTGTGCATGCAGGGAGACTGTTAATTGCTGGTGCCTTCATGTAATATGAATGTCCTTGAAGTGCAGTGTTCTCCAGTTCCTCCTCCTCACCTGCTCTTAGGCCCAGAAGAAAGCTGGTGGTTGCCAGGCCCAAAGGGATCATCAGGAGGAGACAGATGTGAAATATCAGAAAACATTTGCAAATATAAGAGATCAGATTCTGGGTGTAGATTTTCACTATTCAGCTCTACGTTCTGACTGCTGGTGTGAGTCTCTTTATAAAAATCACATCAGTGCTCTCCTTAGTCATGCAGGCAGAGGTTTCACATCTCCATCAGACTAAGCTCGTGCATGTGGGAGGAATCTGATGTGTTGACATAAGGTATTAATGTATGAAAATGTGATAGACAGTAGAGCAAGGAAGGGGGGCAGGACACCTCCTTTGTAAGGGACAATATTTTTAATTGATTCTTCTTGTATTGTCAAGTTTTTCTTTTAAACTAAAGTTCTGTGCCCCCTCTACCATATTAGTCTCACCTTTTAATGATAGGATAAATGCACAATACAGCACAGACAAGTACTAAAGATTCTCCAATTAAGGGCAGAGAGAGGGGAAAAAAAATCCATTAGCCAGTAGAAAAAACCAAGGTTTTGGGCAACCTAGTTAAAAACCAATTATAATCTTCACATTTCCACACTGTTGCCCCTCACCAGCAATGATTCTTTGTAATAAAAGGATAAGCTGCATAAACCCAACCAAAAATGAGTGTTTACATTTTTTTAATGCAAAATGAACCATTCCCCCAATAGTAAAAAGCTTATCCACATGTGCATTAGTGGATTAGAAGCACACTTCACAGGTGGTGTAATACACAGGTCAGAAGTACACTCAAGGCATACACTGAATCCTAGTGAGGCACACTCAGTCATGGCTTATATTATAAGAGCATATTTAACAACATTCCAGGTTATATAACACTTAGTTTAAAATAAGACATGTAAGCTTGTTGTTCCAACAGAACATGTGTTTTAAAAGGAAAGCTGTGCATGAAAATGTTCCCTAAAATTCAAATAGCAGAATCCTTTCTTCATGCTCTCAGTGTAATATACTACAGCAATAAAAGGAAAGGACTATGCTGTAGACTGAAAAGAATATGCCTGCTACACAAAATAAATGCCTGTTTATTAGTCTGTCTTCTTGTGTGCCCATACACCCACTCATATAGTGAGAAGATGTCACTAAATTAAACCACAGATATTTGTCCCCAGATTAAGGTCACTTTCACTTCTAGGCTCTTTTCTTATTTTAATTAATGAGTGAAAGCTCTGTTTTTCTTCATCTTTAGCCTTCTTTCAGGCTTGCTTTTATGCACCTTGTTATAAATTCCTTGGCTTCCAATCAGGGTTTTATGAGCATGGAGGATTGTATTTAAAAATAAAGATTCTGAACACCCATATGTTTTGAGGTACAATTCCTTTCCTCAGAGGGTATGTAAAACATAAAACAAAAAAGCCTTTTTTATTATGGAAATCTGAAAACAATCAGTGAGCCTCTTGTTCAAAGTAACACCAGGTTTGCTTTAATTTTCAACAAATTCAATTTTCTTTAAAGTGCCGTTTATACGCCCATGTTGAATTATAATAGTTAGTAGTAATTTATTGGGGATATTATTCCAGGAATTTTTCTATCTTCTGCCTTTGACCCTAGGGATGCGATAGCAGGGTATAAAGAATGCGTGGTGTAGTATGACACAATACATATAGTGCAGGAGAAGGAGCATTACAGCAGAAAACTTGTTTAGAAAAGACACACTGATTGCATTATTTCAAGTTAAAAGAAAAAATCATGGTCCATAGTGTTTATACACCATGAGGCTACTATCTACTATTGATTTTTTCCTTTTATTTCCTATTAAACTGTCTTCACAGCCAATGCATTTTCTTGCATGATTCTAGAAGAGAATCATTGTAGCACAAAAGTTAAGCAAAGTTTGTCCCAACTCAAAGCTAGTGGTTATGAGAACAAAGTGTCTGCTGTGAGTTTTGGATAAAGGCAAGAATATTGCTTTTCTGCTAGTTTCTCTGTATAAGCTAAAGGTTTTGTGACAGGTTTTGGGATTTTCTTCATGTTATTTGAATCTTGAACTCTTTTAATCTTTTCCAGCAGAGCCTTGCCATTATTTTCTTGCAAACTTTCTGTTTAAATGTTGCAAGATACTGTTCATGTTTTCACAGAAACAGAATCCACCAATAGCCATTTCTAAGACTAAAAGTGTGAAAAGGTTTTATTGGGCTGTACTTTTTTTCTCTTGGGTTTTTTTGGTTGGTTGGTTGGTTGGATTTTTGTAGTTGCCTCTTGTAGTATGAGCTCAGATTTAGAACTGCTGGGAAACTGATATTTACAAACCATTTTGCATGCTTTATGTCTGGCATCAGGACTTTGCCCCATTTCTTTGTAGAAAGTCTCAAGAGACCATTTGAATGAAGAAATAATGCATCTTCCTTCCCCAGCCTTCATCATGTGACTGGGATTGAGGCTGTTCAATTCTGTGAAGCTGAAATCTCATCCCTTGAGTTAATCATGGTCCTTATGTAAGCACGACTGACCAGGCAGAGCTATTTTTGCTCATTTGGGGGATTTCTTTGCTCCTGATGATGGATTGCATTTATATTTGCTGAACATGTAACCAAACACAATAGGGTTATTTGAGATCTGAGAAATATTTTAAAAACATGGAAAGTAACAAATTGTAGGATTTATACTAAAATGTCCCTTAGCCTCATACAGGGGTTCAGGGGATAATATATAGTGTTGCTGGCTCTTATTCCTTTTCTACTGTTGTAGAAAAGGCCAGAAGCTCTGGGAGATAAGATTCTATTTTCTGTGGCCTAACAAAAATTTGATTATTCAATTTCTCTTTTGTCTCTCCTCAACTAGGAGACCCTTTGCCTAACCTTTATCTTTGTGCCTGTAAGACTTGCCATTTTCGGTTGCCAGAAACAGTAGTGCCAGTGCAGCTGATTTAGCAGTGTCATTCCTGCTAGGCCACTCAAAAGAGCAGTGAGTTGGCTGTCAGCCTGTAGTCAGGTGTGCTCTGCTTGTAGATGTGCTCTTCTTATACTACTGCCATCTTTCCAGTAACACATCATCACTCCTGCACTGTTTTGATGATATAGCATGTTTACAGATTGCTGGAGCAGCAGCACTCTTTGACAATGTGTTATTGCAATACATCGTGAGAGACAACTATTCTCAGTGTGTTTTACTCCAATGGTGCTGTAATCTCAAGCAGTACAGCTGATCTCAGGACTGCCTTTGGAAAATGTTGAGACAAATAAAACTCCATCTTTCAGATTGACCCATAAATGATAGAAGTGTGAAGGTGCAATGTCTGAGTCAGAGGACCTGGCAGCGACTCTGTCTTTAATGGGATTTTTCGTGCAGTGCTCTCATATCCTCCAGAATCCCTGAGCAACAGTAATTTGTGTTGTTTCTTGTTTTACAGTACAACTAAAATATCACTGTTTAGTGAGAAGTATTCTTGTTTTGTTTTAATCATTAGGTGGCTTTTAAGATGTGGGCAGAAGCAGGCATGAAAACAAAGGGCGTCTGAGCTCTGAAGACAGGGAGCATGGTAGCAAAGAACAGCACTTTGGCACAGCACATGGTGGTGCAGGATAACACTTTATGTAACAGGATACAGACCACACGGCGGGCAATTGGCACCACAGGAGAGCACTTTATGTAACAGGAGAGATAATCAGCATGTGGTTGGCTTAGTAACACATACAATGAGATGGGGAACAATTACATTTGTGATTTCTCTCTCTCTCTCTCTCCAAGAGGTTACTGAGGGGAAATCCCTTCTTCCCACTCTGAATAGGCATGTGATATTAGATATATTTACCAGGGGAAGACAGGGATCCAATTCAATTGTGCTAAGCTTTTTATCTGTCTTAATTTATTTTTTAAAAACATGCTCTTTGTTCACTTGCTACTTTTGGGGGGACAGATTAAACAATTCAAAGCTTTTCTAAGAAAAAGAGTAACTTTTTAATCACTTCAGTGAGCAGTAATTTTTGGCAACACTATTATGCTACCAAGAGGCAATTTTAATAAAACAGTCCAGTGCTTCAGAAGCTCCTGAAGTAGTAGCAATTTTAAGGAAATATGAGGATGTATTTCTTTCACTGCTTCTCTTTTTAAACCTTTAAAAGAAAACCACAGTGCCCCTTTGGTGCCTCTTAAGTGGACACAACTGTTGATTTAAAAGAAAGACGAGTTGATCTTTATGGTTAAGCATTTCAGTCCAACACCCTCTTGTAAAAAGCTAAGTACTTTAAGGTTTTGTTTAAGGTCACTCAAATCCAGAGGGACTGTAAGAGGTTGGCTGTGGAAAGCCAATTTCCCCACACCAAAGTTTCTTTGGTAGGACTCCAGGAAGGCTTTGGGGCATCCTGATTTCTGTCCACTCTTTGGCTTATAGTATTTCCTCCTTGTCTAGTGAAGAGATGAACTATTTTTGCTTGCTTATAAACAAATGGCCTGACGTGTGTTTTGCAGTAGTTTTTATGCTGGTGTAAATTCATATATGCCACTGTCAGGGGAAGCAGAGCAAGTTACACTGCAATATCCATTGTTATCACACTAATTATATGTCTTATTGGATATCATGTTCTGATGGAGTCTTATAATTCAGTGCACCAGAACCTTTCAGATTATGTTGCACTCTGTGTAGTATTGAAGATTGAAGGGGTAGCGTAGAAACAGGGAATAATTTGTAATTATCTCTGGTAGTTCGATGGCTGTCACTTTATTACCTTTTGGAACACATGATTTGTGTACCTCATTTCCAAAATCTGGAACCTGTGCCTATGCAGTTTTACACAGGCAGATACTCAAGCATGTGCATTTCTAAATTTGCCAACTGATCCTGAAATTGAGTGATTCCTGTAATTACAGCATTAAGAATATTGGTTAAAATATGTAAGTATATAGTGCAATACCTCAGTAATTCACAGAATTGCAGAATCACAGAATGGCCAAGGTTGGAAGGGTCCACAAGAGATCATGTAGTCCGATCTCTCTGCTCAAGCAAGCATCTAATGCTGATCCTAGTGAAAGAAATGTGTGAATGCCTGCTTGCAGCACTGTTCCTACTATTCATTGTAAAAATGTCTGCAAAAAAGTGTTACAGTCAAAATTTAAATCAATAAAAGTTACTAATGTAGGTATATATTACATGCATGTAATGCAGTACTAATACACAGATGCAGCTGAAATCAGTCTTAAGATGGACTCAAATGTGGCCAATTGTAACAAATACATGTGCTTAGAGATTGGTATCTAAGCTCATTTTGGGTAGAATGCAACTTCTCTTCAAATCAAAATGAAGACTACTATTCACTTGAATCAAATGTAGGTTGTACTAGGACTGAAATTCTTTCTTTTCCTCTATCTTGCGATCCATTTTTTGAGTCTCTAAGCCCACAAATATCCTCCAAACACAGTACGTATGCATGCATATAATTTACCACACACAATTGACACATTCATTTCAAAGTTCTTTGTCAAAAAGTAGCCTCCATATGAGGAGGCTCATTACCTTTTAGAGGCTACATTAGTGAAAAAAATCCCCAGCCTTATTCTTAATGACATGTATCCAGCTCACAGTTCTAGAAAGCTTGACAGTAAAATTTTTCCTTATTCATAATGAGGTCTGGTTTAGCCTCCTCAAAAATTGACCTACAGATGAAGTCATTGCTCTAACAGATGAACTATCCTGGTTTTAAATCCAGCTATGTTTCTTGAAATATTCACCAGAGACAGAAGGAGTAGGGAAAATATTTATTATAATTTTATTACACTTAAGTTACTTATGGCAATATCCCATCTGTTCCTTTACTGAGAGGGGAGATTCCATCTCCTGCTTTAGGCTTCTGTCAGAGGTCTGATCAGGAAGTAGTCCAATGGATGGGCTTTGCTGGGAGGGTTACAGAGAATAGAACCATTGTAGAACCATGTGTTCACTCTAAGGATTTGTTCTGGTTTTTTGCAAAGTACACAGGATTTGCTTCTCCTTCAATCCAGAACCTTCTAAATTAATAGATTTTCCATATAGAATAGCAGTAGACAAGAATAGACAGTTCATTCACAGTTTTCAATAACATAGCTCTTCTACCCCATATACCTTGCTTCCATCTTGCTCTTCCTTCCCTTATTTGTTTTCCCAATTTTTTAAAACATATTAACATTTAGAACACATTTTCTTGACTTCATAGAAATGTTGATGGGAGTCAACAAGTACTGCTAGTTACCATATTTACTTTTGGGCTCTGTTCTGCTTTAAATTATGGTTTTCCCCCTAAATTACAAAAAAATGCTTTCAATTTTATTTCACAATTTCTGTCTATTCTAATGCTGCAATGTCTGTAGATTGAAATCACAATGAAGATAGGCAAAAAGGACCATGTATGGAAAGCGTTTTCCATTTTATGAAATAGGTATGTCCATGCACATTTTGCTTGGACTTAAGCGTGAGATTTATTTTAATTTCAATAGTTAAAACAACGTAAGTTGTTTGCATCTGTAATAAAGACAGCACTCAGCAGCCCTTGGGCTATTCAAGGCAACTATTCAGGGTTATTTCTGAGCAAAATATTATACCTAGACTTAATATACCAGCTAATGCCTGGGAAGTTATCACTCCTGAAGAGTACAGTAAGGGTGACCTTGTATATATTTTTTTTTTTTTAGTTAAAGAAAACCTTGAGGTTTCAAGCAAAGCTGGGTTCCCTTTTACATGATGAAAAATGCCCACTAGATTTATATCTCCAAAGACCCTGGTGCTGATTCAGAAATGAAAATATTCCAAGATGAAGAAGAGGCAGTGAAGCTTAAAAGAACAATGATCAAGAGACATTTTTCTTAAAAAACCTAGCAGATGTTGTCTTCAAGTTGGATGTGTTGTTGAAATATACTTGAAAATTTTCCCAGTTGTTTAGTGTGTAGGAGATTGCAACTTCATAAACACTACAAGCAAAACATTTTAAATGAAAAGGTTTTTTTTTCAAGTTGCTAGCTTGTCCTACATTTTATTTCCAACTGTATCAATAGTATGGATCTTACTTGAAAATATAAAAAAATGCATTAAAGCAATTTATGAACTTTATTTTTATTATGATGTATATTTACAAGTGAAGGCAGTTATTTTTTTTTCTCTTGAAAAACTATTAGAGAACAGGATCTAATGGCAAATGATGTTCTCTTCTATTGCTTCTTAACAGCTAAGGTTTTCACTCAAGTCATGTACCTTGTGTCCTCAGCTGCGCTTTTGCAGTCCTGCTCTTTATGGTACATCTAAATGAGAGCACTGATTTTGTATTTGTCAGTTAATTTAAAATTCTGTTGATTGGAAGTTTCAGAATACACCTTTTACAGCCTGTTGTTAGAGTCCTACACCTTAATTTAAAGGCATGTGGTTCCAAGTGAAGTAGTTAAGCTTAGTTATCAAAGCCCTTGATGGAGGCTGTGACAAAAAGTTATGCTTAATAAACTTGTCTGTGAAAAACTAGCAACAGTGAAATACAGTTAAAAGCTAGTTTCTTGCAAATCAATTTATTGTCAATTATAAGGGACGATTAGCATTAGCCAAGAAAGTAGGTCTTTTGAACTGGAGTTGTCAGCTCTTTGACTAATGAAGAGCCACATTTCTCACCTTGCAGTGGGGCAGACTTTCTTGTTATTTCTTTTTAATTTTCAAGTGAAGAAGGAAGTGTTAGTGCCAGCAGGATGAAAAGGTGTCTTAGTGTTAAGTTTGCTTAGAAGCATAATGGACAACACTTGCATTTTAGGTTTTGGAGTCTTGTTTTTTTATCTAAGAACTACCAGGAAATTTAAGAGGTTTTTAAATTTTTTGAGTCTTTAAACATTGTCCATTGATTAAATGTTTTTAAGGGGCTTTCTCCTTTTAATCCATTGCATTTTTTTTCCTGTTTTTTAAAATTTCTCTTTAGTCCGGGTGTAATTTTGTAGAAAAGTCCGAAAATGCTGTTGGCAGATAAAATTTCTGTGAATTTGTTTTTCTTCTAACTTATGATAATGATTAAGATTTTAAGTGTATAGAAACATATTCACCCAACCAAAGAAGTAAAACACATTTCCTCTTCTTAGCCTGTTTGGTTTATGTCTCAGTTGGTGGAGAATATTGCATCTGACCAAAGGCTGTTAAAACACTTATTTTTAAACCTGAATTCATCACTTATGCAAACACCTGATCAACCTGATGAATATTTATAGTAAGCACTTAAAAACTGGAAGTATGTAATTTTAAATTGTTTTTATTTCTCTGTCAAATATCTTTTTGCATTAGTCAGAGTGACTAAGTCCAAAGAAGTGTTTGCAGTGTAAAAGACATGCTGGGGCTTCTTTCCATTATTGTAGGAACTCCAAAGCACAGCACAAATTTTCATGCTATCCATGTTTATGTGACTTCCTTTACTGTAGCACTGAAAAAAAAAAATCCCTTTGTTTTTCTTAATACAAACTGTAACTTCAGCATCATGAGAATACTTTTATTTACAGTGACTCTAAGAAACATGAAATAAATGGCAAAGCATCTTAAATAGTACATGGAAGGCACTCATCTTTCTTAAGTGACCTTCAGGCAAATCTTTTTATTAGATCAAACTTTACTTGTCCTTCCACAGCCAGTACAACTTCTTTATTACAACAGGGGCTAGTTTGAGAAAAAAAATGCTTGTTCTTCGGCCTAATCTTGTTTCTGGTATTTTTCTGGGTTTTAGGAAACATAGAGCTATGAGTTTCATTCTCTCTGTGTAAAATGAGATAATCCTACTTTCCCTTATCACTATTTATCCATTTTATCTACTGACATGGAGAGTTTCTGGAGCAGTTATTTGTCTTATATTTGTATTTTAACTGTACCAAGCTCAAATATACTCCTGGCAGAAACCACCAAATACAGTGAAAATTATTCAAAAAACAAGCAGCAATATAGAGTCCACATAGCAGTGGAACAGATTTGTACTGCTTAACCTCATATTATTTCCCTAAAAGATACTGGGTTACATCTGTATCGTGCCTCAGATTTCCATCACATTAGAAAGAGGTTTCTGCCTGAGCTGACACATGTAATGTTTAGATATTTCTTGGAGAAAAAAGCATAACAGTTATAGAAAAAGGAAATTGGGCTTTATCCCTACAAATACATCCTGAAGACTGCGTTGTGGGTCTTTTCCACTGGTACTTCCACTGCTGTGTCAATAATAATGCATTTTTGTTGAATGACGATTGCCCCTCTTTTCCCCTGCCACATTTATTATGCAAGGTTGGGGACCAGGTTGCACAAATAAATTTTTAAAAAATCTCTGATTTTCAAGCTTTTGAAATTTGGATACTGGTTGGGTGGAACTAGGCCGATATGAAAGCTCTGCAAACGATTGCAGTGTTTTCTGCAGCAGGGTTAGCTAGCCAGAATCAGGAGTCCCACACCTGCAGAATTCCAAGAGGCCTGGATATTTGGTGCCCTTTGAACCTCACCTTTTGGTTTTTTTCCTTTAACTGTTTTAGTTCAACTGAATGTACAGCCACAATCTGTGGAAATGGACAGATGCTGCATGTCTGACAATATGCTGCCAGAAATAGAAAAAAAACCACAAGAAAGGGCAGCCTTCGATGTCGTATCCAGCTGCCTGCTGTGATTTTTTCACTGAAGCACTAGAGGGATTAACCAAATGCACTGCCAGCTTTACATGATCTGAAACAGGCTTTAAAATGGATAGTTTTGCATTCTTCCGTCTGCTCTCCATGCTCTCTTCCTTCCCCCCTTTTTGGCATCCACCTCTATCAGTGATGAAGAGATAGCTAATTTCAGGTTTGTTGTTACTGTCTTTTAGGTGAAGCTAGAGGGAAAGAATCTCTTAAATGAAAAACATTGGTTTCATTTAGCCTTATAATTCTTGTGTTCATTAATAACTGTACAAAATGACTTGGCTAGCAGGAATATTTATTCTAATAGTGAACATTAAGAGAATAAGCTTGTAAAAACCAGAGAGATCAAGTTCTTAGTGCCACTATGGGTACAAGTGGAGGAGTGCAGTACATGTGTGATATACCTCCAAATTAGTTTCACTAGTCTGTGTGTTTATTCAGGGGGTAAATAGGATCTGTGCCTAATTTCTCCTTCTGATTTCTAGGGTTGGGAAGAAATAAATGGGCTCCACATTTCTGAGAAAAAGTTATTGTGAACAGCATTTATACAGCTGTGTGGAGAGGGGGAAGACTTGCTCATCTTCTTGCAGTGATCTAGTGACAGCTTAGAAACATGTCTGTAAGAGAGTGTCTCTGGATCATGAAGAAGTAAATTTCTTTTTGTGTGTGAGGCAGTGAGAATTATGCCCTTCAAATGAGGGAACTGACATATCATGCAATATTTATGTCTGGTGTCAAGTCACTAGATCATCTCAAACACCAACGTTAGAGTTGCTGTTTTTCCTTCAAGACGATTCCATAATTCCTGGAATGCTTGCAGAAATTATTCAGTGAGGGATTGTAGAACACTAAATAACCTGCAAATAGTTACCAGACACTGAACAGTAAAGGAGTATACTCTCAGATTTTTGTTCAGGATTTATTTGATTCATTTACCATGCTAAGGGGGGAGTGATGGTGGTGAAAATGAATTGATAAAGAGCAACCAAATCTGAAATTAAAAGTTGAGAAAAAAATTGTCTGAGAATTCATACACAAGCTAAGTACACTCCATGAAATTGTGCTGTTTCTCCATGCAGAGGTTTTCCTTATGCAATTGCCCTTTTGAGCCCCTCTTCAGACAGATCAGATCCTGAAGCAACACAGTGAGCATCAGCCTAACGACCTGCTAAGGACCTTAGCAGGTCATTGAAGTAAGTGAGTCTTTATCTTACAGGAGTTAATTGTGTCCATCACCTGTTATAGATGAAGTTTTATATGTGCCTTGCCAAATGTGAATGCAGCTGTCTGAGAAACAGAGGGTAGAAGCATGTAAGTTCCAGTGAGTGAAGACTGGATATTTAAAGGTCTGTACTCAATATGTAATCTGCTTTTCACTTATAGCCCAGAGTTTTCTGCCTGGCTCTGCTACCATCCTTCAAAGAACACAGAGAACAAGTGTCTTTTTGAAAATCTTATCAAATTTTTTCTTGGATATAATAATATATAAAATCGTCCTGAATTCCAGTGCTTTGCTTTGAGTATTACATGAACAGCTCTTTTAAATTCCTTTTTTGTGTATTGTTAATAATTGCCCTATTGATTATCTATTTAGATTTTATTACAGTTGTATTAATACTGTCATGTAGGATGTGGTAAGAATAATTTGAGATTTTTAAAATTTATCTCTGTGTCTCTTAGGGTAGTGCAAAAATGTTATTTATATCAGACAAACCTAGGTAAAACTAAAGTTAATATTCTATTTTCGTGAATGATCAGTGGGAAATTGCTGAGACATAAAGGAAAAGTGACTGGTATATAGAGAACGGAACCAAGGCATGGTTACACTTTGAGACTTTTTATGTGGGGAATTTGGGAGGGCAAGAATACAAGTTAGAAAGTGTTCCCTGCAGGCTTACAATAAAATCTTTACTGGTGTTTGTCACCGCAAAACTAGTGGCAGAGTCTTGGAACCTTGGGTAAGGCATGCTTGGTTCTAGCTTTGGGAAATAAGGCCATTTTTTGAAAACCACATTAATTTGGAAGTATTGAGCTTATGACCATTGCTGGTAATCTCCCTTTAGGCATCTGCATAATAAACACATTTGTTTTACGATTAAAAAAAAAAAAGTTATTTGGCTAGTTTTGAAGGCTGAGTATTCTGCTTTTGGCTGACAGAGATTCCTGCATGTCATATCTGAAGATTATGGGCAAGAGAAAGTAGTAAATTAAGCTCTCCTTGCTGATATTTTGGGATGAACAGAAGATTTCAGATTTTAGGGCTGTCAGGTTAATACTGTAATGAGAACCAGCTTGAAACAAAGGGAATTGAGAATAAAATCATATGTTTCATTTTGCCAGCCTAACAATATTTGGGTTTTGTATTTTTTTTTTTAATTTTTAATTGTGAACAACTTAAGTCTTGTGGACATATGAGGCAAGCACAGATTGTTACAGCTGTTGAGCTTATTTTTTTATTCTCCTTACTATATTTCCAACAGAAAGTGGAAGGAAATTTAAACTTTGCGTTCAGACAAAAAATTATTCAAATGTCAGAGGGGATCAGAAAATGAGGAAGTCTTTGTTCTTCACCTTCTTTTGAACTACAAGCTATCAACCACTGATAAAGCTAAAGCTAGTACAGCAGATATATAACTTAATATATGTGGTAAGGTCTATGTAGTTCATACTGTGAAGGTAGACAAGATGCAAATGTTGGTGTAATATCTAGCCTGTGATTCTTCTGAGGTGCATCCCTGCCACACTAGAGCAGCGAAGACTTACTTTGCTTTTAATTTCCAACTACTTAGAGACATAGAAGAATACTACATGCCTCTGCCAGGCTAGCTGTCAGAGTGCATGATGCACTGTTGATCCCCTAGATGGTGTGGCTAGCAATACTCTGAGTTCTGCAGAGTTATTTAGGAAAGATGGAGTAAAAGAGTAAAGTGCAGGAGATGTGAATACCAAAGATATATCAAATTTTGTAGTTTATACCTCTCTCTTAAACAAAGAAACAATAGAAGAGCTATTATCTGGAATAACCATGTATTAGCCCTCCCAGCAGCGTCTAATATTTCTTATTGATCATGATTACAAGGCTTATGCAAGATAAATTATGACTTGTTCTGCTTAAAGGAAGTAATTTTGATTTTTTTCTTTTTTTCCCCAATTTTGTATCCATTTTGCCCTTTTACTAAGTTAAAACTGATACAGGTAAGAATTAATTCAAGGTCTTTGCCATGATATATTTGCTGGTATGTTTCTGGGCTGTGCCATCATACCACTGGGAGGGAATATGTGTGACTGGTTCTGTCAATACTGAAAAATACATTCAGCTTGCTTGGGCTTTTCTGTGCAAGTCAGATGAGAGGAAACTTGCTTTTCGATCTTAAGAGTTCTGCTCTTAATGCTATATGTTATTTTGTCAGGCAATGAACACAGGATTGTTTTGTGAACAGAAAGAAAGGGAAATTGTCGGGGGTTTCTTCGACTGTGTATAGCAACTTCTGGAGCAATGATTATGGTACTTAAGAGATACTTAACATAAAAGAAGTTGGTTTAATTTAATCACCGGTGTGGTAAAAAAGGAATTTCTGAACTGGAAAAGTACATCCAAACCAAGAAAGTTCTTCTTTAAGTTTATTATATCCCCTTGTGTCTGATTTATATCTATTGTATCTTTCAATACCCTTTTCTCTTACTCACCATACAAGTGTCCCAGTGTTTTTAGGTTCATTTATATAATTTACTTTGATAAATAAACGTGTTAGGTCTCTGTATGCGCTCAGTACTTGTGGAGTGATATATTGTATTGGAGATCTAACTAAATTCCCTTTTTATTCCTTTACTTATTTGCATTCCAGCCTGTCCCAGGCAGCTTATTTCTTTTTACCTTATCAGGCTTTTAAGAAATTTTAAATAAGACTGACACTGTGTTATCTTGAGCTACGTCCTTGCTATTTACTTTTGGCTTACGTGTGTCAATTCCCTCAATTTGGAGTTTTGCTTTATTTTATGTCACTTTTGAAGAAAAAATTCTGATGATTCTTAGTAGGAGTGCAATGAATTCACCCCTTGTCCTGTTGCTGTCAGAGGTCAAAATCATCTTCGACATTCAGATCACATGCTTGTGGCCGTTTTTCTTTCCTTTTCTCCTCTGTGAATACCTACAGACTCATTTGAGCTTGCGTACCTTCCTTTAACAGCATCTGCTACATTTCACACGTACTTGCTAATAAGTCATTATTGTACATTTGGTGTTTCCAAATACAGGTCTTGTTCCTTTTCCTAAAACGTCACCCAGCTGTAGCTTCTCCTTTTGCTCCTAGCAGGTTATCTGCTACCCGAACAAGATGGTGAAGGGTCCTTTTTTGGTGAGGTAGGGTGTCAATAAGGTTCCAGTGCAACGGCCACTCCACAGGCAGGGCTTCACTCCGAGTAGGAGAAGGCAGCAGGACACGGAGCCTCACAGTGGTGGCGAATTCTCCCCACAGTGACCGCAGCCTGTTTCACCACCCGCCCCCAATGCCAACAGCGAGAGAGAGCTAGGAGCTAAGCCCAGCCCCTTCCCCCAGGCCAAATCTCTCGGGATCTCTGCCCCTCCAAGAGAACCCCCTTCAGCTAAGAGAGCAGCCAGCCCCACCCTTCCTCTGAACCGTGGCGATCTCTCTTGTCTCCCTTAAGTACCGGTCGTCATTGTCTCTTAGCAACATATGGGAGAAAATTCCTTGAGAGAAAGAAAACAAAAGGAGCAGTCCTGACGTCCAGCACTTTGTCAAGCCTAACACATATTCAGCTCTAACTAATCACTTAGAATTATCAGTATGTATACAAATATAATTTCCTATTGTCATTAGCCTCTTTTTCTTCCATACTCCTCATCTGCTGAATAGATGCGCTTTTTTTTTTTTTTTTTTAATTTTTCCCTCCTGCTAACAGTCTGCATTCCATTCCTACATCTGTGTATTTTGGGTTTATGGTTGGGTTGGGTTTTTTCCCCCACAATTTGTTTGCTGTTGCAACACTGGCATTCTTTTAAAGTGTCTTTTAAAGAAAGTAAGAACTAGAGTGGATGTTTTCATTTAATTCCTATCTCTGGACTACACAGAAGAGATGTATTTTAACTTACCACAGTTTTAAAATAACTAATATAAATATAGTTTGAAGGTGAGACAGACCTGTGAACACCAGTTTGTAACACAGGAATCTAATAAATCCTGAAAAGGTAGGGTGCACATCCTTGGAAAACGGTTGTGCGCTTGTGCAGCAGGGTGCACCAATGACAGTAAAAGCAGTTGTTTCTTCTTCCTGTTAAGAACACTGACTGCCAGAGCAAGGACAGTAAGAGTTCTTGATTATTGACAAATTTATGTTTTTCATTTATATTGCTGCTCAATTAAGTCTGATTTAAGTCAAGGCTCAGATATAAGTTACACTAAAATACCACTAGAAACTAAGAATAAAACTATTAAGCAGTTTACTTTGTCTTAGATTTGTATTAATGCTTCTGCATACACTAAGGGTCATTGGCAAATTAAAGAAGACATTAATTTTACCTTTTTAAAGATAGAAATCCCTAAGTATTTCTGAAAAATATGTAGTTATTAAGGAGTTTCTCATGCTTTTCATAAAAACACAGAGTGATGGAATCTGATTTTTCTTTGCCACTCTAACTGGGTATTTGTTGGATATGGGCTTCTCAGTAGAAAGGCCAGTGAAGTGCATGATATTCCCTTTTATCTGCCCTTAGGCTTTGACATGGATTATATTCTCTTTTCACCTGTACATAGCCAAGTATAATGATACAGTAGGCGTGATATGGTCATGAGCATTGCACAAATACTTCTGCTGCAAGTTGTATTATGAGGTTCAGCTGCACATCTTCAGTTTCTGATGCTGCTCCATAAAGGTGTAGTTACAAAATTGTGCCCGTTGATTTCCTTTTTGCATATTTTTTCTTACCATCTGTTAGGGAATGAAGCAACTATGTTCTCTTCCTGTTCCCTTTAAATTAGGTAGTGCAAACATAAGAATTTCTATTGAGCCTTCACAGGTTCTCTGTGGACATCTAAACATCTCCTGTTATAGAAATTTGATAAGATAGGAAATTTTGTAGCTAAACTAGTTATTCTGTAAAAGGTTTTTCAGGAAAATACTCAAAAATAATGTACATATTTTGCCTTTTGATATTGAATTATGATCTTGGATATTTTACTGTTTCATCTATCTTGTGTAGAAGTATTCAAATCAAATCCCACATCAGTTTATTTTTGACTTTGGAAAATCACCCAAGAAGAAAAGTTATCAATACTAAATTCTCCTTTATGAAATACTTAGAATAACCTAATTTTATTTTATGAGACCATTAAGTTGATTTTGATACTAGAATTGAGAATCAAAAGTTCTTTCTCTCCCCTTGTTCTATCTTTTGCAAGTCTCTAAGCCCTTAGTCTACTTAGCCTTCTAAAAATTTGAGAAAAAGCTGTGTTCCTTGTTTTAAAGTAAAGTCACAGAGGAAATTCAGTCCAGATCTGCAGTGTTGTTTGGGCACATGATTGGCTTTGAAGAAAATAAAAATTGTTCTCCCATGTAGTTAGTAAGTTTGGGTGGAAATGACCTGTCCACAGCAGCCAGTGACAGCTTACAGCCATACATTCAACTCTGTCAGCTTCCAGGCTTCAACCGATCTACTCTTTACCCCACATACCATATCTTAGCTGCTAGAACTTTATATGTTTTCACCTGAATTTCCTGCAGCATTGGGACCCCGTCCAGTGACCACTAAGACTTACTTTCTGTAAGTGAGGTCAGGAGTAAGGTGGTTATCACTTAGTAGTCCAAGTGCTGAATTCACCAGTGGTCCAAAGTAAAGACAAGGACTGGAGTTAAGTGTATTATTATTCCTCTTAACTGAACGTTATGAGACAAAAACAAGTAGAAATTAGTCATGGAAGAATGGCCATTTTAATAGAAATACATTATATAGAATGCCAAAAATATTATGCTTTTAGCAAAAAAAGTTACTATAGTTTTATGATCTGCTGCATCTACGACTTCATTTTAAAACTCTAAATCCATTTATTTAGGCATTGAATTCTGTCAGTACTGCTTTTGTACATGCTGTTATCTAGAAGGAATTTTCTTTCATGATACTTTTGAATTACGATATCTGTTAAAAGATGTTATTTTAATGTGTATGTTGCACTAGTTTTTACGAGACAGTAACATACAGGAATAGGGAATGAATGTGCCCAAGGATGCCAGATAAAAATGCTTTTATGTGAACTGTTAGTATGCTGCTATGTGTTACTTAGAATTTTTGAAACCAATTCTAGGCATTTTTATTGGAATGGAAAGATGAAACAAAGGTCTTCATTGCTCAGTGCTATTTACAGTGACATGAGTTCCAATAATTCTAATCTGACTGTTCTATCTTGCAGAATCTGGAAAGTCCATAATTTTCCTAAACTTTCAGAACATTGCATATCCCATTATAGTAGTTTTTACAGAATTTAACGAAACTGATTTAACTTTTGGTTTTTTTGTTTTGTTTGTTTCCTCTGGGCCAGCCCGAGGCCATCATTCAGCTGCACTAATTCTTTAAAGAAGTACTGAATAAAGGCGTATATTTTCTGTGCCATAGGTGCGGAAGGTACCTCACTAACTTTCTGGTTTTACATAAAAGCATTTATATGTAGCCATGCAAGATGGAACTTTTTTTTATGGTTCGCTTTATCACAAATGGAAAACATCCTTCTATATGTAGCTGTTAGCTGTTAGATTCTGGTGAGGTTTGTGTTGTGCTGGCTGCCTTTCCAAAGAGAAAAACATAGCATAATTTCTGTGTTGGTATATTTACAGAGCTTAAAAATTATTTGTGTTTACACAGTCAGTGCCCACATAGTCCGTTTAACTTCCTGTCATATGAAAGCGGAAACAAACCATTTTAAAATAACCTTTTTTTTCCTGGCACCTAGAAGAAACAGAACAAATAGAACCCCTTTCCTTTCAGCTTGAAATAGTTATCTGAGTTGGTAAACATTATGGTTATCTTGAATCATTAGGTGGACCAAATCTAGATGCTGGATGTTTCACGTATAGATGTTATTTGGTTCCTGTTTCCAGGATATTATATGGGTACGGGTACAACATTTGATAAGTCTAAAATATCTAAAACCTCTTGGTAACTGGAATTGATGGAAAAAGTAGTCACTTTTTTATGACTTGCATTTTTTTTCTTACAATTCTTGTAATACTTTCAGGAAACATGTCTTTCAGGTTTCAATACAATTCTGAAAGAATTGGTAAATAGGTCATAGATAGCTATTTTTAAGTGAGACTAATATCTATTTTGCCTACATGGACATTTAGTGCTTTTTTTTATTCAGTTTTTTACCTTCCGTCCTGCTTCCATATCTCATATAATCTTCCACATCTAGACTTGCCTTTTTGAGTAGCAATAGCCTGACCAAGCGTTTATCTACATGACATTGCTGCTGTCATGCAATAAGAAAAAGCTAAACTCGCTTAGATATCAGGAGAAAGAGCAGCATGCCTTCAATAACATGATAACCAGTATAGCAAATTTCTACCTTATACAGTGTCAGCACATTGTTAAGGTCATTAAAGTTTGTGGGAATCTTTCACCTGCTTTCAGTAGATATGAATCAGATCATACCCTAATTCTAACCCTTTCCCAAACTATATTTTTTTCTGTAATCTTCAGGTTGTTTCAGAAGCAGAACAACACAAAAAATGAAACCAAATTTTGGTCAATGGCTCTCTAAAACACTGTTGTCTTGGTTTGAAAGA
>VZRR01003005.1:235-16551 GCA_013398015.1 Oreocharis arfaki
GTGGCGGGCCCGGGGCTGCGGGGCAGAGGCGGAAGGAGGTGAGGCACATCGGGAACCTCCACGCTGCGCTGGGGCGGGTTCTCGCTGAGTGGGCTGAAGGCAGGACCGGCCAGGGCCCGGCGGGGTGGCCTGGCCTCACCCCGGGTCCCCGCCTGGAGGTTCGGCCGGCTCTGAGGGGAAGCCGCTGGGAGGGAAGGTCTTTGTTTCCAGGTGCTTTAGCTCTTGTTAGTAGCTCTGTGTGAGTGTTGTCTTCCTGCTGTATGGGATTTGCGGGGGGGAGGATAGGTGGCCTTTGGTTGTAGCTACTAAGGTGCAACTTACTTCCACACACTTGACCCGTAGGGTTTGGAAAAATCCTTCTATATAAGTGTTTATACTCGTATGAGTTGTAAGTCAGAGAAGAATAATTTATTACTATTATTATGGTGGGGTTTTTGGGGCTTCCCTGTGCAGGGTCAGGAGTTGGACTTTGATGCTCCTCCTGGCTCCCTTCCAATTCAGGGTATATTATGATTTCCTCAAACATATTTATCTTGAAGAAGGGTGTTAATGAGTGGAGAAATACTTTATGATAAATGTAACATTTGGGAGTTTGTCAAACTATTGCCTGTTCTTATTATGTTATAGAATTGACTGTCTCCTTTTTAAAGAATATCTTAGTGTTGAGCACTCCCGAGTTCTTCAAACACGTTCTGAATTATGGGTTTTTGGTTTTTTTTTTCCCATCAGTGCTGAAAATGAAATGTTGAGGTTGGTTCCATCTCTGGTGTTGATTCCACTGCCACAAGTTTTGAAAGCTAGAACATTTCGACGTTTAGTATAGAAAAAAGGCTGTGGAGGGTATGGAAGCGGTTGGTACAGCTGAAAGAAGTCTTGCAATTAGCAGCATGAGGAAGGACTGGTGAGCTGAAGCTCTTCACCAGCCTGATCATGCTAAGTGCTTAAAGCTGCGTGTGTTACTAGGCGGTTAAAGTTAATGAATTGTGTTAACATGACTGTTAAAAGCCTTCTGCGAGGCTGTGAATGCCTCGCAGAATCTCACTGAAGTATCGAATCACCTTGGTGTTCGGTGGTTGGTGTTAGGAAAAGCAGTGCAGATATTTGTGGCATCAAATATGAAAACCTTTAAGATTGTTGGGGGTTTTTTTCCAGTCTCACAGTACATTGTTGCTCTGACTTGATTTTCAGATGGTGTTATCAGAAAAAGTGAACCAGCTGATGGAGTGGGCCAGTAAAAGATCCGTGATCCGAATGAACGGAGACAAATTCCGGCGCCTTGTGAAGGCACCACCCAGAAACTACTCGGTGATTGTGATGTTCACTGCTCTTCAGCCTCACAGACAGTGTATTGTGTGCAAGTATGAGTTCCGTTTATTCCTAAATTAGGATTTGAAAGTTATCTTATGCTTTGTAGGAAACTAAATTTAAGAACAGAGTTGAACTTTCACCCATGTGGGAGGGATACGCGTGGGCAAGTTATAGTAGGATTGTCTTTGCAGTTTAATATGTGGGAATATGTGGGTAATGTGTGTGAGAAAACAACGTAATCCTTAGTTTTATCTCCCTCCTAAAATAATCCCTGCATTGCAGAAGAGTGTTTACTTTGATGGGCTTCTGGAGAAAGACACGCTGGAAACTCGGCTTTTCTGGCATGAGCTGCTGAAGAAATGTTTGCAGAATTATTGCTGGCTGTGCAGCTTAAATATTGCTCTTAATTAATACTTTGCTTGGCACTTATTTGCAATCATAATATCCTGGATCTTTAGCCATATTATGGCTTTCCTGTATTAATCTAGAGGTGGCAGAGGTCTGTGAGGGTGGTTTTTGTAGGTGGTCCATTGAAATTATTGGTTTCCCCTGCTCCGACATGGAAGAAAGGGCACACCTGGCCACATTTTGTAGCTCTGTGGACTGGCAAATCATGAGCAGCTGGGTTCCATTTCACCTTTCAATTAGAAATTACCTCTGCTTGTGTTTGTGGACTCAACAAATCTTGCCCTTGCATTTAAAAAAGCAGGTGCCAAATGCTTCCCCTGATGGTAGATGAGTGTCTATGCTTAAATGATTTCATTAACACTTAAACTTTCTTTTTAACACTATAAAATTAATGGGGTGGGTGGGCACAGCTCCCTCAGCTGCTTTATAACTTGTGCTGTGGACAAATCCATGATACAGCATCTCACTTGTTTTCCAGGCAAGCTGATGAGGAATACCAGATTCTGGCAAACTCCTGGAGGTATTCCAGTGCATTTACCAACAAGATTTTTTTTGCCATGGTAGATTTTGATGAAGGTTCAGATGTGTTCCAGATGGTAAAGTCCTCTTCTCTTCTAACATTATTTTTAGTTTGGGTTTTGGGCAAGAAGGTAAAGATATTACATAATTTGGTGTTACAGTGAATAAAGGAATGAAAAGTTAAAAGTTGTCACTCTTGGAAGAAACATGGCCTGAGCATGTTGGTAGGAATATTAACAGAACGGACGGATGTGGAATAGGTACAAGGAGTGAATTGATTTCTTTGACTTTTTTCCCTGAATTTGTCTCCTATAATAACTTACAGTGTAATTCTTAATGGAATTCTTCTGTGGTATGTGAAGAGGCAAGATAGCACTGATATCATTAGGAAGAGCTATTACAATTTTTAGATTATTAGAGAATGGCAGATTAGGCTTTTGGTATGGGTTAACTAATTTCTTTTCCAGCCATTTTTCTCTTCTTTTAACATTGTGTGGCCACATTTTTTTCTCAAGCTGTGAGAAGATTCTGTGTACACTTGCAATTGTAGGTCACATTAATAGTTCATTATAGTCTTGCAGATCTTAACTTTTCTTTTTTTTAGGAGGTACTAATCTCTATTTAACAGCTACGCAGTTTAGGCAGTGATACTTTATTAAATGGAAGCTTTTGAACTGGAGAGTTGAAGAAAGATGTAATTTTATTACTCTTGTTAATTTTTTCCTTAGTGTTACATTAAAAATGCATTCATCAAGCTACGGCCTTTCTGGATTTTAGAATCATACATTGCTATTTTGTAGATTTCTTTATCGAAAGTAGTGTTTAGAGAAGAAACAGATTCAAAATATGGGCATGAAATACAGAAATGCAAGCTGTGCTGTCTTTTAAAAACTCAGGGCCAATGAAATCAAAGAGCTAGTTTTTCTGATTTAGTAACAATATTGCAAGACAGAGATGGCATAGAATTGTGTTACTGAACAGTCCTTTCATAGGCTGTATCTTCTGTGAACTCTCTCCCTGCAGCTGAACATGAATTCTGCCCCCACCTTCATCAACTTCCCGGCCAAGGGGAAGCCCAAGCGGGGGGACACCTATGAGCTGCAGGTGCGCGGCTTTGCGGCAGAGCAGCTGGCACGCTGGGTGGCTGACAGGACAGATGTGCACGTGAGTACAGCCACCTTCCCTCAACACCCCCTGTGCAGGGCAAGCTGGGAAAAGTCCCTTGTGTTCTGTGGCTCCTGAGCTGCTCTAAATAGCTTATCTACAAAGTCTGGTTCAGACACATGACTACATCTTTCAATTTCCTTACGGTCTCTGTGCTGGTATTTTGTGTAATGCTGTATTTGAGAAGATGGTAAAACTCATCTCCTTCCTTCTCGCTCTTCTGGTCCTGTGGAATAAAAATAATCTCTAAATTATTGAATAGGGTGAAGTTGTGTAAAACTGAAGTTACAGTATTGGTGGAAGAAGCATTACTTACTTCTCGAGTCATTTACTATATATATTTTATATATATAAAATATATTATATATATCCCGAGATTTATTATATAGAAAACCTGTTTGTGCAGTATTTTTTCCGCTCAATGTGTTGTGGGGGTTTTTAGGATGAGTGCAGGTATAATGTATAATCCTACTGAGAGAAAATAATTTCACTGTCCTCTGTTCAGATCCGTGTGATAAGGCCACCAAACTATGCTGGACCCTTGATGCTGGGGTTGCTGCTGGCTGTCATCGGAGGCCTCGTGTATTTGCGGGGCAGCAATCTGGATTTTCTCTATAACAAAACTGGCTGGGCCTTTGCTGCTCTGGTGAGTAATCATGACTCTTTTCTGCCTGTTGTATTGAGTTCTGTAGCAGTTCAAGTTTATAAAAGCTTCTGTATTTCAAGATTCTTAAAGCTGGTAGGGGAAAATGAGGTGCAGTTAGTTTTACTTTTTCATACATCGATGACATTATATGATCTTAGTTCTTTCAGCTCACTGAATGCTTGATTAGATGCCTTTTGTGCAAATATCAAGTGGGATAATTTTTAGCCTGTGTTCCAAACCAGTACATTTTGGTATGAAGTGAAAAGATATCAGGTTAAATTGAAAATAAAAAAGAATCCTCATTAAATAGTTTTTCTTCTTTCCTTTTCAGTGTTTTGTGTTAGCAATGACATCAGGCCAGATGTGGAACCACATTAGAGGCCCCCCCTATGCTCATAAGAATCCCCATACAGGACAAGTGGTGAGTCTTGCCTTCTTTTTCTTTTCTGCACATCTGTTGTATTTCTTCAAGATAAGGCTGATGCTAAGAGATAAATCAGAGTGCAAATTCTGCTTCTGGCTTCTCTCTCCGAGTAAGACCAACCTCTCCTGCAGTGAGCAAGGCAAATCAACATGTCTTGCACAAATGTTGTATCTCCAGTGGTGAAGGGATGTAGTAGTTCTAAATTGCTTACAGCACGATAAAGGTATTTATGGGTTGAGTCTTACATGCTAAAAATCCTATCGCTGAGCCTGGAAATTATGTTTCAACCTAGTCTTGTTAACTTATACACTCATCTAATGACTTCCATATAAAAACATCTTTCCTCAAGATTCTTGAGGTAAATTAATATCTAGTGACCTCAGATTTATGAAGTCTCTTTCTTGGGAAAAATTTCTTTTAACATAATTTGAGATATACTGCTCTGTTCATAAGATAGAATGGGATGCACTGTAAAAATAGTCACAGTGTTTGGAGAGCATTGCATCTGCTCAGGTGCTTACACATCACATATTGGCTTTTCTCAAGTTCTTACTCTGGGTGAAATGCCCTTTTGTGCCTGGTTAGATGGGTCAGGCTCTCTGTATTCGTCTGTAAAAAATGCATTAAACTTTTTTTCCTACTTAGATACAACATCACAACCATAATAGGGTGTCCCATAGGGATTGAAAAATGGTATTCTTTCACAAATTTCAATTTTTCTGTTAACCCAGAAGTGAAAAAGAATGCTTGGTTCTGGAGCCTAGTGAGTTGTGTTCACACACAGATTGAAGGGGTTGTCCTTAAGTGGAGCAGCAGTGTACACAACCTAAGAATCTCAGGGAATGGATCAGATTTGGATCACGTTTGGATGCAGGAGGGCCTAATCTCGTGGTATTTTGCCTAGCTGGACTGAGAATCTGGACCACAAAGGTTGTAGCTGCCCTTGCACTTGCTGTAGCGTGGATGGTACGTGAGGCTGACTGTGCATGGTAATAGAAGAAGGATCTTTGTTTCTGTTGCAGCTCCCCCAAAAATCAGTGATCAACAGCTGAAATTGTTCGTGATCCAAGTTCTACTCTCTCCTAAAAAAAAACAAGGCAAACCTCCAGTTCTAGGCTCTGTAGCTGTTGTTAATCATGTCAAAGTTGACTCCAGTCTTTTCTAAATTTAATTACTATTTGTCTTTTACAGAATTATATCCATGGAAGCAGCCAAGCCCAGTTTGTGGCAGAAACACACATAGTTCTGCTGTTCAGTATCCTTCCTGTGAGAAGTATGTGGTTGGTCACAGTTTTTTGGTCAGCAAATGCTGCTGCCTTTTCTGTGGTGCTTTGTCACGGCTGTAATTGCCACCTAACACTGATGCAGAAGCTTGTAAAACCTTTCTGCACTGGCAACTGGGCTTTTCCTGTGCCTCTGATCTGAAAATCAATGTTCTAGTTTTCTATTCCCACATGTATGTTTTTGATCCATCATCTGTAACTTTAGTCATTTCTGGCTGGAGCTTTTCTTCTGTGTCTTGTCACCTGTATCAGCATTCCTTTGTTTTTTATTCAGGACTTTTTCTTGTATATAATTTTTTAAACTTAAAACAGGCACTTAGAGGGGAATTTCTGATCTTTTTCTGTTACTCTACTTTTGATCCACTTGGTCAAATTCAAAGTAGAAACTTTTTGTTGATGTTTATTTGTGTTACTGCTATCCATCACATTACGGACCCAACCTACCAGTTGCTGGAAACATTTTAAATTATTAAATTTGGTGAGGTTTCTGTGGGCTCAAGTCACTTTCCTCCTGTGCTGAAGGTGGGCTGTGTGTGAAGTGGAAAGATTCCTTATGCTGTCAATGATAAGTGTTTTTCCTTTGAAGAGGAGAATTTGAGACTGGACATCTGTAGTGAAATGGAATGAAATCTTTGGGAATTCTGTCTTTTGTTCCACTAGATTCCATATTTTTCTTTGTTAGGATTCATTCTTGGCAAATGTCAGGCCTTTTGTGTTGTCTGTGCTTCTTTAATTTTACGATCTTTTTTTTTTTTTAATTTGAAGAATTAGAAAAGAAATATTGCCATTTGAAAAACAGCCTGTTGGATTAAATACTGCATGTGTTTTATTTGTTCTGTTGGCTGAGTGAATGCAGAAGCTGAATTCCTTTGGGGATTTTCCAGTGGAGCAGAACAGCAGTAGGGGTGGACCAGTCTCTCTGGTCTCTGGGCAGGAATGCTGCTTCTTTACAAGCTGAGATAATAAATGCATGTTTAAATTTTGCCTGAAGACCTTCCATCTTATATTTTAAGCTTTGCATTTTCTGTTAAAAGCTGACATTATGAATGTCTTTCAGTTGTTCTTCCACCCCCCCACTCCCCCTCCCCCCCCATAGTTGCTGATTTGGCTGGGAAGTCTTTGATTTTTCCAGTGAGTTTTAATGCCCCAGGTATGGTGTGGGAGCTGAATTGAGGAGATTAGGAGTGGGTGTGTTGTTTTGAGTCCATTGTACTTTGTTGGTTTAGCCTTAAACAGCGTTTGTAGATGGTGGAGTTACTTTAGGAATGGTCCTTCTCCATGAAGCTGCTACTTCTGACATGGATGTGGGGAAAAGAAAAAGTAAGTACTGATAGTTTGCTCTCTGAGCAAAGGCACATTCAGTAAAGGTGTTTGATACACCATTTAGCAGAAATGGTTTTGCACTCGGGGTTTTGTAGACTTCCAACCTCTAAGCTGAGGAGAATCATTTTGATTTTTGACAGTTTTTGGAGTTGCTTAGCAAACTGCAAGAGAAATGCAAACCCTTTTGGCAGATGGAGAGCGATAAAGATGCTTTGCAGCATTTTGCTGGTAAGGGGGAGAAGGGACTTTTTCTCAAAGCGTTTGTATAAAATTGATGTACAGAAGGAATTTGAAAGAAAACTGGTGTTAATTTAGTATTTGTCAATGACACGAATAGAGGCCTCATCTGACCAAATCTGTAAATATTGCAGAAGGCTTTGAAAACTTGAGTCCCTGTGATGTTTCCAGGAGCAGCTGTCACATCACAGCCTGTCCCTGTGCATCTCTTGCAGTTATGTGCATTGCTGGCATTGGCTTGGTGGTGCTGTTCTTCAGCTGGCTGCTGTCTGTCTTCAGATCCAAGTACCACGGCTACCCCTACAGGTATGTCAGGCTAGGGCCCTGCAGCCACTGCCCTCCTGGCCTTTGTGGTGCAGCTACACCACTGTAGTTCTACTGGCTCATTTGGCAGGAAATACTCGTTTAAAAATGCTCCACTGGTTTCTTAGAGTAACAATATTGGTTGATAAAGTCAGCAGAAATAGGAGTGTTTCATGGATGTTGTGATTTTTTTCAATCTAGCCAAAGGGAAGATTGTGGAACTCTCCTTTTCGCTCCATTGTTATAAAATACCTCTATTTTCATAATGGTATCTCAGCCAGTTTATACTGCCAACAAATGTATTTTCCCCACTTCTTTTCTCTCTTCCATATTCATAGATTTTCATTATTAATCCTTATTTATGAGAACAGGGCTTGATGCCTTAAAGCTGCCTGCATTTTGGCACTGCTTGTGTAAGGAGTCTAATACTATTTGTTGTCCACTTACCTATATCAGTCAGACATACATAGGTCTTAGGTGTGTTTGCTAGCTTTTATGCATTTTGAAGCAATAAATACATGTTGAAGGACCAGCTTCTAATGATTTCCCCATATGCAATGAGCTGAATTTGTGTATAAAGCTAATCCCATAGACAGATATTATGCCCTCTCTATGAGAAATGTGTTCTTATTTAAAAATAGCTAAATAATAAAACTTGTTATTTTATGAAGACTTTTCTCAAGAGCAGAAGACAGCTGAAATTATTCCCTGTTTGATAACAGGGAATATCAGTCAGCTTTTATTCTGGTCTCTGCAGTGGTCTTAGCTACTCCTGCTGACTTTATTTTAGGAAAGATACGGTTGTCTTTGGTTTCGAGTTATTAGAAACTCACTTTTAAGTGACTTCACAGCTGCTTTTGTTGTAGCAGCATCAGGCCCAGTTTCTCATTCTGGTTTTCTTGCCATTTATAAAAGCTAAGTGGAATGTTGCATACCTTGGTTTGTTATAAGATTAATAAGAATGTTTGTTATTTTGCTCTTTGCAGTTTCCTAATGAGCTAAAGGATTCCGGAGTCTGTAACATCAGGAAGGTGGTGGTTCTGAAGTTGGGTGTGGTGGAATGAGGAGCTCAATGTGTGTGGTTCGTGCTACCTCTGCTTACACTGAGACAGCTAAACACTGAACCAAAGACTATGTGTAGTGCCTTAAATACAGCAAGCAATTTGCTCTGAAGGACACAGAGTATTAAGATGCAATCTCTCTTTCATAAGCTTTACATCTTCTTAAGCAACTCTATTTCTAGTGAAATTCAGACCATAATGCTTAAAACTACATTTCCATGGACTAGCTAGAAATGGTACTTTCAATTCACATGGATAATCTGTTTACCATGTTTCTTTTTCCCTTGAATTATCACCTTCTTTCCTGTTTGTGCATAGCAGGTGACAGCAGCTTCTCTGTCGTGCCTTTTTGTGGTTGAGGAAACAGCTTCATGTACCTGCAAATATTTTCCTTCAGCCTGTGTGCAACCCTTGGAGCATGCTCCAGATTCCATTGTGGAATGTGCATATCCTAGAGTTGTATCTCATTCTTGAGAAGAGTTCTTAACTGCTGTGTGATGCAAGAGGTTGTTTCACAGATGAAGGGGCAGTTTTCAACATGTAGAACCAAGTTATTAATTAATTAAAACTTTCTTTGCCAAATGCTGAAACTGCAATGTTTAGGTTGTAAACTTTGGCTCAGAGCTGGAAAAAAAATTCTTAGACTGGCCAACATTCACGCTCTCAAAAATACGAACCAAAAGTACAAAGGTAACTATCTATATGTTGCATGAATTCAAAGTTGCTAATTGACTTTCAAGCTACTGCCTAGAGCCCTGGCAAGCCAACAGATACCAGATTTGTGATCACTATGTAAGTTCTTGCATTCTCCACTTGTTTTCTCCACATTTTTATCCTTTGGGCAGAGATATCTTCTCCCAGGATAAACGTTGTTACCCCAGGACACATTTGATAGCCTTACAATTGAATGCATGTGCTGCTTGCTCTCTCTCCTTTTGTTCTCTCACCTCACGAAGATACTTTGCCTTAAGAATTCCTGAGTGGAAGACGTTTTGCCTCAGCCCAAACTGTTGTGCAGTTCAGCAGTTGTACTACAGGAAATCTTTGCAGCCTGATTCAGTAACACTTCCTTCCGTAGGCTGTGGTGGCCTTAGAGGCTTGGAGTCACAGAGACTTTTGTCTCTTACTTCTGCCTCTCACCTCTCTCAAGGGGTTACAGAATCTGGATGTTTGAAATTGAATCTCAGAAAGGATTGTATCACTCCAAGTAGAATGTTATTCTTATGCAGTTTTGCTAATTTAATGCACATCTCAAGTGCCTTAACTTGACTAATTTAGTTGTTTGATGTTTCAACTCGTTGAGATGCATTTTTCTATGCCATATAGAATGATAAGCCTTAGTGGGATGGATAAACTGTGTGCCTGACTGGATTCTGGACAAGTTTCAATAAAACTTTTTAGTCTAATCCATGCTCCTGTGTCTTTTGAAGTTTGACATAAAACAAGCCAAGCTCTTCCACTATTGCTTCAATGTGTTAATCATAGCCTGTCTGTATAGAGAAAATAACCTGAGTATGGGTGAGTAGACTGGATTAGTAGCCCGTATGTGTTGATGTGGAGAATTACAGCCCAGAATGTCAGCACTAGAGAGCTGCTCATGTAGCCAGCTGATAGCATAAAGATTACATGGGTTTTGGCTTGTTTTTGACAGCTGTCATGCAGTGAAAATCTTGGATTCCTGGAGTTCTAGACGGACCAACTCACAGTGTTTCTGGAGGTGGAATCTTGTTAGCACCGTAGATTTGCCTGGAACAACTCAGCACTGCTGTACTTGTGGCTTGTTTTCCTGCCCAGTTGATAAAACGCTTCCCATAAACTTTTTCAGTTATAATTTATTCTGTCCTTCTAAAACCATCCAGTTCCATATTGACTTAAGTTTAAACAGTGGCACCTCATGCAGGTGAATGGTGGAGTCATGTTTGCCTTCCACTTGAGGTGGCCAAGATGTTGAGAGTTTGAGATTTTCCTCTTTTTTTCCATGCTGACATACAAGATGAAAATAATGTTCCTTTTTTTCCAACAGTTTTTCTGCTCTCTAGGCTGAAACTGAAGTGCGTGGAGGAGGGGACAGGTGTGGTAGTGGAGCAGAAGATTGAGTGCTTGCGAGGACTAGTGGCAGGTTTAGAGAGGATGAATTCTGGCAAGGTTTGACTTGTGCAGCAGTTGAGAGGTAATGGCTGGCTCTGATTGGTACCGGAGTGACTCTGTGGGCCAGGGGCTGTGGATGCTGAAAAGCTGCTGGCAGAGAAAAATCCATCATTTTGCAAGTATTCTGTTAAGTCCTTGGTTTCAACATACCAAGCAAGATGCTTTTCTAAACACCTTGCAGGTGTGTCCTATTAGGAGTCTAACAGGTGGTGTGGGGTCTGGCCAATCACTTGGAGAGGTGGTTGGACCAGGGACCAATGATCCTTGCCGTAGACCAATGCAAGGATTATATAAGGCCTGCCTGTAATTAAATAAAGGGGGGGTTTATCATTTCCCTCAACCGGAGCTCTAACTCGGACCTCCATTTTTTTCTGCGTCGCCTGTGCTTCAACTGCAACAAGGGGCACTGGCAGCTCACTGACTGGTTAATGTAACACAGTCGGGGCCAGCAGAACAAAGGTGCACGAGGCAATGCATCTGAGACCTGCTGTGGGAAAACTGGGAATTGCTGAGGACATCTCCTTTAGAAAGTGAATCATTAAGTAGCTCAGGAGTGCCCTAAAAGCTCACCTTGAGAGAACACTTGCAATAAAAGGAGGAACTGGTGTACTCTGTAGCTGAAAATGGACTGTGTGGTTTTGTTAATGTGGCTGGCCTCAGTGACTGCTGCTTTTTGCTGCTTTTGAGAAGGAGCTGTGGTGTATTTAGAAGATATTTTGGAATAACAGCTAGAAATAATTTAGGGAGCTCTCTGCACTCAGCACAAGGCAAGACAGTAGATTTAAATGGATTCATCTGTGTTTGCATTATGTACAATTTACTGGAAGGTCCTGCCTTCAAGCCAGTCTAGTGTTCAGCATGGAACATGATTTTCATGAGGCCCTGGCACAGGGTGCCCAGAGAAGCTGTGGCTGCTCCTGGATCCCTGGAAGTGTCCAAGGCCAGGTTGGACGGGGATAGTGCAAAGTGTCCCTGCCCGTGGCAGGGATGAGCTTTAATGTCCTTTCCACCACAAACCATTCTGGAATTCTGTGACAGTGGTGCCTAGCAGTCATTCCTGCAGTTAAGCCTTTTACAGATGCTCCATGAGCACCTGCTCTTCCGGGGCAGAACTGCCCAGTCCTCCAGCAAGGTGGTGATGCGGGGTGGTTGTGGGGTGGCTGAAATCGCCACGTTAACCCAAAAGCATCCCCTGCAAGGGATGCCCTGGGGGTGCAGCTCGGCACCTCGCAGGTCGACTTCTAGCACCCGTGCCGATGGATGGCACCGAGACACAGCCCCGCACCCAAGCCAGGAGAGCTCAGGCGTTACCAGGGGCAAAGAGTTCAGAGGGCTCTGTGCATGGGTTCCCAAAGGTTTATTCCGAAGGATCCAGAGGCAAAAGAGGGCGAGCAGGCCTCGTGTACCAGCTTATAAGGGGTAACAGAAAGGGAGCTGGCAAAGCACCAGCAACCAATTACCTGGGGGCAAGGGGAAGGCAGAGGGATACAACAACCAATGGGGAGAGGGAAGGGGCGGAGTGGGGGACCAGGTACCAGACAGGTACTGCCTGATGGGAGAAGAAGTCTTTCACTGTAACCCAAATCGGGGAAGCTATTTACTTTCTGAGTTGACCCACCAGCACAGGGGGTCCCCTGCACCAGGGGTTTCTGGCTTCTTGGCTTCTACTGTTGCCAGCTCAACCGCCCCAATAAGGTGGAAGATGTGCTCAGCTCTGCATCTGCTGTGTTCTTGGTGCTCATGCAAATAACCCTAATTAATCCCCTGGCTGGTGATGGCTGTGATGTTAAGATCCAACCATGAGGGTAAGAACAAGTTCAGCCTCTTGGGAGGCAGTGGGATGAATGGCCATCCATGCTTGGGGAATACGATGAGATGATGGCTGGCTGGAGATGTCAGGAGGAAAATGTAGACGCTTTTATGGCCACAATCACTGGGAGTGTCAGTAAATGTATAGCAAAGCTTCTTCTGAGCCCCGTCTAAAATGTGTGAAAGCATAGCAGGGATTTTTTTTATTCCCAGCAACTTGAAGTTGGAGTTTTAGAACTGAAGGAAGTCAATTACTTAACTTTCAAAACATTTGGAACATCCAAAGGAAATCAGATGTGTGGATGGCTTCTGCTTGTTTGAATGTGCTGCCCATTATATCAGATTATGCCAAATTGTGGTATCTTGTAGCCAGACTTGGCTGGGAGAGAAGAATGGTCTGTAATGTTCCTTCATGGGCTGTTGCCAGTGGTTTGTGGCAGTCTGTTTTAAAAAATACCCATTCTATAATAGAAAAACACTTAAGCTGAAATCAGATCATTTAAGAAGTCAGAATTTCCAAGTGCTTTCATCTGCTGTGAGAAGTAATTCTCACAAAGGATTTGGGAAAGTACTGGCACTTGGTTTCTGTGTTGGACCTTGGTGTTTGCTGCTTTCTCATGCTGAAAAGGTTTAATTCTCAACTACAAACCACTACTCGAGTGACTCCACACCATCCCTTTGAACTTTCCTAAGGGGAGTAGAGCAACAGCAACACAAAGAACAAACCCAGGCCCTCAGTGACCATCATCTGTTCTCAGTTTTATCGTGCTTTTTGTCTGAGGAATAGAGTGTTTCATTGCACATAACCTGTTCCAATTAACAGCTCAGATCTTGATCATTCCTCCAAAATTAATTTAGGCATAGCTTTTTATTGGTCCGGATTAATTGTGCTACTTTTATCACAGATAATAATATGAAAGAGATGTATATGTAGTCTGTATTTCTAGGTCAGGAGCACATCAAGTTATTAAAATATCCTCTTGTCAATTGATATCTATCCATGTCTTTCAGCCATGTTCCTCCAAAGTAGGGTAATATGTACTTAAGAAAACTAATTGATATCATTATGAAGAGAAACAATGGGTGTGATGAGACTGCATTTGTTTGTCCTGCAAGCTGAGCTCTGGATCCTGACGTTCCCAGGCCTGTTGGAGCAGGGGGAAAGGGTCTTGTGTGCTAGGGAAACTTAACCGGGTGCAGGTCTGGTGGATGTGCAGAATGTTTCCCTGCAGATGCACTCAGTATCTGCCTGTACACAGATTTCAGTGTGCTCCCTCCAATCTGTTTTTTGACAACCTCATGATAATGTCAGGTTTTGTTTTCTGGAGTAATTGCTGGGAGATGGAAGCATTTCCATTTTCACTTTATCTCAACCTTTCCTCACAGTAGGATTCCTTTTTCATGTGTGACTTCAGATAGAAGTTATGAACTGGAGGCAATTAAATTTGGGTTTTTAAACTGCTTTCAAATATCTTCCCCAAGGAAATAGTGAAAGAATGAAATATTATAGAGAAATGGTAATAAATCTATGTTATTCTAAATCAGTGGGATATTAGTCGGTAATGCTGACTAAATCCCTTGAGGAGGAAAATGAATGTTTTGTGTTCTTACTTTAATCACACAGTTGGAATCCTAATGCAGAGCTAAGACCGGGTAATGCTTCCAGTTTCCTTCATCTCACTGGTGGCAGAACACCTAGAATGGCTTTTTGTAATTTTTTAATGGAATTTGTAGCAGTCAGTTAAAACGGATTTTTTTTTTTTTTTTCCCTTTTAAAACCGAGTGAGAAGGAAGGTGATGCTTTGGTCTTCTCCAAGTGCAGCACTGGCCATGAGGCAGAGTCTGGTAACAAAGCTGCTGCTAAATCTGCTCTCTGCTATTACTAAATTCAGCAGATACAGGGTGCAGCTCTTGGGTAAAACGTTACATTCTAAAGCAAATTCTGTTTAGACCTGTTCATAGAATTTCCCTGGGAGATGTGTAAGCTTGGATGTGCTGGAGTGTGAAAGTGCTGTTGATTCTATTATCACAGAATGAAGTGGGTGTTAGGGATGATTTGCTTGGGTATTTTCTCATATTTCATATGTTGCTTTATGAAACCAGGTGAGTAGGTACATTTGATTTTTTTTCTTTAGTTTCTGCAGAAAAGATACTAATTTTCAGAACTGGTTTTCTTTATAGTAAGTGAATAATCCTTGTCACCTGTTTCAGATTCTGCGTGGGACTGGGCTTGGCTTTGGTGGTCCATCCTGTTTTGGTCCTGGGTGGTGATGGGAGTTCACACAAAACCCCAGCCTGCAGAGTTCAGTCGTCTTCTCACAAAAGCCTGTAACAACTTTCCCTTGAAGGGGGCTGTATTCCAGTCCTCCTCCTTTCACAACATTTTAACATCTGACAGGAGTGTAGAAGCTGCTAGTACCAGCAGGAAAAATTGTCTTGGCATACTTAGGTGTATCTGCCAACGATGCATTGCCTTATCTAGAGAGTTTTCTGATTAAAAAGAAAAAGTTGTAGCCAGACTGGGCTGAAGCTGCCCTGAGCAGGGTTACTTGGGGCTGCTCACATTCAACCTGTGTGTCACTTATGGTATCCCTATCTTGCTATCTTTGTACTTGGGAAAGTCTCCTCCCAAACTTGCTTCTGGGCTTGTGTCCTGGTGGGCTTGGAGTTCCAGGGCTGGTTCCTCAGGGGAGGGGGGTCATGCTGGTGATCCCTATGGAGGGGGAGGGTCAAGATGGTGATCCCCGGAGAGGCTGGGGGTCATTCTGGTGATGCCCACAAAACAGGAACATCACTCTGGTGATCCTGTTGAAGGAGGAGGGTGGTTGTGGTGATCCTTGCAGAGGAGGAGGGTTGTTCTGCTGATCTCCATGGAGAAAGAGGGATCCTTCTCGTGATCCTCATGGAGTAGGAGAGTTGTTCTGGTGAACCTTGCAGAGGAGGAGGGTTGTTCTGCTGTTTCCCATGGAGTACCAGAGTTGTTCTGGTGATCCCTGCAGAGGAGAAGGGTTGTTCTGGTGATGCTCATGGCGTAGGAGGGTCCTTGTGGTTCTGTTACTACGAGACTGGGCATCCGCTCCGTGTTACCCTTTGTAAGGGTGACGTATCTAAATGCTGTGATTAACCTGCCATGGTTGAATTGAGGTTGCAGAGTGGCCCAGTGTCGCAGTTCTCCTGCGATGGAGGGGCGCCTGCCCCGGTGTGACACTGGCTCCTGTCCCCCACTGTCCATCCCCCAGGATGTGTCAGCGCTTGGCTCCTGCCGCCATGGCCGCGGCCGCGCGCTGGGGCCCCCTGCTGGGCACAGGTGTCAGTGCACTTTGGTACGAAATGATGTCACGGGCCTGGTCCATGACGCCAGCGTGACGTCAGCCCCGCCCCAGCCAATCAGCACGGGGAAGGTTGGGATGGTGACGTAAACTGCCCTAGCAACAGTCGGCGCGGCGCCGCCCAATCAGAAAATAGCTGTGGGCGGCCGTGAGCCAATGGGAGGCGGCGGAGGAGGACGGCGGCAGGAGGCAGGTCCCCTCAGGCTCCCTCCGATAAGATGGCGGCGGCGCGGGCGATGGCGGCCGCCGCGGCTTTGTCTGCGCCCAGCGCCTGAGCGCGGCCCCGGCCCGGGCGGCCGCTCCGCTCCGAGCAGCGGCGGCGGAGTCATGACCGCAGAGCCCGTGAGGTACGGC
>VZRR01003005.1:16660-96951 GCA_013398015.1 Oreocharis arfaki
GAGGGACCGCGGCGTGCGGCGGGAAGGCCCCGGGGGCGGCCCCCGCCCCACGTGCGAGCGCGGCGGGGAAGCTCCGCCGAGCCCCCGCCCGTGCCCCGTGCTGGGCACAGGCAGCGGCATCCACCGTCGAGCCGCTCCCTCCGGCCTCGGGGCTGACACAGAACGGCGGTAACTGACAAACGCCCGTAAAGTTGGGCTGAGAGAGGCGCCATGTTAAACTGCTAATAAATAGTTGTCTTTGTGTGCTTTCGGTTTTGTCTGAATCCCCGGGGGTCTGACCCCCGCAGTCCATCACCCGCAGACACGCCGGGTGCCTGAGGCGCTACACAGACCGTGAGGTGTTGTCACTTGACCCTCACAAATGCTGCACATATCTTCAGACCATGTTGGAGAAGCATCGCTCTGTCTTTAGTACTCATCACTCTGGCTTTAGTACCGAGCCTTGGGTAAAGTTTTTTTCTGCGGTCGTATTTGTGTATCTTCACCTCCCGGCTTATTTTGAGTAGTTCATAACTACTGAGTCATTTTAGACGAAAGTTAAAGGGATAGTTGTTATTCTCCTCTTAGATATCGCTTGTTTTTGAAGCCTTAACGTTTCCAATCAGGAACCTACAAAAAAGAGGTTTTTGATCATTGTCGTCGTTGTTGATATTGATCACATGCTGATGTAGGTCATGAGCGTTGCAAATACACATTATTTGGTGCATGACTTCCTAGCAGTTTCTTCTGCATGTATTTTCTTCCTTAGTTTGTAGACGGGGTTGTCCATCTCTCATCCTTTTTTCTCCTGACTCCCACTTTCTCCTCTGTGTGTTCTTAAAGTACTTTGCCGTTTCAAACAACTTATTTTGTTGTGGTGATTGTTTTGTTGTGTTGACTGAAGTGCTAATTAAGGGGCTTTCTCCTTTTTATTCTCCAGCCCTTGAAAATCAAGGGTAGAGTTTGATTTTTGTAGAACAAAAGTATCTGAGTTATTAATATTTATGGTCTCGTTTGCAGTCACCGTTAGTATTTTAAATTCTGAAAAATGCTCTTCCATTAGAACCACTTTGCTTTTTGTTTTATTGTGATTGTCATATTTTGTTCCCTATTGTCTATAATCTTGTTTGCCTTTTTTTGAACCACTTGTTCCTGGTCTACAGTATGAAAGGTTTGTGCTTAACCCTTTCCAAATTCTTATGTTGTCATTAGTGTAACAATTATTGTTACTACCAAGGGGCTGCTTCATCTGGTGCTTTGGAGGAAGAGGATACAGAAGCTCATACATTTTCCATGCAGTTTTTTAGACTACCTGCAGAGAGGATTGGATTATTTCAGATAATTTGTGATCTTGAAGATCAGGAGGCATGGACAGAATAGATCAGAGATTATGTGCAGTTTCTGGGTGGGATCTGCCCACAGAGTAAGCAGCCCTGAGACAAACTGCTTTTAAGCAGATGGACATAAAATTTTTTTGATGTTCCAAACTTTCCTTCTGCTCATGAACTCAATTCTCATTCAGTTTAAATGTTTGTTAGAATTCCCATCCTGTGTAGAGCTCATCTTGAGCAGTTTATACTTCACAAGGTCTGTGCCAGGAGCTGGGCATGGCATTGCAGGGTCCCAGCATTTCAGGGGTGTGGTGAACACATTGCATGGGCTTTTCCTTATTTCTCTCCATTCCACTTCTGCTTGAAACTGGAGTTGGAGAGAACGAAATGAAAAAGAAAAACACACCCAGTCTTTCTCTTTTGTTCCAATTTCCCACAAGTCCTGTTGGCTGTCAGCTGCCTGCGTTTCTGTCACTTTATCCTCTTCTCTCTGCAGTTTTGTCCATGTCAGAGGTGTACAGAAATAAAGGACTGAGGGATCTCTGTTACAATTCTTGGGAAGATGAGCAAAAAATGGAATTTGGATGGAAAATCTCTTCCAGGACTTGTGGAAGATATCAGTGTTTCCGAGGAAAATAATCAATCAATACTAGTCTGCTTCCGGAGAAGTTTTGAACTATTATTATAAGGAATACTTTTATTTAATATTAAGATCCTAGGAGTCTCCCATGTCTCGAATGATGAAAATTGGAGTAATTTACTCAGAAGCTTTTAAAAAGTGCTGCCTGTATAGATATTTATAAAGATGTCCCAATAACTCTTACCCCAAAAGCCAAAAGCTTCTTTTTTTTTTTTTTCTTTTGTCCTTTTCTTTTAAAGGGGAGGAATCTTTGTCATAGTGACCTAACCTGTTCCTACCAGTTCATGCATCATACAAAATAAGCACAGCAATAGGAAAAGAAAAGAAGTTTTGAATCTTCCTCACTTGAACTGGTAGTCAATGAATGTAGATTTTTTTTTTTTAAGCTGGCAAAATAAGCTTTGTTCTTGGATTTTTTTTTAATCCAAGCTTTTCACCTCGCATTATGATATTGGTCATTTGGTTTTAAAGTTTTTATAAAATTGTCTGCATTTTTGAGTCATGTCTTTGTTCTGAGTGATACTGCAGGGTTGCTTGAGGTGTGTTACTTGATGCCACAATGATATAATTGGAAGTAAGTCAACACCAATCTTCTGTATTCTCTAAAGGGACAGTGTAAGTTCTCTGTCTTCCACACTGTTCTGGAATAGACATAGGCAGATTCTTTGGTTCTTCTTGAAGAAGAGTAAAACTGTGTCATCTTCAGTGCCAGATGTGCCCCAGAACCAATATCTGCAGCACTTAAATGAAATTCTCTGAGAGAGGAACTTAGTGCAGAGATTTTTTTATTTCTGGTTTTGTACAATACTGTCTGTTAGGGCTTTAGAAACTTTGTTTCACGGTCTTTGTAGGGCTTAACTGAAGGTATCTTCATTTTCTAGGAAATAATTTAGTGTGACAGAGGAGTGTGTAATACAAATAATACAAATTCTGCAATAGGGTGGCATTAACATTGTGGAAATTTGAAATTCTCAGTTCTGTTATAGATGTTATATTTAACATATTAGCCATGTTAAACTGCTAATAAATAGTTGTCTTTGTGTGCTTTCGGTTTTGTCTGAATCCCCGGGGGTCTGACCCCCGCAGTCCATCATGATGTGCACATAAAAAGCACTATCTTTTCCACCCTTTCTTCTGCTTGAAGGGTGGAAAAGACAGTGCTTTTTTTGTGCACATCACCAAAAGAAAATATAAAAATAATGTTAAAATGTGCTGTGTTCACCATAAAAGCAAATGTCTGCAGCCTGTGACCAAGTTCATTTTAAACTGGTTTGCCAGAAGTGTCTTTTATAAAGGGAAAGCTTAAGGGTAGTGCTGAATCTCATGAAATCACATTTTGTGTCACTGGAGCTCAGCTCATGCCTGCAGGTGATTTGGAAACATGAATCAGTTCATGGATGGGTCAGTGGCACGTTGTTCCCTTGGTGTGGCAGCAGGAGAAAGAAGAAATTGTAGAAATTCAGTGGCAAGTATAATGGAAGGTTTTTATGTTGACTTTAAAAGAGGTGAAGTGTCCTGGTTTATTTACTGAAGGGGGAGCCTGAAGCTTTCATAGTCTGTGATGAAATCTAGTTGTCATTCAAGATAGGTGATGGATCGATTTGTGTTGGGGTTTTTTTTTGTTAGGAAAGGAGTGAAACCTTGAAAAAATCAAGAACTTGATGACAGGTTGCTGACCAATGTCAGCTGTAGTGCTGTTGAAGCAGTTTATTTGCAAGTCCAAAAGCTTCACAGTTGTAGAAATTTCTGTCTGAGTAGGTCCAACTGTAGGTTTTAATAGGTTCAGCCTAGAAGCTTTGTTGGGCCAGTGGCTCTGTCATGTAAAGCAAAACTGAAAAATAGACAATACACTTGGGACTGAGATGGCTTTTATCTTGAAAAATGAAAATCTGTCCTTTGGATGAGCTACAATCCTTAAAGCTTTGGCAGCTGTGATTGGGAATATATGGGAGAGGTGAAGGGCCTGGCTTTGATTCTCAGGCAGAGTTTGTACTGAAGGATGTTTTGTTGAGAGTCTGTGATCAGCTCCAGGGAGCAGAAGGCAAATGAAGCAAAAGGCACTTTTAGAGTTAGAGGACCCCGATGCTCTTGGTTGTGGGGCCCTTCCTTCCTTTCACACAGAGTGTGTTTAAGCATTTTAAATGCAGCTTGGTTTGTACGTTACATGTGCTAGACTGAGCTTCCTTTCCTGAATCACCAGAGTAAGGTGTGCACTTTGTCATGATTTTTGTCTCATAAAGGTGAAAATGCTATGTTTAGATTCTCAAGTGGTGGCTTCAGTCTTTTTCAGCTTGCAGGATATTTCACCACTGAAGTTAGCTTCTGTGTGGCATTGAAACCAGCCTAAGAGTGAGATTGTTTGTCTTACTTTTGCCTTGTGGGTTTGTGATGATGTTGCTTGTTTGGGTTTTTTTTAAGATCCCATTAAAGAAACAGGTTAAAAACAAAGTTGTGGTTTTTTCACTTCTTAGTGAATGAAGTGTGATAACTCAAACCATGTCAACAGAAAGAAATTGTGTAGTCTTCTTTGAACAGAATAAAGAGTCTCTTAGAGACTTTGAACTGTTGCTTTCTCATTCCCCTTGAGTGTCTGGAGGAAGATAATTCTGTTTACTTGTCTGAACCTGTTATGCTGTATTTAAGCTCTGAAATTACTTCATCCACATCACTGAGTGTCTTCAACTGTACCAAGTATCACTTGATTAAGCCCTTGTGGATTTAAAGTCAGTTCTAAACAAAGTAAGAAGTGAGTGTGTGTTAGCAGAGTGTTACATACAGAATCTCTGATGCCTCCATCTCTTTCCAGTCAGGGCTTTAGTGTTCAGGTATTTTCTGATGTATCTGACCTAGTAAGTTTAGTGTGGTACAATTCCTTCTAAACACAAGAGAAGTGCTTTACTGTGATAATGGTCAAACACGAGCAGGTCACCCACAAAGATTGTGGGGCCTCCATCTGTGGAGTCACTTGGAACCTGGCTGGGCATTTTCCTGGGTGACCTCCTGTACCTGTCTCTGCTTGTGCTGGGGATTCGACTAAGAGATCTCCAGAGGTCCCTTGTGTGGAGTGGAGGAGAAAGGAGAAGAGTGAGAGTGTGGATGGCGTGAGGTGTGTGCAAGGTGTGAGGGCTTGTGTCCTTGAGCAGTAGAGCTGGTTCATGCCAACACAAACAAATTGTGTGAATCCTGAGTGTAAAACCTCACTTGATTTGGCATAATTGGTGTGTCAGTGTAAGTAAGGTCCAAAATATGAATCGGATATAGGACTTACAGTGTCATGTTGCGTTTGCCTGCAGAAAACCATTGTTGAGTTAAAAAACAACCACTGGGATGAAAGTGCTCTGTTTCCCCACCATTATAAAACCATATTTTACTTGTTCAAGTAATATAATGATAGACTGATTTTATTTTCTGGTTTTCTACTTTTTCTGAGAGAAGTAGGTTTCTTAGGACATGGCAGGTGTGTTCATTCAATTTTTAAAATTGGGATAAGAAAAAAAACAACTTCTACTGGAGGTTTTATCCTCCTTCACTCTTTCCCACAGCTTTAAGCTATTTCATTCATGCATGTTCAGCCATAATATTGGCACATTTTATGTGTAACAGCAATGCAGGCTCTACCCTTGTAACTGAAATCTTAGAATTGGGCTAGTTCTAACCCTTTTCCTTCTCATCAGGACAAACTTTTACGGAGATTTGCAGGTGACACAATACTGGCCTGATTATATCAAGGCTTAGGAGTTGTCTCTCTTCGCACCATCCTCAATAAAATATTGAGACTTGCTGTGAGTTGTTGGATTTCTGCTGTTCACACAGGGATGCAGTCTGAGCAGAGGGTGGCAGTCTACAGACCAGCAGTTTAAAAGTACATCTGCTTTTATTTTTCTTTAATTATTTTTCCTAAGGATTGTTTAATTTTGTCTGCTTAATAGTTGTTCTGCAGTGTTCCATTTCAGTTTCAAAAGCAAAAAACGACTGAGACTTAACTTGAAGCATCTGTAAACATGAATTTAAAAAACATGTGCCTTGAACTATTTTAAGTTTAAACATAGAAAAGTCTTAGACAAGTATTGAACTTAAGGAAGGCATATGTTTAAAAAAAGCGTATTTGTCATCACTGGGATAGATAAAAGCTGGAAAGGACTCCTGTGTCGCTTTCAGGAGCCACTTGAAATGCAGATGAGGGACACTTGTTTAGACTAATAGTTGGTAGGTGTTTGTTTAAAGAAAATGCAGCTTTCAAATTATTATTCCAGATGCTGACAATAACTGGAACATTCCCCACTTCTACTTTTGAAGTGTCTGAAGAAAGTAAATAGAAACTGAGAGCAATAACAAGGTTTTCAGTGCAGTTTCACAGGATAATCCAATGTGTCCTGGGTTTGCTGCTGAAGTGGTCAGTGCTGCTCCTTCTGCTGCCCTGGTTGTGAATTCTCATCACCTCACCTGCCTTCAGAAGAAATATGATCATGTGAATGTGTGGCAAGTTGGATCCAATTGAAAAACTGTTCCTTAAAATTTTGTTTCTCCAAGGTGATGTGATTTGCTTTGGGGAAGCACAATCATCAGCTAGCACAGGGGATAAGGTTGTACCCACTGTGTCACTCACCCTCCTCAGCTGGGCAGGGGAGGGAGAGCACAGTGAAAAGTTGAGGTTGAGGTAAGGATATGGACATCACTCAGCAATAGCCATCGCATGCACAACAGGCTCTGCGTGGGGAAATCAGCTTAATTTATTACCAATCAAATCAGAGTAGGGTAATGAGCAATAAATCCCCAGTTATTTCACCTTCTCCCCACCCTTCCCTTTCTCCCAGGTACACCCTGACTTGATTCTCTGCCTCCTTCTGGTGAGCAGTGCAGGGGGATGGGACTGGGGGCTGTGGTCAGCTCATCCCAATCCTTCCCTGCTCTAGTGTGGGGACCGTCCCATGGGAGATGGTTCTTTCTGGACTTCTCCCGTGTGGGTCCTTCTCGTGGGTTGCAGCTCTTCACAAACTGCTCCAGTGTGGGTCCTTTCCCATCCCACGAGGTTCAGGAACAGACTGCTCCAGCACAGGCTTCCCCTGGGCTCACAGCCTCCTTTGGGCATCGCCCTGTGCTGGTATGGGGTCCTCCATGGGCTGCAGGTGGATCTCTCCTCCCCTTCTTCCCTGGCCTCGGTGTCTGCAGGGTTGTTGCTGTCACATACTCACTCCTCTCTCCCAGCTGCTGTTGTGCAGCAGGTTTTTTTCCCTTCCAAAATACATAATCCCAGAGGCACTACGGGCACTGCTGACGGGCTCAGCCTTGGCCAGCAGTGTGTCTCTCTTGGAGCAGGCTGGTGTTGGCTCAGTTGGACATGGGGGAAGCTTTTGGCATCTCTGCATAGAAGTTTGTTACCCCCATAGCCCCCCACTACCAAAACCTGGCCACACAAACCCAGTACAGGTAAGAACATCCAAGGGGACAGCACTCAACAGCCAGATGCAATGAAGTGTGCTATGTCTAGATTAGGACACAGTCTGTCTAGCTCTTTATTTATTCTAATTATTTGTGGATTCATTTAGAGGTAATTTGCCTACTCAGGATGTTTTGTTATCCTGTAAGGGCCAGACGTTTATTGTTTGCCTTTACAGCACTTGCTCTGAATGTAGGTAAGGAATGGTATCTTCCAAGGTAGTTCCCAAGGTCACAAATCAGGTTCATGGCCAAACCAATAATAGCAGGGCACCTTCCCTTTCAGTCCTGTTTTAATTAGGCTGAACAGTGTTGAAATAACTCTACAGTGATGGGGAAGCCATTTGCTTAGAAAACTCCAGTCTGAAAACACTAATAAATACTGTGGGGACTGTCAGTGTAGAGGAGCCTGCTTGCCTCAGCAGTGCTCCAGAGATGGTTCTACATTTTTAGGCTCCTGTGTTTTTTTAAGAAAACACACATTTATAGGTTGTGATCAATTTAATACTGACTGGGTCTGTACTGCGAAGAATAAGCATTTTGCAGTAGAAGCTTTAAACAAAAAGATAGATTATTATTCTCAAGTATAAATGCATGACATAAAATCACTTCTGCACAAAACCAGGTGAAGCGTTGCCCTAAATTAACATTTCTCTCTAGTGAAGTATAGTAAGTGTAACACCTTTACTTAGATTTGACCTGGTATTCCTTAATGAAAGCTTATGGTACAAAGTGATGAATAATCAAGAGAAAAAGCAAGCTGAGAAGGCTTTTTCGTATTAGTTTGTGTATCATCTTTTTTGATTGGTTGTCAGCAAGAACATTTTGCTCTGAAAATGATAATTTTAGGTTAGTTAGGATAATAGTTAATAAATGATAGTAGATAATGTTCTAAGTATTTCTCACAAAGACATGTGCATGCTATTCTGAATTAGTTTTGTATTGACAACAATAATACTAAACTCATCTATAGCTCCCATTTTCTTTCTAAAATGCTGTTACCAAAACAAGTTATTTATAAACTAAATGAGCAGAATTCCACATGTGTGGCATTTTTGTTGTTGTTGTTGTTTTCACTACCAAAAATGTACTTTCTTGTGGCCTTTCTAAATGTGTTTTATTTCTTCAGACCATCTGGAATGGATATAAAATCTCTTTATATGCTTTTACTATCAAATAATTCTGAACAACTCTAATTTTTTTCTTCACTTAATGCGAGTAAATTGTCATTAAATCTCCTTTCTAAAGGAGAGCATGCAAGCTGTTAAGACTGCAGAGTACCATTATCATCTTCTGTAATGTTTTCCAAGTATGCCTCCCATCCATGAGAAAAAGGGAAGCCCAAGATTAGGGAACTGGCAGTTGTGTAGCAGCATGAGTCCAGTAATTAGAGGGAAAGACTTTTGGACAGATTGAAAGAAAAATTTTAAGGTACTCTAGAGAGTTAAAGAGCTTTGTTCTAGTCTTTCAGACTTGCTCGAGTGATTGATGGTACATGTGTAGTCTCAAAAGAAAAGTGCCCTTCACTCATGCGGAAAATCTTTTCATTGCAAAGTGCTATTTTGTTTTATTTTGAGTACCTCGAGAGATTTAAAGAAATTGCAGATGATTTTTTTGTTTTAAATGGAGGGTTTACGCTCTTTTATGTGGTAATTTTCACTGGTTGGAATAGTCACTGGCATTGATGTGAGGATACCCTTTCACTCCCTGCTCAAGAGGGCACTCACCTTCATGTCCCTCTGATAAAATGGGATTTTTTTTAGCAATAACAGTTAAATTGAACGTCAGAAGTTAATAAATGGATGTGTTCAGAGAAATGATAGAGATGATAAAGGCGAGTGCTCTGGTTGATTATTCAAAAATTCCGATGACCAATAAAACAGGCACAGAAAATGTGATTTCTTCTTGCTATTAGAAAACTGTTTTGAAATTAATGGGGAAACAAACAGTGGGAAGGGTGGAAGCCTTTATCCTTCAGCCGGGCTCACTTCTGCTGGGGGTAGGGTAGGTCAGCAGTTGGAAAACCGTCTGGAGCAGCAGATAAGGCGTGATGAGTCAGGACACATCAGCTGGCAGATTCCAGAGGGCTGATAGGAGGGGAGGGAGCAAACAGCTCAGTGGCAGCTTCTGAGCAGAGGCTGAACACCCTTGGCCTCAGTCAGGGCAGCTGGAAAAGTCTTGTCCTGGGAAACTGTAGGAGTCTGGGGAGAAATAAACGGTGTAAAATGCTGGGGGTAACATGGATGTTATGGAATGGAACAGCTTTTTAAGGAAAGCCTGGGATTGACAACACTGACAGTTCCTGGGGTCTAAAAGTGTCCAGTGAAAGTTGCAAGGGGATTATTTTTAATTAGTTAATTATCGGTACTCATACAAAGGAATGATCTCATCCTGCATGGTTGTTTCTTGACAAAATTAGCACAACATGTAGATGGTAGATTTAATAAAAGTTTTGCATCAGTGTGTCATATTCAGTGGACCTGTTTGTTTTTAAGTTTGCAGGTGAAACTCATCTGTTAGTTCTCTTGGTTTATATTCCAAAGGTGACATTTTTGGTAATAAAGATATTATTATTCTTACCTATCTGGCTTCTGACAAGTATAATATTAATTTTTTGCTGTCCTCATGTCATAGTAGCATTACCAGTCAGACTTTCTTGGATATTGTCAATAACTGTAAACAGTGAAAATGGCTTAAAATAGTCTCTTTATTATGAACAAAATCCTTAGTGCTTTTTTGTCAATAAGGCTGCACCTGCTATTTCACTCAGTATTTAGCAAAATTATATGGTTTTTATTTGCTCTGATATACTGCAGAAACAAATGTTTAAATCTCTTGTGGATGTATTAATTGAGATTAAGCATCATTTCTTTCAAGCTTGATAAATAGGAGTGAGATATGTAAGTAACTCTAAGTATTATTTGTGTTTTAACAGTGAAAGCAAGTTGAATACTTTGGTACAGAAACTCCATGACTTCTTGGCTCACTCATCAGAAGAATCTGAGGACGCAAACTCTCCTCCAGCATTATCTAAAAATAAAAGTATAGGTAAAGAGACCTTTTATGTTTATTTTCGATGTGTATGTGATTCTAAAGTCAAATAACTTGATGTTGTTATTTCACTCTATCACACTTCACTGGGGTAATTGTATGAAACCTTAGTGTGATTTAAGTGATGATATCTTGATATTACCTGTGATACAATATTTATCAATATTTATTTCAGCTCTGAATCTTTCTAAAGGTGAAAAAAAAATCTAATCTTCTGGTAATTTCCCCTCTATGAAACGCGAGATGGCAAACACACACATATTTACTGTGCTAGGAGTTCCTTGTTCAGCGTTCCTGAATTTATAAATGCAGTGTCTTGGTTTTTCTGCTGTAGTTAAAAATTAGCATTTGGTTCCTTGCCGTAAAACACAGATTGTCTTTGAAATGGATACGCTTGCAAATTCATAGCAGACATATTTTAGTGTTGGTTTTGAGATGTAAAAGAACATATTAAAGTTGAAGAGTCAGGATTAAACACTTAAATATTAGGAAATACCAGAATTAATTGTGCAAATTTCCTTCCCCTCCCAATGTTCTGTGCATAATGAAAGTGTCTTTAGCAACTGTGCTTCCTTTTTTTTTTAATCCACAGGATACTCATTACAAGCTGAAGTTATAGATGTGACTGGGGCCAAATCAGATTTATTTAGTAATGGATCTTGTTTTGTTGCAGCATTTGGAGGGTATGTGAACTATTGGGTGGAGTGTTGTGAGGAGGGAGATGATGGTGAAGGTGGTTAAGTGTGGCCCAGGAGGGCTGGGTGTTAGAAATTAGTTGAGTATTAGCTGAAATGACTTCATACCCTGAACTTCTGTCCCTGCCACACACAGAGGTCAGTTAAAACAGGAAGCAGTACTTGCTTTATAGCCTTAATAATGTTCCTTTATCCCCTCTGCGCTGGAACTAGATGTCTCCCTCCTCTCCTCTGCATGGGTGCCGGCGGGAGAGTCACAGAGAGCTCAGGAGAGCTAGACTGCCTGTTCTTGTTCCAAGAGTGCAGCTCCTTCCTTGGAGCAGCAATCCCAGGGGAAGCCCTGCTCTCTGTGGTAGCCCTGGAGTGGCTGGGGCAGGAGCAGCCAGGTCAGCACCGAGCTGGGAGGGGATGGCTGCAGCACCCAGGGCCCTTCGGCGGGAACGGTGCGCACGCAGCCCAGGCACATGGAGAAACTGGCACTGGAGCACGTTCAGCTGCTTTGGGAATAGCTCATGTGCATCAGGCTGCCAGTCTGAGTGCAGTCTGCGCGTGCTGGGGCTGCCAGAGCAGGGGAAGCTCTGCCAAGCTCTCCAAGCTGGTATTTTCCATGGGTTTATCACTCAGGCAAAATTGGTCAAGAGTAGAAGGTGGGCAGTATCCAAGCTCCAGAAGAAATGTCACCCTCCTTCCAAACCTCAGGTTCCTCCCTCTCAATAGGGGAGTGCCTGTAACACTCTAGAGAAGAAATTTCGGGTACTTAAAAAGGCCAAAAACATTGTCTGCCTCCATTGTTTATTTCTTCCTTCACATGTGGAAATGACTGGATGATTTCCCCTGAAATTTACTGAAACTATTCAGCAGGGGTCAGATATCCAGCATTGAATTCTCTTAAGTGATTCAGTTTTTTCAAAGTGTAGAAGAAAATGGTTTGTTTTTCCCCAAAACTGAAGTTTAAGGATAAAGAAGTTGCAGTGCTAGTAGTCTTCTGTTAAAATCACAAGTAATCTTGATAAGTATCCTGTAATTATACTTCCTACTCAGTAGCATCTGTAAAATCCTGCTGTTCCTGAGCTTTTGGAGCAACTTCATACGAGAATCATTCAATCACTGAACTCCAAACTTTCCATTTCCAGGACTGGTGGATTGGAGCAGGTGCCAATAGGTTGCCGGTCTTTTAGGCTTTATATTCCACAGTTCCTGAGATTGAGGATTAGGAATTCTCAGTCAGAACTTGGATCAAATGAGATTTTTGTCTGTGGTTCCAAGATCCCAGATTTAATACTTTGTTTCTTATGTCAAGATGTGTAAGAGAAAATACTTGTAGTAACTTCTTAGAGGTTGGCAAAAATGCACTAATGATATTATTTCTGCATGCAGTTGCACTGCCAGTGCTTCAGTATTTCTTCAGCAACAGGAAGAAAGGGATTTCTGAATTATTCCTGTAAAATTTATGCCATACAGTGAATTGTCTTTTTTGTTGTGCAGCGGTTTGTCTCTGAAAGTCAGAGTTATCTCTAGCCAGGCTGGAGAAACGTAAACAATGCTGAAGAACTTTTGATGTTCCTTGCATTTCAATGGACTCCTTTAATTTCTCTCCGTAGGTAAAAGTAGAGAACCTAAAGGAAGCCCAGCTTCAATGGAGAACAATAGGGACGAGGTAGGAATAAAAATGCTTTGAAGTTCTAGTTGCATGTCTAGTGCACAGTGCCTGAGTTCACTCTATTGCTTTTAAAATAATACTGTCCCTTAATATCATCACACTTCACCCTGTTACTCAGATAACAGCAGGTACTTAGCTGTTCTTCTAGGCAAATATGCTCCCTTTTTTAAAAAAAAATTAAATGGACATACTGGATCTGTGTTAAACATGAGCAGAAATTTTTCACGTGGTGTTTCTTACTTCTGTCTATTCTCCTGTTGGAAACATTCTGGTGGAAAGTATCTTAACATTGTAGAGAAAACACAAGTGCCGGAGTCCTGCCTTAGTTTGCCTTTACTGCTGTAAATTCAGGTATTTTCAACTGCCCACATCTAGCTGTGATCTGAGTGCAAAAACTACTGAAAAAATCAGTTTTGCCCTGAAGGCAGCCAGTGCTGTCTGGCACATGAGCCACATAACAGGAGTCTGTTCTGCTGGCAATTCCTGGGTGCTGCAGGCTGCTGCTACTCCTGAGTGCCAGAACCCTCTGGAAGGGGGTGTTGGAAAAGGGGATGGTTTCTTCACGTAGCATGAAAAGTGTTCACAGACCTGTGTAAGCTGCTGACTTCTGACCTGAAACTCCATAGATGGAGTTTAACTGAACTGGCATGACTGTTGAAATTGTCACTTGTGGTTACTGCTTTTCCTGCTGCTTTTTTTAAATTATTTTTTATAAGGGTACTGGTGACTTCTGAGTTGTGTTAATGCAAGAAACGGGTTTTTTGCAGGTCCCTTGGATACAAATGTGTTGACTTTAACCTTTTTTTTTCTTGTTTTTAGGGAAGTAGTTCTTCAGAAAGAACCAAATCCTTAGGATTATCCCGTTCCAAAAGGTTGGTTTGGAAAATAAAAACAAATAAATTACTTTTTGGGTATGGGAAGCTATAGAAAAGTGGGTGCACTGTGTCAAATATTTTTGGTCCTCACCACTATAAATCCATGAAATTAGCAGAGTGCTACTAAAGCAAATGCCTCATAGTACACTTAAAATTCAAACCATTTCTCAGGGTGAAAGGATAAGATGCTAAAGCTTGATTATTATTAACAAAGACAAAATTATCCCATATCTTCAGGACAAAGGAGTTGATACAAATGTTCCTTCAGGCTTGCTATTTGTACATTTAGGATTCTTCCAAAACTGTAACTTGGATCATACACAGCAAAAAACACTTCACGTGCTTGACTGTTGGGAGAGTGCAGCGTCAGACTGTGCTGTTGAGTTGTCCTGTGCAGATACTGCCATTTGCTGTATCCCCGCTTAATCCTTTATCCCTCTTTGATCTAAAAAGTATCGAGTGAATTGTTTACCAACTGCTTGAACCTACAGAAGACAAATCGTTTGTGTCCCAAGTAAGAGCAGACTTGGTCCAGTCAAACTCCTTCTCATCTGCTCTCAGCTGATGCTCACTCAAATTCTGTCCTCTGTGATTTTTATTAAATCCCAGTGAACTGTGCAGGGAGTTGAGCTTTCAACAGCTGCCTTCGTACTGGTCTTTAAAAGTCTGTATCTCTTTTCACTCTCCTTTTAATCCAAGTTGCTTTATTTTATCATGTCTGCTGGTATTCATATTCTTCAGTCTTGTTTTTATGTTTGTCTTGATGCCATATTTGCAAGTGTGGTTTTATATTTGGCTTTGGTTTCTCCCTCATCTTTTGAATCCAGTGTCCTGCTGAACTCTTTCCATTTATATACTTTTTTAGTACTGTTTTTTGCTTCTTTTCTTATCACTAAAGGGATTTTCACTCACCTATTTATCATACTGTGGCTTATACTGACAAAACCAGTATCCTGCAGTAGTTCGTGCATTGCCTTCAGACTACTGAAAAATTTGCTCCATAATCTGTATTATTTTCTCCTCATCCTGACACAGTAAATTCATTCATTTTCATGGATTCAGTTCTAAATTATGTTTGTGTGGAATTTTGTCACCTGATACTTTGGTTCAATGCTTTTTCATTTATTTCTGCATATCCTTCATTTCCTTGCAAGCATCTCTTCTGCTAAGATGCTTTTTGTAATTTGCTAATATCTGTGTGTTCTCTTTGTGCTGCCTGTTAAACCTGGGATGATATATAAAATACATAAGCAGACATTCACTTGTGTTTCATTTAGACTTCTCTCCTGGAATTGAGACTTTCTTAAAAACACATCAAACCTTGATTTTAAAACAAAAATGTTTTATTAGCATATATTTTTATTTCACGTGGGAGGGGAGAATTCCTGTTCCAAACCAGAAAATTAGCCTACAATTTATGTATTATAATAACTTAGAGCATCCCACCTCATAATGTCTTTAATTAATTTTAAAAGAACTTAATTTTTCGAAGTTAATTTGGTATTTTGCCTGCAAAGCTTACCTGAATTGCAATATGTACTGTTTGTCAGAGCATGGTTGGTTTTTTTTTTTTCTGTCTATGCAGGAAACCTACAGTTGTAACAAAATATGTTGGGTCAGATGATGAGCAAATTGTAGATGAAACTGTAAATGAAGATATTTCAAATGAGAATTCAGAAAATGATGTAGATATGCAAAGCTTGCCTAAAGGTAGGTCATGTCTTTTTTTTGTTTGTTTGTTTCTTAATTCAGCAAATTAGCCAAGATTATGATGCAGCATAAATAATTCACTAGAATGCACATGTGTTAGTAAAATGCCCCTTGAAGGTCCTGTTGGTTTTCTGTCCACACAAAAAGAGGAACCCTAGCACCTTCAGTTTGGAACCCAGCATATTTTAACCCGTGGGTGCACAAGGATGTTCTGGTGGCTTAATTTCAAATGCCTGCTGACATCTGTATAAAACCATCACAAAACAGGGGAAATGATTTATTCAGTTGTTTTGCAGGAGTCTCGAGCTCTGTCACTTGGAGGTCTTATTTTACTGTTCTTTGAGGTTATTTGCAATTCAATCAACAAAAGCAAAACTAACTCTGGGGGGAAAAATGCCATTATTGGATCTATTTTTAAGCACCTTTCAGAAGCAGTTAACACTGTAAGACTACATCCCTCTGCTCATAGCTGCAGTGTGAGTTGGATTAATCTCCTCCAGTTCTTACCTATAAAAGTTACAGGAAATATTGCTGCTGTTTACTGCATGAGTAGCAGTATTTAGAGCAGTCACTCTAAAATGATTTTTTCAGAATATTCGATTATTTTCAGTGTCCTCACAGCAAAACTGGGCTCTTAGATAGGAAAGACGTGTTTTTTCCTTCACATAGTTTTGATTAATTGAAAATGTCAGTTTTGAATCTTGTTAAAGACAAAGCACGTTTTATTCCATTGCTTTTTTGTTTATTTCATGCTGAAATAAATCAAGTTATTTCAGTTTCAGGGAGACTGAATAAAAGGGGGCAAAGAGAGAAAAGCATAGGGTTTTGAGGGATTTAAGTGATGTCCTTTATTTGTAGCAAGTTCCTGTCCTACACACCCCAGCAGTGTGACAGTCCTGTCCTGCACGTGCCACAGCAGGGCAGAGGGAGCAGGATTTGCTCCTCAGCCCAGTCAGTCCTTGCCTTCTGTCCTACAGCTGCAACACATGTAGTTTGAAATGTGTGGTGTTGGTTTTGGTTTTTTTGGGTTTTTTTCTGTGAACATCTGTGCATTCAAAACTTCGTTGAGTTTTAGTCAACAGATTGCACTCCCTTTTTTTTTTTTTTTGGTTGTTGTTGTTGTTGGCTTTATTAATCAGAACTTTTGCACTTCACTTGAATGTGTAATGGTTTCCAATTTCTAAATAAAATTATTCTAGGTACAGTGGTTGTACAGCCTGAGCCAGTGCTGAATGAAGACAAAGATGATTTTAAAGGGCCTGAATTTAGAAGCAGAAATACCGTTAAAATGAAACCTGAAGCTCCCAAAAAGCGTGGAGGTAAATACAATTTAAAACATCTATTGAAATGGGTTTAAATTGTTGTTTACGACCACATTTGGTACATCTAAAAATTGTCCGTATTTCTGATAAATTATCCTAAAAATACCTCCACTCTTCTGGCTTTTTGTTCATTGAGGATTTTAGCTGATAGAAATTAGCCTCCATTGCTGCCCCTGCAATGCAGCAGTGAAAGCTAAGATTAGTTCCCATTAAATTCCTAATTTTCAGTGGCTATAGAATGCTTCATTAGCTACAGCTGCTTGGTTGCAATCAGGTGTTACAGGTATTCCTTCTTTAAGGAATTATATCGGAGCACCATCAATACAGGAACATTCATTGACTCACCAGGAAAGCAGCCATGTTTGAGCAGGGACATGTATAGGCAGATTATCCATCAGTGAGCTAAGAAAAAATCCTAAACCCTCAAACAATATAAAGCCTTTTTTGTTTTGCTTTTAAATTGTGGGAAATTCCCAACTAGTGGGCTTTTCTAAGGATTACCTTTGAAAAGCTGCCGTGTCAGCTGGTTTGCCATAGCTGCTGCTAAAACTGAGAAGTTAGGTAGATTGTAATACTAACAGAAATTAATTTCTGTCATTTTTTTCCCCAAAAAGTAAAGGAGAGGAGGGAGGATTATGTATAATGTAGCCAATAAGAAGGCAGATATTTTTGTTAACCCTACTGGCAATATCTTAGCTCACGCACCTCCAGCAGTACCCAGGGTATTCATACAGGCAGCTCTTGCACACACTGTTCATCCTTCCCATTGCATCATTTGAGATCCTCTCTTCTAAAGTAATTTATTGAGTGCTATTTCTTCATCTGTGGTTGAAGGGGAGTGAAACATGACTCTGTGGAAATGTGCTTGTGCATACACCTGGGCTCGTGTGGTGTCAGTGACATTTTGAGAATTGATGTTTCTCCAAATCATGAACTTTGGAAGTTGGTTCTGTTTTATTCATGCAAGATGTCCTGTTCATATAGGAGTGCTTTTTCCATTTGTACTTAAAACAATTCTACATATGGTCCAGCAGGACTCTTCAGGGGTACAGTGTTAAAAAGATATGACACTTCTGCTTGAGCTTTGTGGCCTGTGTCTGCATCCCCAGAGCAGTTTGTGTGACCTGCCCTTCCAGCTTTTTTAATCTCCATCCCTAGGGAATTTACAGGCCTTCCTTTGTGTGTCTGGACTGGTTACTCATTTACTGTGCCTGACATANTTCTAGTAGGAATTATATGTCCTGTGAGTATTAGAGTGGTAGAAGCAGAAATCTTGCCTTTCTAGCCACCAAATGCTCTTATCTAAGTCTGTAAGAGGCATTGTGTCATTATTTTGTAGTTTTGTGTCTGCAGCATGGTTGTATTTTTACTAATAAATTCAGTTAATGTATTTAACTAAGTAGTTTCTCAGTATTAATGAATTAGTGGTAGTTTAATTTCTTTGGAACATTATCATTTGTAGTAGTAACATGGTTTACAAAGGTTTGCCTCATAAATTCTCTCTTCTCCTGGTGCCAGCTTGCAGCTTTGAGGAAGGAGGCCATAGTGCTTCCTCTTGGTTGTGGAAAAGAGGGAGGTGGCTCAGGACTTGGCAGAGACTATCATGTTCTCCCTGGGTTGGCTGGGACCCTCAGTGATTCCTGCAGCAGTTGAAGGACTGTGGTGTGTGCCAGGCTTGGATTCTGTGCTGCAGAATGTGGGATTTTTTCCTGAGGAGTGTAATGTGATGGGTGTGTTCACATACGGTCGCAGCAGCATTTGAAACTGGCGTTTGAGCTGGTTTGGAGCTCGTGAGAGGGACTTGCAGGTCCACAGGCTCTGCAGGACGTGCAGTCAGGAATGGCTGGAGGGTGCAAACACATCCTTTATTTGGAATTTCACTGCATTAGGAGGGTGGATCAGCTGTTTACTACCCCCTGAGCCATCTGAGGTTGTGCTTCAGTAGCAGCTTGCTGGGAGCTTGTACTGTGTCTTGGGAATGTTCATTCAGTTCCTTAACATCGTGGTGTTGGTGCTTGGTTCTAATTCTGGGGTAGTGATTATTTAACGAAAAATAGAAAAAATACAGAGTCTGTACTTGGATTGTAATCATTAAATTAAACTGTTTGAGTTAATTTCCTTATTGTCTTAATCACTGAACATGACAGCAAAGGATAAGTCGCATTCGAGTGATCTCTTACCAAGCCTGTATTTGCTTGATCCCAAATTGGGCTTTTGGAAGTGCAGAACTTTGACAAATGGTTTTCTTTTTTGTGCTGTTGAAAACAAGAAGGTCTCAGTGTTAATTAAGAGCCTGGCAGGCCCAAATTCACCCCTTCTGAAGTGAATTGGGAGATTGGCATTGAAAACAATGTTTCTTGACCAAATGTAGGTGCAGCAGCAGAATGGTACACACACTATGGGAGCAATCAGCAACATGGGGAGAACATGTATATCATAGCAGAACTGTAGTTTCAGAAAAACCCAAAAACCACCATTGAGAAGAGAACAGAACATGAGGAAAGATTTTTCAGGCACTGTTACAAGGATTACTTGCGTTTTCTGTAAGAGTTTTCTATGTTTTTCTTTGAGAAACTAAAACGGTGTGTGAAAGAAATGTCATAATACAAACATGAATTGCAGTGGTGTTTGTTGCACAAAGATTAAATGGGGAATGCTGTCCAGAATATCAGAGCTGCTCTCAAAACAATTTTAGTGATGATTCTTATTTAGGTGTGTTTTCATGAGGTGACCAGTTAACCCAAATTAAACCTCTCAAAGGGAAAGAATTGTATCTTGACCCCAAGTGAAGCATAGGAATCAGGGGAAAATGCAGTCTTAAAATAGCAAATGGTTACAGAAAGATTTCTCTGGTGCTGGGTGCAAAAATAAAGGCATGTGAGAAACCTGACAGGCCAGAGTATTGTTATAAAATGCCATAGGTATATACAGATTTCTTTAATAAAAATGAAAACAATTACTGTGTGGTTTGTAATCCTCTCTGTAGAAGAAGGACTCCATGGAATTGTAAGCTGTACAGCTTGTGGGCAGCAGGTGAACCATTTTCAAAAGGATTCAATCTATAGACACCCTACACTGAAAGTGCTTATTTGTAAGGTATGTGCTAAACAGTTCTATTTGTTTTTGTTTGAAAATGTCATAGTAGTTGATTTGAGTGGGATTTTTATGGGAGTAATTCTTGTTCATTAGTCAATAAAGTTTTCAGTTTTTAGCTGTTACAGTTAAGGAAACTAAAAGGAGGGGGAAAAAAGGCAAATATACTTACAAATTTATATTCCTTTTTTCTTATATCCTAGTTAAACTGGTTGTGGTTTCTTTGTTATTTACTTCTACGTCTTTAAGAGTATAATCTTACTGAATTTTTAATGTTAAATGATCTGTCTGAAATTTCTGCCTACTCATAATGTATTTTGAGAACAGATTCAAGTCCGCATCTCCTGGTAAAGCATTCCATATAAAACAGCACTGAAGTAAGGAGCAGAAAAGCAGCTTCAAAGCCATCTCTGTTTCTGCCAGCTCCTGGGCTGTTTTAGTTTATGGCACCTTTGCAATGCTGGTCTAATCCATAACCTTAAGCCCAGTATCGGAGTTCAGCTGTGTGGCTTCCTCATGGCTCCACAGAGGCCCTGAGTTGGCTGCAGTGGAGGTGGGACAGGGCAGGAAGGAAATGTCCCTGCCTCCTGCTGTGGAGACCTCTGGTAATTTCCAGAGAGCTGCAGAGATCTCTCCTGCATATTTCTATAGCACGGAGATTTTGTATTTGTAAAGATACTGCTAAAGACAGAGATACGGTTCTGTACTGTAAAGTACATGTAGCATTTCCCTGCTCTTCTCTCCTCCTCCCTCTTCCCAGTTCCTCATTTGTGTTCCATACTCAGCTGACAAACTGTCTCAGCCATGCCCATCTAGCCTGATGTGCTGGCTCTTCTCTGCATTTGGGCTTTTGTTTTACAAAAATCAGCTCACATGGTGACCTTTTCCCACCTCCACTGGAGTCCCAGCTCCTGTTCCTGGCCTGGCACACCCTCAGCACGTGGCTGTAGCTGCCCACGTTGCTGCGGTGCACACCAGTGACTTGGTCATTTTTGTAACCTGCTTCAGGGTGTTGGGCTCAATAGCAGCTCTTGACTGGGAGCTCTGCTAGATGAATTACATCAAGGGTTGTTTCCCTTGATTTTCTGTGTTTTTACTTAATTGAACATGGCCTTATGTGAATGTGAGGGAGAGGAATGGAAGCCCCTGATCTCCATACTCCAGCTCTTCCATTATTTCTGTGCCTAGTTCTGCCCTTACTTTTCTCCTGCTTAGCTAAACAGGCCCAGACCTGAGAAGCTGTTTTCCTTTGACTGTGAATGTTCCATCAAGTGTCTAAATATCAGATTTTACTGGGCTTTTATGTTGATTTTGGTTGTTTGGATAGTTCAGTTGAATAGATGTGCAAATCTGTTCCAGATAATGGGGCATCATCATTTTAAATTCAGGTGATGAAGCCTCTTCTGGATTCTGAATTGTATTAGTGCCTGTTCGTAGTAGAGCTACAAGTCTGGGAGAACCTTCTTCACTAACAGCTGGGAAAAAAATAACACCAAACCTTCAAAATTTGGTGCAAACAATTCAGCAACTGAAGCCATCCGTACTTCTAGCTGAGTAATTTGTATTTTTTTCTTAACCATTACCAAATTTTCAATGAAGATGCTTAGTTTGCACCTGGAAATGGAATTCTTAGATATTAGCATCATGATAAATGCTGAAGACGTTTTTATCTAAAGCCTTATGGCATCACATGCTAACATAAGGAGCATCCAGCTGCAAATTGTAATTTATGTAGGATTAATTGTGTCAGGGAGGATGTGGTATTGATTTACCTAGGAAATAGATGGAAAAAAATGTTCAGACTGGAGAGAAATATTTAGCTGATGTTCTAAAATACACAGAAATGCATCCATCAAACAAAAGCCTGTTCAGTTTTCAAACAAACCTTGAGCCATCTAAATAAGTCATGATTTGGGACCTGTTATATCCGTAGATGTTTTTTAAATTAAAACAAATGTAAAAGGCTTAGAATGCTGAAGACCTTGCAGCTGCTGCTTTTACTGGCTTACTTCTAAAACGTGCTGAAATCTAATGAATTACTGAAGCCCAGTTGAGGTTTAATAAAGAATTCCTTGTCCTCTCTCTTTCTTTACAGACTTGCTACAAGTATTACATGAGTGATGACATTAGTCGTGACTCAGATGGGATGGATGAACAGTGTAGGTAAGTGTACAAGAACTGCAGTGCGTACAGAATGTGAAAGTGTACAGAAACTGAAGTAACACCCACAGCTCTGCTGGTTTCTGGATCATTTTTCTTGCAATCATGACATTATTGACAAATAAAGACAAGTGCATAAGAGCTGAAGCAACAGTTATTTGTCACCGAGAAATACTCAACCTCGAGATTTTTTAAACTGTTTGATTGTTGTTTTAGTAATGAACAGGAAGACATTTTATAAAGAAATCTAGTAAGAAACACTTGTAAGAGACCACATTTTTAATTAAATAGCATGCTACCTTCCTAACACCATAAAGGCGGGGATGGAATCTGACATTCTAAACCTTGTGAGCTACAGAAACTCAGTTCTCCAGGTGCATCTCCCGCTTTTGAAATGCTAAAGCACTTCTTTGTCCTTATGTCAAATATCTAAATGTGTAATTCAGTCAAAGTTGTGCAGTCTGTGGTTTCTATGGGCTTATTGTCCACCACTTTCCAGTCTTCATGTGCCCCTGCAGTAGTAACGTGTTAATTAAGGCTAGAAAGACTTAAGCTTATTAACTTTGCTGTAAAAGAAATCAGGAATTTTCAGAAGAAACAGGAAAAATAATATTTAAATAATTTTTTTCTCTTCTTTAAAGGTATCAGTGCTGAAATTGTGTTTGAAAATTACTGACCATTTCAGCTCTGTGAGCTGTTAATCTAATACATGAATTCTCTGACTTTGGAATTCTCAGTTGAGCTTTTCAGCCATGCTTTCAATAACGGTTTCAAGTAACGGATCTCTGTTCATCATCTGAATTTTTAAATATGTGAACTTCAGAATGTATCACCTTGTGGATGTGGAGACAAGACTCTTACCTTTCTCAATCTCCTTGCAGGTGGTGTGCTGAAGGTGGAAATTTGATTTGCTGTGACTTTTGCCATAATGCCTTCTGTAAAAAGTGCATTTTGCGCAACCTGGGCCGAAAGGAGCTCTCGACTATCCTGGATGAAAATAACCAGTGGCACTGCTACATTTGCCATCCAGAGCCTTTGTTGGACTTGGTCACTGCATGTGACAGTGTCTTTGAAAATTTAGAACAGTTACTTCAACAAAACAAAAAAAAGATGAAAGTTGAAAATGAAAAAAGTAAAATATATGACCACACGGTCAAGTTTTCTCCGAAGAGAAATAATGCAAATTGTAATGGGGAAGAAAAAAAACTAGATAATTCATATTCAGGTTCACTAACATATTCTTATAAAGCACTAATGGTGCCAAAGGACTTGCTTAAGAAAACAAAAAAACTGGTTGAAACTACAACAAATCTGAATTCTAGCTTTGTAAGCTTTTTGAAAAATGCTGCAGAAAATGTAGAAATAAGCCCAAATGTGCAACTGTGCCAGCTGAAAGCTTTTAAATCTGTGCTGAGTGACATGAAAAAAGCTCATCTGTCACTAGAAGAAGGCCTGAACCTGGAGATTCAAGCACTGAATGTTAAAATCAAAGATAAAAATACCAAAGAGAAAAAAACTGAGGTTAGATCAGAAAAAAATGAGGTGAAAAAAGATGAAGGAAAGGAACATGTGGCATTAAAAGAGGATGACGCTGTACAGACACAGAAAAAAGTGTCGGAGCGGCCTGACAGTGAGCCCATGGATCAAAGTGTTCCCTCAGTGGAACAGACAGATAACAAGGCAGCTCCTGGGGAAGATAAAAAGTCTGGCAGAAATGAAGAACCGCAGTATGAGCCCAACAGTACAGAGGCTTTAGATATGGATATCGTGTCCATCCCCTCATCCGTTCCTGAAGATATTTTTGAGACTCTGGAATCTGCTATGGAGATTCAGATGCCATCAGATGAGCAGGACAGTGGAAACACAGCAGCAGATCCTGAGACTCTAAATTCAAATACAAAATTGAATGCTCCTGTGAAAGACACCAAAGGTGGTACCAAATTAAAATCATCAGCTAAAGGAACAAAAGAATTGATTGTAAAATTGACTCCCGTTTCCCTTTCAGAGTCTACAGTTAAAGCTGACGATCAAGACAACAGCCTAGAAAAGGACAATAAAGATGTTGATGCGTCTAAAGACGTTGATGCGTCCCAACCTAGAGCAGCAAACTGTGATTCTGTAAAACAAAACCATAATGTTGGCAGCGAGCCCTCCACGGAGAACGAGGCCGTGCCCGTGGAGGACGCGGATCTCCGGAGGTCGCCGCGCGTCAAGACCACGCCGCTGAGGCGCCCGACGGACATCAGCCCCCTGACATCTAACTCAGAAGAGGACAGCAACGACACGAGCAATGAAAAACGGAAGAGAAAACCATCCAAGCAACCCAGGAGGAAAAATGATAAAAGAAATTCTTCTGACAGCACTGCTGATGGTCCTAGTCCTAACAAACTTTCCAAATCCAAAAAGCCATATGACTTAGATCACAGCTCAGACTCTGACGAGATGCCAGCTGTCCTTAAAGAAGCAGGGATGATGAGTCGCAGCTCCTCAGACAGCGAGAGCAACAGTGAAGTGCCAGCAAATAACCAGAAGACTTCAGATTTTCAAAAGAGTCAACCAGTAAAGGATGAAAACGGGAAACGAAAAAGGAAAAGTTCCAGTTCTGGTTCAGATTTAGATGCTAAAAGAGGCAAATCAGCTAAAAACGCTGCTGCTGCTAAAAAGAAACGACAAAACTACTCTGATTCTTCAAACTATGATTCTGAGTTGGAAAAAGAGATAAAAATGTTGAGTAAAATTGAAGCTGCAAAAAAATCAAAGAAAACGTACTCACGAAAAGATGATAGTTATGATTCCTCTGAAGAAGAGCAGAGGAAAAAAGTAAGCAGTAAGAGAAAGGTAAATCTGAAGAAGAGGAGTAAATCTTCTGACGATGGTGATGGTGAGAAGTCTTCCCCAGAGAAGGAAATTAATCACTCTTCTAAAGATAAAAAAATGGGTAGGAGGTCAGCTGCTAAGGAGAAGATAAACAGAGACTCAAAAGAAAAATCTGCAAAGGGAAAACACGATGAGTCTTCTGATGTTGAGAAGTCTTCACTGGAGAAAGAGGAGAGTCCTGAAGTTAAGAAGAAGGATTTGAAAAAGAAAAAGGCACAGGATGATTCTTCTTCTGAGAGTACAGAGAAATCGGCAAAGAAAGAGAACAAGTTGGAGTCTTCCAAAGACAGACTCAAGAACAAAAAAGGATCAGAAAGCAAAGCAAAGCAATCTGAAAAATTGAAAAAGAAAGGTTTGAAGAAAGAACAAGAGGATTCCTCTTCTGATCTTGATAAGTCATCTGCAGAGAAAGGAAGTAGCAATTCTTCTGAAAATGACAAAATTAAAAAGGAACCCGTGCTTACAGAAAAGAGGAATTTGAGAGAGAGAGTAGCTAAAAGAGTACACATTGATTTATCCTCTGATACTGAGAAATCTCCCCAAAAAGAGGAGAGTTCTTCTGATGATGCCGTGCGGCGTAAAAAACGAACTGAAACGAAAGAAAAGAAAAAAATAAGCCACAAAAAGAAAATTTCCAAGAAAGAACAGAATGACTCATCCTCTTCTGATGAGGAGTCTTATGAAGACACTAAGAAAAAGATTAAAAGAGGATCAGTAAAAGACAGTAAAAAGAGCAACTTAAAAAAGAAGGTGGCAAAAAAGAAGGTGGTTGTCACTTCCTCTTCTTCTTCTGATAAGGAAGAAAATGATGATCAGAATTCCACAGGCGATGGAAGCAGTGATGAGCAGAAGATCAGGCCGGTGACTGAAAGCTTGATGCTGTCTGCTGATGCAGGATTTTGTCAGTCATCAGGTGTGCAAAAGATGTTAGTGTACACATATTAAAATATTAACAGGAATTTTGTAAGATTTGGGTGACATTTAATAATCTAGAAGCAAGAAATACTTGTGACTAGGTAGTTACACATTTAAATGTTTGCAGCCTGTTGGGTTTTCTGATACCGATCTGGAAGCACATGTTGTAAAGTTCCCTTCCAGCCAAACTATCCTGTGGCTGTAAAATTCCACGATTTCAGTTTGTGCAGCTTGTGCCTTGAGGTAAAAAATTATGTCGCTGTAGATGGAGGTGCTTTGGAAACTCCAGGCAGTATTTACAGCAGGTACTGCCTTGCAGTCCAGCTTTCCAAAGCCTGGCCCTTGCCTCACCTGCCCAGGGACTATTTAGCAGAAGCTGGTGAACTCAAGTTTATCATCTCCTGTTCTGTGCACTGGAGACCTGTGGCATTGTAATACACATTTAAAAATCAAGTAGATAATTTTTGTGCCTCACAAGAACCATGTAGGATTAGAACAGTTACTGAGAAATCTGTCATTTCTTACTGTTTTCATATATTGTGTCTCTGTCCAGATAAAACTGGGACTTGTAGGGCTTTTCCTTGAGTGCTGCCTTGTCAGTGTTTTTCCGTGATGCCACTGCTGGGGGAAATTGCAGATAATTCATGGTTTGCATAGTAATGAACTGGCTTTTTGCATGTGGTTGCTGCCACAGCCATTAAAGCTCTCCTATAGACAGACAATTGATGGCACTCAGTGACAGTTTTCAGCATCACTGGGCCCTCAGAGAAAAGTGCCTTAAAAATGGAGTTGCTCATGTACAGTTCATGGACTTGGTATTGAAACAGCTCAAGAGGAAAAAGTTGGTTTTAATATATCAGAAGGTTTCTGAGGCAGTGGGAGCTATTGTTTCATTTGTGGGTCAAAAGTGGAAAGATTGGGTCATTATTGGAGACATGGATAGCAGGGTAGAAATTGGAACAAGAAGATTGTTGTGTGGGATGATGGACAGTAGAGTTAGACAGAGAGGAGTGGGTTGGGTTAGACTGGAGACAGAATGCTAAAAATTTGAAAAGTCTGAATTTCTGTGTGCAAATCAGCTGATGGGCAGTTTCAGGGGAGGCTGAGCTGGATGTGTGCCCAAAGGATGAGAGGCAGTGGATACAGCATTTAGCAAGGAAAACTGATACAGATACTAGGAGAACTGTTCTTACATTGAGCATGGTCAAAGCTTGAAACTGGTTGCCCCGTTGAACTTTGGAATCCCTGTCCTTGGAAATGCTGAAAACTTGATTGGCCAAGGCCCTGAAGTAACTGACCTGATTTTGGAGTTAGCTTTGCTTCTTGAGGATGGAGTTGGAGTAGAGCATGTCCAGATGTCTCAGCCTTATTTATCATTTGATTCTATGAAATTCTGCCTGTGTAGAGTATTTTCAGAGGAGAAGAATGTGCCTTTTGTCTGCAGTTTGCTTTTGGTTTAGTAGGTGGATTAATGAAGGAGTCTGTTCTGGGTCTGAGTAAGCTGTGTAGATTGATCATTGAATGAGACTTGGGATCGGGTTTAACCAACAGGATGCTTTTGTTTATCCACACTCGGGACTTTCTGTGAACACCTTGGAGTGTGCCCTTCACAGCCTAGTTTTAGTCCAGTCCTCCAGTCCCCACAGATAGAAAATAAACAGAAAATAAACAGAAATTATGGATGAGGGGATCTCAGCTCATTAGGATTGTGAGGTTTCTTTCCCTAAGCTTAGTTTTATTACCTAGCAGATTTGTCTGACTTGCATTCAGGAAAAATAGAGAGGAAAGCAAGGGCAGAGGCCTGGGAGCGTGCTAGAAACAATCCAAATTCCTCAGTCCAGCCAGGAGAGTGCAGAGGAGCTTAAGAGCAGGCTTCACACTGTGCTCTTCCTTCTCTGTCACGTGTCCCATGCTGCTGGTTTTGTATATGAGACAGTGCCCTGTAGTGCAGCTGAGTTTGGATATTTGCAGTAAAGATAACATGTGGAATTCTCAAAATACAACTCTTTGCACACACTCATGGTCTGAAAGCAAAAGTAGGAAGTATTAGTGTTCTCCAGTACTTCTTCATGGCAGCCCATGGGCTTGGGAAGCAGTTCTGTCCTGTATTTGTTTGTGCCTTCTTTTCAGTTTGCGCAAACTCAATAGTGGAGCTCCTGACAGAGCAAATAACTTCTTAGGGCAAATAACTTCTTAGGAAACTTATTTCTGATTCCTGGGTAGAGTACTTCTCTATGTTTTGGTATAAAATCCCAAATTCACAGTGTGTAATTAGGAATGAGTTGCAAGTTGTGTGTAGCAGCAAGCAGAATGTACACTGAGAAACTAGGTTTATTTTCATATGTCAAGACAGGTAACTGGTAGAAAAGTGGTATTAGCAAGCTGTTTTTAAGTTGGGATTTTTGATGGAGATGTAGTTCATGTGTTGCATTGTTTATTGTGCTGTCATGTATTGCATGTTGCCGGGTTTACATGTATTAAGTGTTCTCTGTTGGGCTTTGTTTTTTCAGGAGATGAGGGAGACGCTCTATCAAGGACTATCCCAATGGAGGAGGAGGAAGATGATGATGATGACGACCCTGAGAATAGGTATGATACCCTCCGTAAGGACTTAAAAACGATTATAACACACCCTAGGCGTGGGCGCAAACCGGCGCAACGGAGGAGCAAGCAGGTGGTAAAAAGCACGGCTGCCTGCCCCGTAAAGACTCGCTCACAGGCCTCCCGCAAGTGTGAACACGGGGCCAGAAAACAGAGGCCCAGAGCCAGAAATGCAAAGCAAACGTTTAGAAGTGGTAGCTGATACACCTGGCTAGGGGGTGTTCTAACTGCACTGCAGCACTGTCCCGGTGGGGTTCCCGGTGCGAGTGGGTGGTTGGTGACAAGGATCTTGCAGGCAGGTAAAAAGCTGCTGCTGCTCAATGTGAATTTCAGCTAGTTCTGGGAGTAGAAGGTGACAATTTGCATCTGTGCAATATGCAGTGCTGCAATCTTTTCAGAATGACTTTTGGTTATTACTGTTACTTAATATGCTTTTTTAATTGAAACGCCTTTTCTCAATAAAGAGAAAGCACAAATGTGAGGAAAACCATATTAGATATTTTCAGCTGTTAATTCAACTGAGTTTTAATCCACTAAAAAGTACCTGAAGTGACTAATGTGACTTAAGGCCATGATTCTACATGCGCTGTGCGTAGGCCCAACTGGTATCAAAAAGACTAATTATATATTTTAAGTCTTTGCATAGATATTTTCAGAATTGTGGCTTATATGTATTGCTTCAGTTTTGAAATCAATAAAAAAGAATCTCTGTAAGATACAGTTAGCTAAGATGTGTCATATTTTACCAGTACCATTGTAGCTATCAAAATTAGCCTGGCTAGAAGTGTTTCATTTCCTGACGAGTAAATGCACAACATGAAGTATTGCTCAGCTCCAAGCCACAGTTTCTTTTTGGAAGTTACTGTAGTTAGACTGAAGAGCTGTTCAACAAATTTTTATACAGTATTTCAGAAACTTTTTTTCTTTTTGGCCATGTAGCATGTGTGGGACCAGTTGCTGGTGGAGTCTTTTTCTGCTTCTGAACCTTACTAGTTTAGAATATGGAATCCTTGTTTCACGGAGTTGTATGTTTTGATATGTGGCTGAAGTAAATTCTAAAAACACTGTTTTATATCCTTTATGGACCTCAGTTTGGCATCAAAATGCTGCTGCTGAATTAGTTCTTGTGTGTTTTTAGTCATCAAATTAACCCAGTAACTCAGCTCTTTAAAGAAAGATGCTTTTTAGGGACTTGACAGCACAGGGTCATAAGCAGAACATGTAAACCTTGGTATAAGAAGATTTTTTAAAATTCTGTTTTAATTTCAGTCCTGTTTTAATTAATTTTTTTTCCTTTTTCTTTTTTTTTTTTTCTTTTTTTGTTGTTGTGAGTTTATGGTTGATAACTAAACCAATACACTTTTGTCAGAAGTTCAGTATTTATTGCACAAACGTTTCTGACAGAGCTCGATCATGAGTTTGACAGCTATATTGGGCCATGAATGAACCTAACTGATATTGAACAGTAATATAAATTTGGGCTTTAAAAATCAGTTTCTGTACTTTGTTTTGAAGCTGCCTCTTTGTTAAGTTTTTATTTAGGGGCTCTTTTAAACAGCTATATATGAGATGGGGAGGTATTTTGTCAATAAACAGTGTTGTCAACCTTCAGACATGTTAACTGGTAATGCAGTCTGATTTCACCTTAATCATGTGTTGTACTTGGCACCAAATTCAGAGCTATAAACTGTAAAAAAGATGGAACAAATTTTGAGAAGTTAAAAACTTGTTCTTCTGTTTACTCAACACAAAGTGTTTAAATAGTTTACCTACTGATTCAGAGAAGTTGCCTATTTTCTTCCAGGCCAAAGAGGGTACGTAGTACCTGCTGGGTGTTTGTAGTGTGGGAACTCTCCTGTTTGCAAGTCTCTAGTTTAGATGTTCTGTTATTTGCATACCTGGGGATGTGCATGACGTGAATATTAATAGTCTTGAAATCATCTTTGCCAAAATGCAATATCCAAGTGGGTCATACTATGCCATACAGTGCTGTATGCTTTCATCTTCTGTTGTGTAACTATTATTGGTCCTTCTGATCTTTTAAATGGTACTGTTTGATATGTTTGCAGTAGTTCTGTTTATTAAGAAGTTAATAGTGTATTTAATGCAGAATGCCTTTAAGTATTTGATGGTTACAATAAATTTTTGTAAAACGTTTTTCTTGTCCAAGCATTTAATTTAATCCAACTCTGACAGCTTGAAAATCAGCCTCTTCCAACAAAGACAGCACAGTTATTTAGAACAAGGTGTTTGGCAGTTTTCACTCTTTTTTTAGACATGTATGACATTTCATCCAAATATTAATTTCTTAAAATGTATTTTAAAGGGTTCTGAATTTTCTAGTAGTATCTTGAAGGCCCATTTAAGCCAGTAGTGCTCTAGCTGGAATTCTGATGGCTTTTATTAGCCGCATTCCACCATCCTCCCCCACCCAAGGGCTTATTTTGGGCAACCTTATTTCTACATATAATTAGTAGGTATTTATGAACACTGAGTGTGAGTTGATGTGATCTAATTGGTAATAAAACATTACAATCGTGAACTAAAATTTGAAGTCATGGCTTTTTAAGGAAAACGAGTTTTACAGTGGTAACATTGTCTCACCAAGACTTGGAACGATCTCTAAAATTGAGTCCGTTGTATTGGCACTGTGAAATTCATGGACAAGAATGGTACAAATTGCCATGTGGGCTTAACTCCACATCATGAGAGGCTGCACCTACTGTTCCAGTTCTGCTGCAATGTCTGAAGGAGCTTTTAAAGTAGTCCTGCAGTGTAACTAAGCAGTCCCTGGGTAACTTCCAGTTTTCCTGTGTCTTGTGAAAACCCTTCCTTTAGCACGACTTAAAATCCATAGTAATCAATTCATTATTTAGAAATGTATTCTGCTGGTGTTATTCTTACAAAGGGGAAATATCTTTAAATCCTAGTCGATACAAAATTGTGCATATGTGCTCTTATTGATTCTAGAGTTGGTTTTGTGTGTCCTGGTTGAGGTTGCAGCCCCGTTCTGTAAGGCACTCTATAAATACGTGTTGGGAGAGTGCCCTTCATACAAATGTCACCATAAGTTTAGACAAGGTGGAGTGGGGCAACGTGACATGCTCAAGGTCACAGCAGATCAGTGCAGGAATGAGTGAAATGCAGGGATTTAAATTTTTTTTTTTTTTTACTTTATTTTTTTTACTACCTGAAATCCTGTGCTGGAGGTCATAGGGCTCTCTGTGACTCTTAATTAAATCCACTGGTGGTGCTCAGCTGTTACATCTGAATGGCCAGGAATCTTTTATGTCCTTGACCTGAGTAAATATTACAGTCCCTTTTGATGTATGTGGTTTTCTCTGGAAGAATGTGAGTGAGGGAATTTTCACACTATCATAGCTTATTTTTCTTGCTGCTGTTGATGCAAATACGAAAATGTTAATGCTACCGTGTGAAGTTTCTTAGCTTAGAAACGTGATCACTTTAAATGGGTTTTGTCATAAAATAGAAATACCGATGTGTTATCCTGGTCAACATGTATTGTGGTGTAATTTAAAACCAGCTTCCGGAGTCCAGTACTCAATTTATTCTGATTCATAGAAGCCATTTTTTACATCAGTCATTTGTCACATGCATTTACAAGGCTTAATCTCTTTGGGTCTAATATTGCTTACATTTATCATTCTTATCAGATATGTAGTTAATTAAAAATGGGCATCTTTTTAAGTCCTGAACCTCTTAATAATGTCTCACATTTTTAGCCTAAATTAAATGCATTGAAGAAAATGTAGTTTTTCTCACTAACAAACAGTCCCATCTCAATTTGGTTGCAAGTGGTTAAGTCTTTATCCTAGATAAAAAATAGGACTAATTTCCTATCATAGCCATAACTCCTTAATCAATATTATTATAAATGAGTAGAAACTGATCAGTTTACCCAATCTGGTTATCGGTTATGCTGATGATTACTAGGAAAATGAGAGCATCTTCTCTTTATGGATGGTAGATGTTGTGCATGGTCTTTTTAGGTGTTAGATACATTTGCTGTTTTCTGTTCCTGTGTAAAAAATACTTCATTAAAGGACAAATAAAAATGGAGGCCTTGTTTTGCTAAGAACCAAAGTCAGCCTTTTAAAGGTGACTTGTGTAGAGGTAAGTATTGCCATCCACAAGCTGTGTTAACTTTGCTAATGCACTTGCCAAAATAAGTCAAAGGCAGGACTTTCAGGCTTCAATTTCAATTTTTTCTTCAGGTCCTTTAGGTTTGTCTTCTCTTCCAAAACTTTGTTTTTTATTAAACAAGAAGAGCAGCCAGAGCGCTGCTCTCTGCATTTTCTGGAGTAGGAGTCAAGGTTAATAATTTATGTTAAAAGCGGTTAAAGGGAAGCCAGCCTGTGACATTCCAAGCAGTTTCATTTTGAAGAAAAAGTTCTGACCATTAAGAGATGGAAGAAATATAGTCTAAATTTCTTACATGAGGAGCTGTTTATTTCTGTTGCTGTTACACATGATGTGCTGGGTTTTAGAAAAATCACAAACCAACCAAACCCTAAGTCCCTTTTCCAAATATCCTCTGAGAAGACCTAATGCAAAAAGCATTTGGAAGAGGATGTTACTTACCTGTGGACTTTAGTAAGTTTTCTTTGGGTTCATGCTGTGATCTCTTGATAGATGTGGAATTAAAGTTCTCCAAGGGTACTGCTTGGTAAAGTTTTAATCAGCTTTTTCTTCACAAGCCATTTCTTGAGAGAGAGAGAAGGGGAGGGTGTGTTTTGGATGCTGATGGATGGTCTGACTCACTGAACAATCTGAAATGTTTTTAAACTATTTTGCTTCCATCTTTTAATAATAACAATATAAATTAGTGTGAGAGTGTTTTTAAAAAATAACGCTATTGCTTAAAAATTAGAAAATACTGTGTGGAGTGCCAGGAAAGATAGCTTGAGAAAATTCCCTTTGAAAAATTCTTTTGTTTTGGGGACACACTGCAGGCTGGAAAATGAAATACTGATTGCTAAAAGCCTATTTTATAGTGGTCTGTAGAAGCAACGACTCAGTTTTCTAGTGTATAAGAAGCTTTGCTTGAGGGATCCCTGTTCCTTTGCCATTCCCAAGTGAAGCCTGGATTGTGGTTCAGTTCCATGGGTTTTGAGCTGTTGTTTTGACTGGTGTGAAAGCTTTCCCATCCTGTACTGTGTATACGCAGTATACATTAATTCTCCCAAAAGGCAAGACAGATGAGGTTTCACCTAGAAAACACATATTTCATTTAAACTGGATGGCCTCACAATGAAAACTGTAGTATTCCTGATATTTATATGAGGAAGACTTGGTTTATTTTTTTTCCCCTGCAAGTACAAGTACTCTGATAAGTCCACTATTTCCCTGTGCTTTTGACTTACCGTTTTATATCCTGTCTTGGGTAGACTCAGACAAGATTTTTATGTTGCGAGTGCATGTAAACAAATAATTTTTCCACAGTCACTTGTTCATTAGCTGGAAATTCTCGTTCTGCAGTGAAACCATGGGAAGCTGAGTGGACAGTTTGTGGAACAGGAAATAAGATGATGATTTTTATCTGAAATTCAGGTCCTGTAGTGTTGGTCAGACTTTTGGGGTATGAACACATAAGGGTTTTTGCTTGAGTTGCTGTAAGGCAAGTGCTTGTGGTTAGTTACCCAGATACACCATGAATAAAATGAAATCTCTAAGTCTGTACATTTTATAACCATTTCCAGTCTTGCTGTTAAGCAGGAAACTTCTTTTAAAGAAGCTTTATACAAACCTGCTTTGTAAAAGCAAGTCAACACATGACATTTAATGGGAGATTTTTGCTGATAGATCCTGTCTTGCCACAATGACTTTTCATCACGTGTCTTTTTTTTTTTGTTCAGCTTTCAGCCCTTTTTTTGAAGTTCTGAATGGTGTAGGATTACACTTGTCGTTCATAGATTTCCTTGAACAATGGAATAAATAGTGTTTTCTGTTTTACTTCAAAGAATTGCCAAGAAAATGCTTTTAGAAGAAATCAAAGCAAATCTTTCCTCTGATGAGGATACGTCTTCAGATGAGCAGCCGGAGGAAGGAAAGAAGAAACCTGCAAAGCAAACTGAAAACACAGGAGATGCTGGTAAGCACCAAAAAGCATCTGGGAAAAAGTGGTGCTGTGGCACCTCTCATGATTTCAAGGGTCACTTGGGAAAATGATCATTGTTAAAGTTTTCTGCAAAAAATATTATTGATGTTGATCTGTATTTGCCACTTAGAGGCCAACGTATGTGGTCATGAGGATTATCATGTCTTTTAATCTCCTGTATGTTTATTTTTTTGTTATAGTCTGATTTTTGTGAGCAGTTAAGAAGTCTGGGTGTTTGTGAGGGGTAATCTATACAGAACAGTAAGTCCTGCAAGTGCACAGGAGAGATTTGGCTAACACAGCCATTGGAGCAGGCATTCCAAGCATTCAGGCAGTGTGAAATACTTAACATTTGAGGAGACTGGTATGTTGTTGCTTGTAATTCCCTGGAAAAGCACCGGATTTAGCCTAAATTAATTCAGCTTTTAATTCTTGCCCAATTTATGTAAGAGAGGAAAGTGACTGGTATGCATGTGGTACTGACTCTCGTGTGTGATAGGAGAGAATGAAAAGGAAGAGAATAAGTCTGAAAAGGAAGAAGGTAATTCTGAGTCGGATTCAGAGGAAGAAGAAACATCCAAGAAGCCCAGATACAGACACAGACTGCTGAGGCACAAGCTCACCGTTAGTGATGGGGAATCTGGAGAAGAAAAAAAGGTGGTGAAACCAAAAGACAAAAAAGAAGGGGGGAAGCGCAGAAATAGAAGGAAAGGTACATAATCCACATCTTTTTTTTGTCATGAAAAGTACTTGCTTCTATAAAACAAATCCAAAGCTTGTCAGAATGGAGATCTCAACCTCTGTGATTTTAAAATCCCTGTATAAACTTCCTTGTGTAGGAAATCTAGAATTCCCTTATCTTTGTGTGATAAATAGTTTTGTTTGAAATATGGAATACAAGTGCAGCTCTCTCCACTTACTGTATCCTCTGAATTGGATTAATCTTGTGGAGTCTTAGAATGTCCATCTGAAACAGCAGAGGGAAGCCCGGGATGTCTAATTTGGGAAAATCAGTCTTGTCCTTTATGTAATTTCTCTCTTGGACTGGCAGTAGTGCCTGAGGAATGTGTCCATGCTGGAATTCCAGTGGAGCAGGCTGGAGCTGAGCAGCAGATGGCACTGTGAAATGAGCCTGGCCTGGGGGCTGGCTTTATTATTGCAGGCAGCAACAAAGAACCTGTGGGTGTTTTTCCAGGCCAGCAAAGGTACCCTGGCCTTCCCTGGTCCCTGTGTTGCACTGATGCCAGCCAGCTTTTGTGGTCTTCTACAGAATAAAAGATGCAATGTGATTTGTTTAGCATTTTCCTCTGTGAAAACTCTCATTTTTATGTGTTTGCATATTCAAGTTTTTCCTCCCTTACGGGACTAAAACTCTACCTACAACATTTCTTTCAGGAGGGATAACTGTAAATTACCTTTGAATTAATGTGCAAATAAGAGGCAGCTCAGGGTTCTTTAGTGCAAACCTTTGAAGTGGACTGCCCTCAAGCAGAACAATATATTTGATTTCAGTTTGCCCTTTTTAGCCCTATGTTATTAATGTTACCTTTCCCCCATATGTAGAACAACCCACGTTTTAAGCCTTGTCATTCATGAAACAATTAAACTTTCCACTGTGTTCAAGGTCAAGCTGAAATTAAAGGTGTTAAATGCCATGCTCGTGTCTTAATTACCTAAAAATGCCAGTGATAGTTCCTGTAAGTGCTTAGGAGAGTATTGCTAATGCTGCTTTTTTAGTTGTATTTTTAATTGCTTTTTTGAGGCAGTTTTGAGCTTGCATTACCTGAAGAAATGCCAAGCCATAAATGCAGCAATGTAATTTTATATGTTGTTAGTAAATAAGGGTCCCTTTCTTGAAGTATGGTTATAAAATGACATCTAAAGCATTTGAAACAAAAGCTTCTGTTTAACTAAAAATCGTATTCTGTTTTCTGAAGTTCCATACTGCTCCCCACAGTTCTCCTCCAGGATATAATGCACTCTCTCATTTGCTTGTAAAATAAATGTAGATGTTCATGCATAAAGTCCTCAAGGCTTGTCGGCACAATAAGCCATCCACCAGGACTCAGCTAGTGCTTTAATTTTAACCTTTTCTTCTCTGTACCCCTTTTATCCCTCTTGCTCCTTATAAATATGGGTTTGATGGGTCCCATATTGTCTGAAATGAACCTTGGCAGTTGCTCTTAACCGGTTTGTTGTGCAGTGAGGAGCTGCTGGCTTTGCAGTGATACTCACCGTGGAATAAATGCTGGTTTCTTTCTCAAGTGAGCAGTGATGACTCGAATGACTCCGAGTTCCACGAGTCTGCAGTGAGTGAAGAGGTCAGTGAGTCTGAGGATGACCAACGGCCAAGGACAAGGTATGAATAAAACTGAACTGTGCTTACCCTGTGTTTATTTGGGGTTGTAATAATGCAGTTTAGGCAGGGAGATGGTAAAAGTTAAACACTTTGGAGCAGTTCTTAAAACCCTTGATGAGATTTGTCTGTAGGAATTATGGAACATTAATTTATTTGCTGCAAATGTAGGAATTTTGAGTTCATACCACATACACAACAATTTGATGAGCCAGTACAAGAAAAGATCAACAAAAAAATGGACATTTTTATACCAAATACATCACTGTCAGCTGGTGGATTGCAGTATAAAACTAATGCCTAACTGTTCTAAGCTTCTGTATGATTTTCTAATTGTTGTGTCCAGTGGGCTGAGGGGCAGTAAGGAATTTGGAAGTCACCCCAAACTGCACAAAAGGGGAGTGCAGGTTTTATTAGTTAATGATGTAGTATTTCTTTACCATTGTTCTTCAGCGAGGCAGTAGATTATTATGATTAATCAGTAAATATTGCCTTTTGGTTTTTGTAATAGATCTGCCAAAAAAGCTGAGGCAGAAGAAAACCAGCGCAGTTACAAACAGAAAAAGAAACGAAGGAGGATAAAAGTTCAGGAGGATTCATCCAGTGAAAATGAGAATAAGGTGTAGTATCATGTGTTGAAGTAATAAATGGGGAGTTCCTGTCTCTTCTGCCAGCTGCTCAGGGTATCTCAAACAGCTCTGCACAAAGGACAGTAAAAAATTAAAACTTTTCTCCATGTCAGTTCAGGCTAAAATTTGTAAAATGCCACCATTGTGGAGGTAAAACATTATGTTTAAGTAAATCTTTTTCTGTCTAGATCTTGATAAAAATGCTTGATATTGAAGTAAATGGAATTTTTAATCTAAATGTAGGTGAGACAAATTGTAGACTAAGGCTTTAGTAGTGCTGGCATTTCTTTTCCTGTGTGGTGGAGGTAAGGGCTGATCTGATTTAGCACCAATATAACCGGAAAAAAGTGCTTTATCAATAATCATTAGCTTCTGTCAAATGATAACAGTGCCTTCAGTACTGCCTTTGCACAGCTGGGCTTATCTTTGGTATCTCAGAATATACAGTTAAGGTGGCACTTCTTTTGTCATACTTTTTAAAAAGGTACTTTTTTTATTATTAGCTAAACTTCACTTCTGTGTATAAGAATTTCTGGGAGCTTGTCTAAGAAAGAAGGGTTTGATGATCTGTGCCATAATTTTCTTGCTAACGTGTACTTTATTTAATTTCTGATAGAGTAACTCCGAGAATGAGGACAATGATGACTCAAAATCTCCTGGAAAAGGCAGGAAGAAAATAAGAAAAATCATTAAAGATGATAAGCTTAGAACAGAAACACAAAATGCACTTAAAGAAGAAGAAGAAAGAAGAAAACGTATAGCAGAGAGAGAACGGGAGAGAGAGAAATTGAGAGAGGTGTGGTCTGGTTTCTCTGTAAAATTCTGTGGACTTGAATTCCTGATGGTGTTTAAGACAATAAATTTCAACCTTAGTGTAATTTGATGAGTAATTTTTGAAAACTGCTTAAATGCAACCTTGTAAGCCTCAAGTTTTGTCTGCAGTTTCCTGCAGGTTGACCTTGGGTAAGTTTTATTTGATGCTGTAATCTTTAGAAAGTAGTTCCAGTTCCCTGCTGCTTTGGTTCACTGCCAGAGTAAGTTGTGCTGCAGCAAAGCACTGAAAGTTTCTCTTTACTAAGTAAATTATGACTTCCAGTTCTGCTAAATCTGATGTGTCTCAAATGCTGGGTGTTACTCACATGAGAATATTCCTCTGATGCCTTGGTTCTGTTTGCAGGTGATAGAGATCGAAGATGCTTCACCTCTGAAATGTCCCATTACAACCAAGCTGGTTTTAGATGAAGATGAAGAAACCAAAGAACCATTAGTGCAGGTTCACAGGAGTATAGTGACCAGACTGAAACCACACCAAGTAGATGGTAAGGGAAGAGTTTGAAGAAAAAAAAAAGATTTTCTCTCCAGGGGCACAGCACTTTATGCAGACTGAATTAGAATAGTAAAAACTCTTTGACAGGCAGAACCAGAATGTGTCTTCTTCTCCCTGTCCCCAAGATCAGTCAGTCTGCATCCTCACAGTAATATTTTCCAACCCAGCTGCCACATCTTCAGTGAAACTGAATATAATTAAGTTCAAGACAAAGATCATCCCACATACAACCCACTGGACAGCAATGAATCCATAATTATCCTGACAGCTGCTTTTCCAAGAGTTGTCATGATCTCAGTGATCACAGCTGTCTCTTATCAGGTGAACTTTAATAAAATGAATGTTTAATCAGAAAACTTTCAATAATTTCCTTCAGGTGTTCAGTTCATGTGGGATTGCTGTTGTGAATCTGTAAAAAAAACCAAGACCTCTCCTGGCTCTGGCTGCATTCTTGCTCACTGCATGGGCCTGGGGAAAACATTACAGGTAAGAAAGAAAATCTATTTCTGTGTAGTTCCCTTGCAACTCAGAACAAGAAAATAAGTACAGCTGATAGGAGAGAGGCTCCAGGAACCTGTTCTGAGACACTGTAATAATCTTTGTTTGCTGCTGCTCAAAGCAGGCAGCCCAGCCGGAGCACTGAGTGACACCAGAAGATTTCAGGTTTTTCCCAGGCCTTGAGGAGGTGGTGTCACGTGCAACATACAGCCAGGCTGCTGCTGGGTGAATCCCTGGAAAACACTGCCATAACCTGCTGCAGGGCTCTTCTGAGAGAATTTGCTTTGAAATACCTTGAAAAAAGTTTGAGGAACTGCTTTAAGGCTGAAGTTCACTTCTAAGAAACTTGACTCTGTATTTATTTTATGTTTGGGACGAGTGCTGGGAGAAAGCTTAAAAATGACCTGATAGAAATGTTTAATTTATGAAAATGATTGGTGATATGCAAAGGGAAGGTTCTTTATTTATGAAATCCTTCAGCAATTCAGAAGTGGCTCTCAGTATGTGAAGGATGTGTGCAGCCATGTAACACAGAGTAAGGAGTGTATGAACTCCAAATACACCTGTATGAAATTTTAACCAGCGAGAACGTGTTTAAACAAGGCTGTTGTTGGTAATTTAATTACATAATTGAATTGAATTGATAAATGAATACATTTAGCCTTTTTTCCTGGTGTTTATTTGGTGTTCTGCCTGTTTTTTCTCTTGCAGGTAGTGAGTTTTCTCCACACAGTCTTGCTGTGTGACAAACTGGATTTTCGGACAGCTCTGGTCGTGTGTCCACTCAACACTGCCTTGAACTGGCTGAATGAGTTTGAAAAATGGCAAGAAGGTTTAGAAGATGAGGAAAGACTAGAGGTAAAAGGCTTAAAAATAGTTCTTCATGAAATAACTGGAAAGCTCTACCACTCAAAATACAGGCTAAGGAATGCACTTTATGTGAAAAATCTTCTTAATACATTGGAAATACTAGAAGTTGCACCGTTCTTTGAGTATTTTAAGAGGAATGAAAGCTTTTTTTTTTCCCTTTGGAAGGTCTGTGAGCTGGCAACTGTGAAAAGGCCTCAGGAGAGGAGCTACATGCTGCAGCACTGGCAGGATGAGGGAGGTGTGATGATCATTGGCTACGAGATGTATCGAAATCTGGCACAAGGCAGGAATGTGAAGAGCAGAAAACTTAAAGAAATCTTTAATAAAGCTTTAGTGGACCCAGGTGAGTGAAAATGAATACAGGTGTGTTAATTACTTCCAGGTGTCTGTGTATGAGCAAAGAAAATAAATAGTGTTGGTGAGATGCATCAGATTTTCTTTGTTGGCTTTTGCTGGGTTACAGAAATTTGTTCAGAATCTCCCCAGTCTGCTTTTGTAAATAGATTTCTGTAACAGTCTTTTCTGTTAAATCAAATACAAGAAATACATTCTGGAAACTTTTCCTATTAAGTATTTTTATTTGCTAGCATTGCTTCCTTTGCAAAGTAATTTGAGATGTCTGTTGGGGATCCAAGGCTGTTTTAATCTGTTAATTTGTTACAACCACAAGCTGTTTTGTCCTTGATGGAAATCTACTATTAAGGGGGCAACTACACATGAAAATAGTAGACAATGTACCTTAGAAGTGTGAAAAAGCAAGTGTTAATGAAGTGCTAATTAAGGGAATGCAGATAAAGCAGTTAATTATTTTTTCAGTCTTGAGAAACAGATGTCTGCTTTGAGCTGAGCTGAGCAAACTTTATGTCAACATGTATGGAAGCACTTGAAAGTATTCCAAGTTAATATTACTGATTTCTCAGGTGGTCACCAGAAAGGAGTAAAAATTTTAGGATTAGGAAGGCTCACCAAAATAGCAAAATTTCCTTACTCATTCTGAACTGGCAGCTGATACCTGAAATTAGCTTAGGTTTATGCAGGATGCCCTAAAAACTGGTTTTAAAAGGTACCTTTGCTGTACTGTTGGTATTCCTTCTTGAGAATGCACATATGGAAGGCAGAGTAAATGGAGCTGGGTTTTCTTGGATTTTAGTTATCTGACTGGACTTTACATTGACACTGTGTGATTGATTTTCTTCTACTTTTTTCTTCTCTTTCTGATTGGTAATTGTGCGTGTTGAGCTTGATTTTGTGAAGTCTCATTTCACAGTAAGGCTGTGAATTTTGTTCTGACAGATAAAGAGTTTATTCTAAGGGGAAAAATGAGTTTGTAATTATTGGCATTGGCCAGGTGGAATTGGCATCTCCAGCTCTGCAGAGAGCCTGCTTGAGCAGCTAAAACATTAATTAATTTTCTGCCAGCTTGACTAAGTCATACAATGGCTGTGGAGTCAAGGAAGCTCCAGTACAGCAGCTGATGAACTATTTTAACTATTTTTGTTGATATATAATGTGTTGATTCCACGCCCATTATTTAAGCAGTGAAGGAAATGCACTTCTTGCCACTGGGTTTCTTGACTCCTCCTACTTAAGCTGTCGTTATTAAGAACAAAAAAACCCAACCCAATAATAAACCAAAAACCAGAAAAGGGGGAGGGGGATCCCTGTGCTGTCAGTGCTGTTCTGTATCTGACTTTCTCAGGATACTGCATTTATTGAGAATATTGCCAGGAAAGTCAAAGCTAAGGGATAAAAGGTGTGAATTGCTGTCTCAACATTGTGGTGTCAGGACAGTAATTTTGTATTTAGTGGTTCTTGTTCTGGTGCAGTGATGAAATAAAATGTTATAGAGTGATTGATTTTTGTGGTTTTTTTTTTTCTTGATGGAAAGTGTAAGGGAGGGCAAACATAAGGGTTGTTACGTGTGTCTTTACAGCAGCATTGTCCCTTCATGGATCTGTGTTGGTGTAACCCCAAAAATACTGGGCTGTGGGATGTTGGACATGCGGTGCTAGGAGGAGACAGTGACTGGTGTAACCTTCCCTGTCCCATCCCATGGTTTTCACCTCCTGCTGTGTTCCTGTTCTCCTTCCAGACCTCTTCAGATGCTGGGACAGAGCAGTGCTTGGGATTAGGTCATGGACTTGTGTAGTTTTAATTGGGTTTGGATGCTGCAGCACATTGAACCTTACAGATTTTGAATAATTCCATATGAGCATGGAGCCTCCTGTTCTGTTCCCTTCTAGGACTGGTTGGTAGGGTGGAACCAGGCCATTAGGAAAGTCAGCCTTGAAATAACTCCTTAATTATTTTTATAGAATCATGGAACCTCTAAGGTTGAAAAAGACCTCCAAGATCAAGTCCAGCTTTTGGCTGATCACCACCATCCCCACTAAGTTGTGCCATGATCTTCCATGTCTACCCCTTTTCTGAACACTTCAGGGATGGTGACTCCCTGGGCAGCTCCTTCCATGCTTAACCACTCTTTCAGTGAAGAAATTTTTCCTAATACCCACAGTGAACCTCTCCTGGCATGACTTGAGGGCATTTCATGTTGCCTCATCTCTTTCTCTCTTTTAACTAATTGCAGAAAGACAGAAGTGCCTGTGTGTTGTTATCCATTAATTTTTGGAGCCATTTGGATTGGCTCAATGGATGAGAATGTGCATTGCAAGATTCTCCTTTGTTTCTTGCTCTCTTGGTGGGTCAGCATGGACAGTTGCAGGTTCCAGTGCAGGAGAAAGCCATGTGCTGACTTGCTGCTGGGACTGGAAATAGGGAAACCTTGGCCTCTGGGAGCATTTCCCATTTAAAAAGCTGCAAATTTGGTATTTGAGTGCTAATTTAATGAGATGTGTCTGCTGAATACTGCTGGTGTAAGATGTATTATATAGGAGAAGCTTGTGTTGCACTGTCAAGGGGATCAGAGGGCGAAGGTTTAGCCAAAGTTTATGGGTGGAGAAGTGATTTCATTAATTACCCGGCTCTGCTACGTGGAAGAATGGTGGGATTATATACACATGCAGGGTTTCCAGGCTGCTTTGTGCCTCTGCTGAAGGGCTCTTGGTTATTGAGCACTGCTGTGCTCTGCTTGTAGCACTTCAATAACTTCATTTATTTATATTTTATCACTTGTTGCTACTAACAAAAATTCTGTTACTGTTCAATTTGGAAACTGCTCTTTCACTGGCAGTTGTATAAAGTTCTTGTAGACTTCAGAGGAACAGAACTGTGTGTATATATCTCTATATATCAATCTTTTATGTATTTCAATATATTAACATATGCAAGTACAGTAAGAAGGATGAAAACATGAAGACTTTGAGGAAAAATTGCATGAGTAGGGCTTCTTAGCCTAGAAAAAAAAATCAGTTAAACTGACAAGTATTCTACCGTTTAAGAACTGTTTAATGAAAAGAGTGTTACCAGTTGGTTTTGACTTCATTTGGGGAAAGGAAAGGGTGGAGTTTATTCAGATTTGCAGCAAATTGGGTGTTATTGCACAGTGTTCTAGCAAGAGAGAGGCTGTGGAGTTTCCCACTTCTGTCAGGTCTGCCCCTTTCTCATAACCCTCATCTCAGATGGAGAAAATGATCTAAATAATCCCTTGAGGTCCCTTTAAGTTTTGCATTCCTTTATCGTATTTTGAGGAATGTTCTGTCCAGAATGATTTGCATTTGTGTTTTGTAAGAACAAGAGAAAAACCCCACAAATTAATGAAAATCCCTGCTGCTGAACTGTAGCCGAGATGTTTGGTCAATATATGTGCTGCATGCCTGCCAAACAAACCACGAATAATTGTGCTAAGATAGGGTTTTTTCCATATTTTTACTGTCATTCACTTCCTCTAAACAACAGGTTTTGAGGTGGTTTTGTAATTTAATTTCTTTAACTTCATGTGAATGAATCAAGAGTCTTTAATGAAACGAAGAGAAAAGATCTGTCACTGCTAGAGATGGTTACATAAAATTAAAGGAAGGCTTATGTGTAGCCTCTCAGTGTTTTTCATGCTGTCGAAACTGGGAAGGTACAAAAGTCATGAAATAATATGAGGAAATGTTTCTGTGGCAGGTGAAAAAATTCAGAAATACATTGGCTTGGACAAGCCTAAGTGCATTTGGAGTTCATACGTGGATTTTCAGAATTGTCTTCTAGACTTGTTTCAAAAGTTTGGGGTTTGTTTTGTTTGGGTTTTTTCCTTGGAAAGAAATATCTTCTTGGTTCCTTTCTCTTCACATGTAAGATTCAAATCACTTTTAAATCACCTTAAAATGGCATGATTAAGGGGACTGGCGCTGGCATGCGAGGTCAGAGGTGAAATTGATTCTCTGTTGTTGATCACTGCCCTAGAATTAATTTTATTCTTTACAAGGCAGTTTAAATTTAGTCTGAGAAAAAATATTTTCAGTAAGTTAGAAAAGATTAGACCGTCCTTGCTGACAAATCCTCCTTTGCTCCTCAAATATTGGCCTTTTAGAGCTGAACTGCTGAACCCAACTGGTGGCTTTTCTCCAAGGTGCAGCAACTTGTTATGAGCTGCTTTCAGAGTTGAGGGTGCTGGAACTGAGGTCAGGTTTAGAGCTGGTAAAACATTTATTCTGAGTTACTAGTTGGATCCTAGAATATCTTTGACTTCATTTTCAAGAAAAGAAATTCCAGAAGTTGCGCTAAATCTGAAAACAATTAGAGTGTGTAAGTCTGTTCTGCCAAGCTGAGTATTATTTATCTTACTATTAGAGTTTGCACGCTGTGGGAATGTGTTGTGGTGTGGTTTTGACATTCCTTGTGCCGGTCTCTTAAGCTAGACTGGTATTTTATCTCCCGGAAGAAAGCTGAGGACGTTCCTGAGGTGACTTCCAGCTGCTAGGTGGCGATTCACTTGTCTCTAATTCAGATCAAATCTGGTTGTGTTTTATATTAGGTAAGACTTCTGATTGCACTCTGTCCCTCTAGTGATATTCTTGCCTTGATGAAAAATTTCAGCTTACCTGGTTTTTGGGTGTTTTGGGATTGCCCAAGTGTCAGTAGATGGCAGCCTAAAGCTGGAGAGAAGGAAGTTTTACTGAGTTTTGACTGGGTGGATGGAGGTGCAGCCATGCACACCCAGCAGCAGGGATACACCATTTTAACAGGTATATACTGCAAAGCTGAATTTAATCCTTGCCATGAAGGATTACAAGCAACAGCCTGCAGTTTACCAGAGTGGCTGCTCTGAATGCTTGTGCAAAAGCTGAGTGAGAACCCAATCAGTGCTAAAAAATCTCACCATAAAACACACAAAAAGAAGTTTAAAAAACCCCCTAAGTAACACTGGTAGAACAAATTTTGGATACTTCATGCTTTCAGGTTCTTTGTGGCAATAAAATATTGTGGAGAGATTTAATGTTGTTTCTTTCCAGGTCCTGACTTCGTGGTGTGTGATGAAGGACACATATTGAAAAATGAAGCATCTGCTGTCTCTAAGGCAATGAATTCTATTCGGTCTAGGAGAAGAATAATTCTGACAGGAACACCACTGCAGAATAATCTTATAGAATGTGAGTTGTCTTTTATTTCCTTCAGTACACATTTGCCTGTCAGCCATAGAAGATATATTTAGTTTGATTGGAAGAAAAGAATTTGAAACAGTGCAGTTGCCTGTGAGGTTTCTCTGTATTTTAGGTGTGACACATTTATTTTCTGTTTGCTTTCCCTTTTGAACCACTCAAGTCTGATTTTGTTCTCCCAGATCACTGCATGGTTAACTTCATTAAGGAGAATTTGCTTGGCTCAATTAAGGAGTTCCGGAATCGATTCATCAATCCCATCCAGAACGGTCAGTGCGCAGACTCCACTCTGGTGGATGTCAGAGTGATGAAGAAACGTGCTCACATCCTCTATGAGATGTTGGCTGGCTGTGTTCAGGTAAGAACAGTTTGTTCCTAACTCCTCACTTCATTTGACTGCAGGGAAGGAGAGGAGTTGCTTCATCTGCCTCTGATGAAAGTACCCAAAGGCCTGTAAACTTCTGTTTGGAGAGCTCCATAAATCTTTCAACTTAAATATTTTCACTGATTGTTGGGTCTGTGCATTATTTGTGACTAGGAAGGCTTCCTAGTTTTTCTCCAAATGTCAGTATATTCTAAAATACAATTATTAGAGAATACAGTCATTTCTGCTGGGAGACAAGAACATTTTATGGTAGAGTAGGATATGAGTTGCTTTGAAATACTTTTTTTTAATTTCCTATGAACATGTAAGAACTGCCTTTAAGTCTGCACAGAAAGTTGGTGGTCCAGAGTTTGTCAGTTGTTTCTGAATATGTATTTTTTCTGATCTGTGAGAATCAGAACAACAGAAAACAAGAGAGAAGTAAAATTATTCAGGTTCAAAAGGGTGAAGAACTTGTTACTTTATGGACCTTAGATAAAAAAAGCTTCAGATGGAGCCCACATGGATTTTCTCCCAGCCCTGTGCAGAGCAGATCCATAGAGAGCAGCTCTCTCATGGTCGTTGGGTGAGTGGAGGGACAGAGTAGTGTAAGAATCAAAAAAACCCAAACCAGAAGTAAAATCTGGTTTTAGTATTCTTTAAAAAAGCCCCCCAAAAGTAGTTCCAAGAGCAGCTGCTGGAGTTGCAGTGAACTTTGCAAGGACTTGGAACTGGCCATGGGCTTAGCAGGTCATAGACTTTGGCCTGAGAAGCACCTGAGTGGAGCCAGGTGGGTTTCTGCTGCAGAGCCTCTAGTGAATTGTATTTACTGGGCTGGTTTTCCTCCTGTGTGGCTGGAAAGCACCAGAATCGTGTCATTGATCCATGGTGCTTTGTCCTTTGAGATGCCACAAGTCCTGGAGCTCTCAGGAGTCACTGCCATGCTTTTATGACTGAAGCACTGTTTGTAAAATTGCAGAGGAAAGATTACACAGCATTAACAAAGTTCCTGCCCCCCAAATACGAGTACGTGCTCGAGGTGCGGATGACCCCGATCCAGTGCAAGCTCTACCAGTATTACCTGGATCATTTGACAGGTATGTGCCTGCAGCTCTCCCTGGGGAGACAACACTGATGGCATTTAATAAGGGACATTTTGCCACAGTTGGTAGGTGAAAATCAACTTTGTGAACATTGTACCATGCACTGAAGTGCTTGGACAATGAACAAATAAGCTGAGGTTTTTTAGGTTTTTTGTAGTAGAATACTGCAGCATTACAGGTCATTAAAGGTAGCTGAAATTAGTTAGCCAGGTTCATTGAAACCTAAATGCAAATGTTATTTTGTGTTTTCCACCTTGGGCTGCTTTTACAAAACTTAAATAGACATGTCTGTCTTCTTAAGAGGATTTGTATACATTCCCGTACTGGGGAGCAGTGTGCTTTTTATGTAAAAAATATAATTGTGTTTCTCATTATCAAGAGAAATGAGAAAATCTAATTTTGACGACTTTAACTAGGAGGAAAAAATGGCTGTGACTGAGTAATTTGAGCCCTTTTACAAGAGATATTGCTGTGTGATGTGCAGCTGGAAAGAACACTCAGATCTGCGCTGCCAGGCTCTTCAAAGGGGAGCAGTGTGTGGCAAACCCACCTCAGGGCTCACTCTAAAACCTGAACTTTATTGTCAGGTGTAGGTGGTGGCAATGAAGGTGGAAGAGGCAAAGCTGGAGCTAAACTATTCCAGGATTTCCAGATGTTGAGCAGAATCTGGACTCACCCTTGGTGTTTGCAGCTGGACTATATTAGCAAAGAAAATAAGGTAAATTAGATATATCAAAATACTCTCACTCGAGAACTTTCCAAATAAGCTCTGCCAAACTCTAGGTAAAGTTTTGTCAAATTAATGGAAATCTTTGTTGCTGTGGGGTCATTTTGCTGCTGGTTTTGTCATATTTTTCTTGCTGGCTATGTTGTCATTCTTAAAACATTTTGCAAGGCCAGGCCTTTGTAGAACTTATCATTGTTTAAATGAAGAGTAAGCAGATGGCTAAAGGTTTAATAGAAGCTTCTGCATGAACACACTTAATAATTTCTGTTTTTTCTCTTTTGAGGGCTATTTTGATGAAGACAGCATGGATGACTTCATAGCTTCAGATTCCGATGAAACTTCCATGAGCTTAAGTTCTGATGATTATGCAAAGTAATTGAGCTTTTATTTTGTTTGTTGGTGTTGTTTCCCTTGCAGAACTGAAGTGATTTCTATAAAGTGAATGTTTATTTTATGTGTCTGTTAGAATATGTTTTCTTGCAATGAGATTTTAAAAAAATCATGGGGTGTATAATGTTGCTTTTTAGGAAAAAAAAATCCAAGGGGAAAAAGGTGAAGAAAGAGTGTAGCTCAAGTGGAAGTGGCAGTGATAATGATGTTGAAGTCATTAAAGTCTGGAATTCAAGATCTCGTGGAGGTGGGGAAGGAAATGTAGAAGATCTCACAAACAACCCTGCATCAACAAAGTCAGATGAAGGTGAGGATAATACAGAGTGATGAGAAGGTGAGGCAGCTTCATTTTGCAGAAGGCAGTTTGAGAGGGCTGTCAGGAATTCTTCTGTATGGCAGAATGGCAAATTGCTTAATTCCATACTTACAGCTCCTGCTACTTCTTATTTATCCTGGAAATGTATCCAGGATAATGTATTTATCCTGGAAAAACAAGGGGCATCAACTTAGACCTTGGGGGGTTTGAGGCAGGGAAGCTCCACAGTGAAATTTTTAGATTCAGAAGTACAAAATTATATAAGCTTAAGAGGAGCTGTGCTGCTTTTCAACTTTTTAAAGCATATTGCTGGAAGATGAATGGAAAGATTAGGAAATATATGTGCAATAATTTGTTGCATCTGGAATTTGGATTGGATGCTGAGCAAATAGATCCAATGCAGCAGGAATACAAAACCTTTTTAAAGTTGTTTTTCAAACTTCTTACGGCTGCACATTTAATTTTTTGGATTTTTCCTGTAATAATCTAGCTTTTGTCTTGTATCTGGTATCACAGAGATAACTTTCTGATTCTGTTATTTCGTGGCTGTCTAATCCCTTTCCCTAAGTAATTTAAAATTTTTGGGACAGTTAAGGTGAGAAATCTGGGGTTTTTTTTGCCCCCATCTCAATGACAAACATACTGTAAATGTCTGAGGGGAGGAGGGTGTGTAAAACATTTACACACAGATATGAAATGTGTTACAGGAATTGAATTATAGTCAGAGTGAGTTTCTGTCTCTGCATCACTTAAATATTTAACTCTTGGGCAGCCTTGTAATTGCAGATAGTGCAAAAACTGGGGTTTTTTTTGCCTCTTTAACTCTTTTCATACCAGTTAAGTCTAATAATGAGGGAACAGTTCTGTAGTTCAGACATTCAGAGCAATTAAATGGTGACCATGTTCTCATCTTTGATTTTTATTTATTTTTCTTTGGGTTTTTTTAATAGGCAAAGCTACATCCTCTTCCAACCCTGGTAGCCCAGCTCCAGACTGGTACAAAGATTTTGTCACTGATGCAGATGCTGAGGTGTTGGAACACTCTGGAAAAATGGTGCTTCTCTTCGAAATTCTTCGAATGGCAGAGGAGCTGGGAGACAAAGTGTAAGTCAGTTCTGGACAGGTTATTAAAGATTTTATGAATGTGTTAGTGTGACAGTGTTCCCCATCCACTCCTCATTCTCCTGTGGCTGTTTTCTGAAGCAGACAAGCCTGTCACACTCATTTTTGTCAGGAAGTCTTCCCACACCTGCCTATGCTCCACTGAAGCGTTGCTCTGTTTGTCTCAAAGGTGGTATCAGAGGGAGGAGGGAACAAAAATGAAGCAGGGCAATAATTAAAATAACTCCAGAGATGAAATCTGTGTTGCCCTGTTTCTTTTTTCAGCCTGGTGTTCAGCCAGTCCCTAATATCTCTGGATTTGATAGAAGATTTCCTGGAGCTGGCTAACAGGGAGAAATCTGACAGAGATAAGCCTCCCATCTATAAAGGTGAGTGTCTCCTTCAGCAACTGCAATGCTCAGAACTTTTCCACAAGTCTTTATTCAGTCCCCAGGGAATGGGTTTGAAATCAGAGTTTTCATTAGGATGTTGCATGCTCGGGACTGTTCCTGAAGCTGGCAGGATTACTGGGCTCCCCTGCAAGGTGGTTTCTGCTGCCCCATTATGGATTCTCTGATTTCATTCTGTATCATCCATGCTTGTTGTAGCCTAAGCAGATTAAACGTTCATATCTGAGAAGAGGCATTTTGTTAAATTCTGCACAAAAATGATGTAAAGTTCTGGTGCATGGCAAATCCTCGTCCTTCCTCGTGGGAGAGAGAGAGAGAGAAAGAAAATGAGGCTGCTTTAAAACCAGCATGTAAAACGTGGAAAATGTGAATTCAGCCTTTACATGCACAGCAGCAGGTTGGCTTACGGATTTCAGAAGGGAGCAAGTATTGAATTAATTATTATCCCAGTGATGCTCAAATGGCGTGGAATTTCTCACTAGGATATTGCCAGAGCTCCTGAGGATGCTGTTCCTCCTTACCTGGAGTTTCATTCCCAGTAAATGTGGATTGAAGAATTCCTGCAAGTCTGTCTTGCCTTTCCAGTCTCTCATCCAGCTCTTCCACGTGTTTGCACTCAGACATAAGGGAAGAGTGGCTCAGTGATGGTGGCTGGAGCTCTCCAGTATCTGTCTCTCACAGATTTATTGTTCTTGGCTGTTGCTTCCTATTCTGAATTTTGTCATCCTCACACATTGCAAGGTGTCTTTTTGAGGAGTTTGTGCCTTCATTCTGAGATAATGTTTCAAAGAGTTTGGGGTTTTTCACGTGTGGTGGTTCTGGCCAGCAATTAGATGATGTATCATGGCAAGATTCACCTTTCGTGACAGAACTCACCAATCTGCCGCTCACAATGGATTGAGTTGAGCAGTGCTGGCTCTCAGAAATGCTCTTTTCTTTAGGATTGATGGCTCAGGGGTGTTAGTTTTGTGTACCTATACCTTGAAGGCCAGAGGAAATGGGAGGTTACTGTGAGCTGGGGAGACAAGAGGTTCCATCAGCTGAAGTTATTTTTCCCCCCAATCTGACAAGAAGTTGCTGTAACTCACAGGGTAATTAAACCCAAAGATTTTGCTGGATTTCAGTTCCAAAATGGTTAGAGCTTGACCTTTGAAATCTCCTTTGGAGCACTGACTTATCAGTGCTGGTTGTGTGGGAGGCTGACTGACACTGATGCTGTAACGGGAACCTACCTGGATCAATTGGAAAAGTGCAGTTAGTGCTGCAGTACCTAAAGATTCGATGTAACAACATCTTTGGGACTTTGAAAATTAACTTTGGCTCCAAGTTAAGGCACAGCTCTGCAAATTTATAAATAGATAAATTATATATAAATTGTATATAAAGCAGTTAGAAATTGTAAAAAATAAGAGGACTTCCCCCCCCCCAAAAAAAGCTCAGGTTTTTTTCAAATCAATAAATTTAAGCTTAAAACACTTCTTTGGTTATAAACTTTTATCTTTACATTCCAGTTGGTGTAAAACTGCTTTGAGGAGTTGATCCTTTTGTAAAAAAGAAATTAAATTTTCAGAAGGAATGGGTAGGGAGAGATACTGGGTGCATCTTGGAAGGTGAAATTACATTGACAGCATTTATTCTGACTTTGAATAATTTTAGACGAAATTGACTTAGGATTTGTACAAGCCATTGCAGGCTTGTGGATGTTCATTGCCACCACAAATCAGTTGCTGTTATTTTCTGTTATTATACATATTTTCTGTGTTGTTATTCAAGCTCTGCTACATAATTTTCAAGCCATGTCTGTGGCAAGTACCTGTACCCTCCAAAAACGTGTGGTCTTCTCCATTGCCACAGCAGTGTGTTTTATGTTCCATATTTGTTCTTCACTATTTAGGGAGTTGTGTGTATCCAGAGTTACCAGTCTGGTTATCTACACCATCAGCATTTTTATAACTTGGCTGTTGCATTTACAGGTGAAGGAAAATGGTTCAGAAATATTGATTATTATCGCTTGGATGGCTCAACCACAGCTCAGTCCAGAAAGAAATGGGCTGAAGAGTTTAATGATGAAACTAATGTGAGGTGAGGTCTCCTCTGGGATACATATATGCTTTATTTCCCCCTTTTCTTTCTTTTTTCCCGATTTTTTTATTACTTTGGTCAGCTTAATGACCTTAAGACCAGGCAGATAACGATCCCAGTGTTGTCAGAACTCACACAGAAAACCTGCAGCAGTGTGTTCCTGACTTCAGCTTAATTCCATTGAACTCAGCAGAGTTTCCTTGCTGCTTTCCTTGTCCTTTAGATTGTAACCAATTTAAATCAGAGACAATGTGTCTTTATTGCAATTACTTACAAGGTTATAAGGGCCTGGGAGGGGTGTGGCCAAGAGGCTGGAGTCCCTGGGCCACTCAGGAGCAAATTAACTCTCTTAGCTGCCTCCAGAATTGGCTGCCAGCCCTTCACTGCTCGTCCAAAGTGGGACTTTATAGAGAGGTACAAACTTGTATTTGAAGGAAGTTAAGGAGCTTCACCTTCCTGGATTTATTTAAAAACTAAAGTATGTAATCATGTTGCAGTCATTTATAATGTGCAGGGAAAAAGAAGTTAAATTAAGAAGTGAACTAATCCGGTGTTAATACTTTTAAATAGTTCATTCTGTCAGGTGTCTGTCAAGAACTGGTTCCAAGGTGAACCTGAGTGAGATTTTTTTGAATCTCAAGAAAAGCAGACACATCAAAGAGACTGTGTCATTGGAGAGTTACCCTGAAAGTTTGCAGGCCAGGAAAGAGTTTCAATGGCATGGGATCTGCCTGTTTAAAATTATGGTTTAATTTGATATAACTAATTTCATTAGAGCTTGAAAATGCAAACCCGAAGTTTTTTCTTCCCTGCCAGTTTTTGTTAACAGCTGGTTTGCAAAAGGCCTTGATGTGTAGTTTTGAGACTGTATGTTATGCTAAAGGTGTTGTTCTTGTAAAATCTGCATCTGTTTTATGCTTAACACATTATTTTAATGAAGTTTTAGAGTTATTTCAGTGTATGAACAACTCCATAGTAACCCAGCAACACAGGAACAACAGTTATTTTCCAAAATACTCAAATTTTGCAACTCTTCTCTGTTCCAGAGGCCGCTTGTTTATCATATCCACTAAAGCAGGTTCCCTGGGAATAAACCTGGTGGCTGCTAATAGAGTCATCATCTTTGATGCCTCTTGGAACCCCTCCTATGACATCCAGAGCATCTTCAGGGTTTATCGCTTTGGGCAGAACAAGCCTGTATTTGTCTACAGGTTTTTGGCTCAGGTACATTTCTGGCTGCTATTTCTGTGCTGTTTCAAAGTTGAGAGCTGGGGCTCTTGGGACTGTACCTCTTTGGGCTGGTGGTGGGGTCTGCAGTGATCCACACTGACACAGTTGTGATCTGTAGCAGCATTTGTCAACTGAAGCAGCTCGTGAAGGAGAGAATGGTAAAATAAATGACAACAGAAATTATTTCCTGTTAAGTCCCCCTTGTCTGACACTTTGTGTAACACAAATTCTGGAGTTCCAGCAGTGATTCACATGTCCAGGCTCTCAACAGGGGTCTCAGCTTTTTTAATTTGCACACCACTAAAAATTCCGAATGGAGCAGAGCCTGCAGAGGACGATGTTGTTGTTGTTGTTGGGGGATAGCCCTGCCCAGGGCAGCTCCTTCTGCAAACCCTGCTGGTCCAACTAGGATGAAACCACGGGGGTATAAAGAGATTCTTATAAGAAGGCATCCGGTCCTGACTTGAAAACTTGTATCACACCCTGCAGATGTTAAAGATGGGTAATAACTCTGCTGGACACTGCTCTTATGTAAGACCATTATTTCTGTTAGGAAGTGTCTTGCTTCAGCCTCTGGTTCCTCAGGTGTGACACAGTAGCCTGGAGACCCTTCATCCAGTAGCACTTAACCCTTGATCCAGTCCCTATTTCCATCCCAGCTGAAGCAGATCCTTGTCTGGGACCCGCTGCTGTCAGAAATGGGGTTTTTCTTCAGCCTTCAGTTTATTTTTGTAGTTTTCTCTGTGCACTTTTGAACTGTTGATGTCCTTTTCAAATTACACTGTTCAGAACAGGCTGTGCTGTTCTTGTCCTTCTCAGTCTTTTTTTTTTTTAAATAAGTAATTTTCCTTTTTTTCATCAAAGATCTGGATTTTTTGTACACAGCTGTGGTGAATTAGACTTGACTGCCTCCTTTCCCCTCTCCCCTCCACCACAGTGATATGGTATCTGTTTTCCTTTTTACAGGCTGCTCAAAGCAGCAAAATAAGGTACATGCTGTGAAAATTGCCATTTTTTGGTCATAATCCTACTTTGGGGAATTGAAGCAGAACTGGATCTCTTCAAAACACCACTAAAAGAACAATTTTCTTCCTCTAGTCAACAGCTAGATGACATCTGTCCCATGCACAATTCCTGCTGTGTCGCTTCCAGCAGGTTTTTCCTTTTATTGCTCAGCAAACAAAAGGGCTTGAAAGGGCTAGAAACTTGGTCATAGAAACAGGGCAGACAGATCAGCTGGGCTGTTGTTTTGGCTCTGTATACCTGCAAGTATTTTCTGTGGGTGAGCAGAGTGTGGAGTCTTGTGTCTGTGTTCAGGGAACCATGGAGGACAAGATCTACGACCGGCAGGTGACGAAGCAGTCGCTGTCCTTCAGGGTGGTGGACCAGCAGCAGGTGGAGCGTCACTTCACCATGAACGAGCTCACTGAGCTCTACACCTTCGAGCCAGACCTGCTGGATGACCCCAACTCGGAGAAGAAGAAGAAGAGGGACACCCCTATGTTGCCAAAAGTGAGTGGTGCCCGTCACCAGGAATTCTGTGCCGTAAAAACAGCCTGAGTCTGTTCAAAGATATTCCAGGTTTTTAGTGTAGAGCAGTGCTGGCCACTTGGAATGGACGTGAAAAGCAGGAAACACGATAAAATCCATAGTTAATAGAACAGATCCTATAATGAGCTGGGTGAGGAGTTTCCCCTCAGTGTAACTGACACTATGAGAGAAAGATAACTAAAAGACCAAACTTTTAAGTCAGAACAAAGGCACTTTTTCACACATTTTGAATGAAAAGAAGTTTTACTGCATGAAACCGTGGAAAATTCAGATTAGCATCCGAGTGGGTGCTGATGATACCCAGCACCTCCGTTTGTGGTGACACATCTGTGAGGTGGCACTGGAGGTAAGAGTCAACTTAATCCATGTTTTCCTTTGCCAAGACTTTTTGGGGTTTAGTTCTCTCTTTAACTTCCTGTAGGGAAGGAAGTAGAGATATGGTAAAGATAAGGGAATACTTAAGAAACTCCTTTTTAACTTCTTGGATGCAAGAAAAAACAAAATATTTAATTCTTTTGCTTTTAATGGGATAGGAGGATTTATTCTGTATTGTTTTAAAAGTCAATGAGTGAAGAAACAAATCCTGCTTGATTTTAAATTATATCCTTGAGAATTCTGGCTTTACAACAATCCAGCTTCGAGTCCAAGACCAGTTTTCTTTAAAAGTGTTCAGTAACGACCTTAGAAAAGGAGCTCCTGAGGTGCAGCAGGAGCAGTTTTTCACAGTCCTGTAGGGACATTTTTCTTCATCCTTTGGAGCATCACCTTGACTTTCAGACAAAAAGATTTGACTTAAAAGATTGGAGATGTTGGACCCTAAGTACTGCTCAGTGTTTGAAAGCTGTAGAGATGCTGTTTATATAAAATAAATGCAGATTATTGATAGGTCCTGTCTGTTGTCCAGCCTAAGCAAAGGAAAAGTCACTGAGCACATTCCATTCTTTTTAGGTTCTGAAAGTGCATTTACTCTTGTGGAATCCGAGTGCATTCCTGTGGTTTATTAAGTGACTGGACTGTCATCTCTGCAACACGTTGTTAATCCATTGCTCCCTCTCTGAGGAAAATTGTACTTTTAAATGATTTTCAAGTTTTATTGTGCTGTGGAGTGCTCAGAGCTGCACATGGGGGAGGGAGCAGGAGGAGAAATGCGGGGAGCAAATAGAGCAGAGCTGCTGAGTGACTCCTCCTTTATTTCCTCCTTTGAACAGGACACGATCCTGGCAGAGCTGCTCCAGATCAACAAGGAGTACATAGTTGGGTATCACGAACATGATTCACTCCTGGACCATAAGGAGGAAGAGGAACTCACTGAGGAAGAAAGGAAGGCAGCCTGGGCAGAATATGAAGCAGAAAAGAAGGTAAAGCTGTTCAATCTGGTTTATGTATATGAAAATAACCTCCTTGGGTTTAGAGTCCTAATTACCTTTTCAGTTTGTCTTGGGGCAATTAAATTTTGTTATAGACCAAGAAATGAACATGTAAAGCAAATTGTCAGGTACCCTCAAAAGCCTTCCACTGAAAGTACAAATAGTGGGTGTGTAAATTGCCACTGACCACCGTGAGTGGAACTGTTGAAAAGCTTTGGGGAGGAAGAAGAAATAGGGGAATAAATAGAGTACAATCTGAAGTTTCCCTATGAGAAATCCATATGGGCAATGAGCTTTACATTCCTGTTAATGAATTATGCATTTCACTTCTTCAGAATTTCATTACAGGCTGGTCAAACTCAACATTAAGTAGTGGGTTTTCAATATAAAAAATTTATCTTAACCAACTTAAGCTATACTAATAAGCCTTGGTCATTTATATATCAAATAATTACAATTAAGCTAAACTCGGAGATTATTCAAGACTGGAACTTGGGTTCCTCTGTGAGTGCAATGTGGTTTTGAGCTGAGGTTTGGAAACCTCCATGATCAATGTTCAGTGCCTGTGGCCCTGTCCAAGGGCTGCTTTGGCTGTGTGTGGTTATTAGAGAATTATCAGAGTTAGTGACAAGTGCACTTTGTGTTTTTCAGGGCATGACCATGCGTTTCAACATGCCAACAGGGACCAACATGATTCCCACAAATTTCAACTCTCAGACATATATTCCTTACAATTTGGGTGCTCTGTCAGCAATGAGTAACCAACAGCTGGAGGTAAGGAGCACAAAATGCTTGTGTTGCTGCAGGGGTTTTCTGTCACAAATTGTGGATAATGTCAGTCTTAAATATCTTTATGTAATTATATCCTATCTTTAATAGTTTGGAGGTTTGGGAGGGTTTTTTGCATGTAGCTTTATTGAAGTTTAATTTCATGTGTATAAACCTATACCTGGGCAGACTGTCAGGCTTCTGGAACATCACCTACATTCTTTGCAGACTTTAATTACCACACTTGAAACTGTAACATTATCAAGTCTCTACGGTAGAAAATTTACCTGAGTTGCAGCAGAAAAACCTGTGGGTACAAAAATAGGTTTTTACAAATGCTGTCTACAAATTGCCAGGTTTATACATGTTGTTCAACTGGTCTGTGCTGAAATTCAGATGGGTGGCAGCTTAGACTCATTGACTTGTGCAAATTGAGAGCAAAAAGGTAATTGAAGTCTAGGTATGTACAACAGAAAGATTAAGAAGGTTGGGGAAGAAATGTGTTTGTTGTTTCTGTGCTTTATAACTGATTTTCTGGTGTTTTCTCAGGACCTCATTAATCAAGGAAGAGAGAAGGTGGTGGAAGCAACCAACAGTGTGGCTGCAGCAAGAATCCAGCCCCTTGAAGACATCATTTCATCCATAGTGAGTGGATTGGATAGCCCTGGGTTTAGATCAGGAGTGGAAAACGTTAAACACAATCAAACAAAGATACTGCCACTGCAAATGGTCACCCAGCTAATGAATTGCATTATTAATGAGTATCATTTCCAGTTGCTTGTGACCTTTATCCCTGCAGTAACCCTTGGTGGTATTTACCTGGTATAGAGCCTTACAGGAGTGGCAGTTTAGATCCATAAGTATTTGCCGTGCTCTGGAAATGCTGGTTTTTCTATAAATCAGAATAGCAATTACAGGTAAGTAGTTACTGTATTTTGTAGACTGCTAATTGCCAGTTAGAAGAACTAATAACTCCTAGTTCTGGTTCTGGTGAAGCACAGTTGTGCATTGACTGGAAGTTGGGCCAGTTTAACTCTTGGTGCGACTGCGAACGTGACTCAGGGCCTCGGTTACCATCAGGTTTTTGTTCAAATGACCAGTGCCAAGAAAGTTTTGGCTTTTTTTGCTTTTCAGTGGAAAGAAAACTTAACCCTGACAGAGAGCCAGGTGCAGGCCCTGGCCCTGAACAGACAGGCGAGCCAGGAGCTGGATGTGAAGCGCCGAGAAGCCATTTACAACGACGTCCTCGGGAAACAGCAGATGGTAAAATATATTACATTTATTTACCTACTGTCAGTGTTTGAATGAAGATCTTGTGTGTGCTCATTCCTAAACTACAAGTGTGTGTTTAGGCACATAAATATCCCTCACAGAATGGTCAGCAGTGTGCTGGAGTTCATTGCTCGGCCTCAGCTGGAGAGATGCGGGAGTAGTTTATAAAAAAGCCACTCGCCAGGTTTTTGAGCTGAAGTGCTTTGCTGCAAGGTCATGAGGCGTAAAGAGAAATCTGATTCCCAGAGCTCAGCCAGCCACTTAGGAAACACATCTTAGAAAGTGTTGGTAATGTTGTTTTAACTTAAAATTACTTTGCAGAATCTGAAAGTCGCCCAGATGATGTCAGAGGGAAGAGTTTTCTCTCAGGCAAACAAACACTGGCAGTCCACAGGCGGGACTTTCAAAGGGAAGATGAATGGTACTTGACAAATGATGATGTAACTTATACCTGGGAATAATTTCACAGTAGAGTACGTGTTGCCATGGCAACTCACCTAAATGCTGCCTGCAACACAATAGCCAAGTCTTCGGGAGAACTGAGCCCTAAATGCTGTTACTAAATGGTTTCTCCAGTAATGGGCTGCTGAATGCCATCACATTAGGAATGGTGATAACAATGGGGCTTTTTCCCCCAGCCGTGCTATCCCTGACAAATTGATTTCAGCCCTGAACCTGATCCTCGGAGCAGGGAGACGGGTCGTGCACTCAGCCAGCTCTGCTTTCCCTTCACAGTTAATCGGTTGTGTCCAGAGGATCCTGATGAACAGGCGGCTCCAGCACCAGTACAACCAGCAGCAGCAGCAGCAGATGTCCTACCAGCAAGCAGCCATGGGCCACCTCATGATGCCAAAGCCTCCAAATTTAATAATGAATCCTTCCAGCTACCCAGCCATAGATGTGAGAGGAATGTATCAGTCAGTGTCTGGTGGGATGCAGCCACCACCCCTACAACGAGCACCACCCCCAATGAGAGGCAAAAATCCAGGGCCTTCCCAAGGGAAATCAATGTGATTTTGCACTAAAAGCCTAAAGGATTGTTAAAATCAGAGAAAGAACTTTTATTTTTTTAGGAATCAATGGCCTAACAGAACTCAACTGTAAAAAAAAAAAATTAAAAAGAATAGTTTGGTTGCTCCCCTTAAATACCATTTCCATATTAGTGTTCCAGCTTTGTTTAAATAGGACATGATGTTTTCCCTGTTGTCAGTGATGTTGCCTAGAATCTTCTTACATATGTTGAGTACAGGAGATAACAAGTTGTTTTCAGTGAAAACAAGTCCTCCCGTTACAGTAGCATCTCCACAGGTTTCCTGTCTAAACTCCTATGCTTGCTTTTCGTGGCTGCGAAGCTTTGGGAAGCTTAGGAAGGACTGCAGGTCTGTATGTTCAGTGTGACATATGTGAATTGTAAACAGCTGAGTTCTTGATTAGAGTTGATTCCTCAAATTATGGAATACTTTTCTGCTTACCCATTTCTTTCTATTAGTGGGGACGTTGTAACAGAAATAGTCTAGTTTCCTTCATGGATCATCTGTGCTGAATGGAACAGGAGCTGAAAATACTCTCTGAAACAGAATTGAGTGCAATATTCGTAAATACTACTGCTCTGAACCTTCTGAGGCACGGGGAAACTGTGCTTCCAGCCTTAAACACAACTGGGCCTTCCCCAGTCTGCTGCCATTTCTTATTTTCAGTTCCATGTGATGGAATAACAGCTGATGATCTGGGAGTGGGAGATGTTTTTCCTTCACACGCTAATTCTCTCGCTGTGGAGTCCAGCACAAAGCACATTTCTGGTAACTCCTTCATGCTGGTGCTACTGTCTCCTCCCATTGCCGGCAGTGGGAGATGGGCCAACACAATCCAGTTCCTGGTGTTTTGGGGGGGAAAATAGTGATGGTGGCCAGGGTCAAACCCTGTTAGAGAACCCCCTCTAACGTGGCAGAACCATTGCCGATTGAAAATGGATACAGAGAAAGTGCCGTAGCAACTTCCAGAGGTGCCAGAAATGTGAAATGACTTTATTGATAGAGATGTGGTTATGCACTCCTCCCCATCCCTTCAGTTGTGTGAAAACATGGGTTAGGACACAAAGAGCTTGATTTGTTTTGGTTTTGTTCTCTTTTGTTTGTTTTTTTTTTTTAATGTAGGCCAGAGATAAATTTCTGGTTTGTTCTGTATCATTATCACGCTCTTTGCCCACACTTGTTGTGCTTGTGAAAATCTAATTAAATACAAATAGGGCTTTTCTTTGCATTGATTTTGGTTGATTCTTACCCCCCCAAAACCCCCCACTGATAATCTGGGAGCACAAGTAAGTGGCAGGAACATAGAGGCCACGGTGTGTGGACAACAGAGGGCTCTGGAGACCGATGGAGGCGGTGGCTCCAGATTGTGCTGGACTCTTCTGACGCTGGCATGAACTAAAATCATCTTGGTTTTTGGGAAGTTTCTTGCAGGAGTTTGAGTTCTTGCCCTGAATGGACAAGTTTTGCATCTAAACATGCAGATGTCACATGATGTTTTGGTGTGTGACTGACACTTAGCTGGTGACGTGGACAGAGCTTGGTTGGGCTGCTGCACACCCAGCTGCCAAGTTGCTATCTTGGACTCTTCGATTACAAGATACCACAAAAGACCCTCAGTGTGTTCTAGTGCTCTGCCAGCTCTACAATTAACTCTGATCTGGGGGAGGGAGCAAAGAGAGACGTGTTGGCACTAGAAGAGACAAAGCGTGAGATGTTGAGACAAACATTTGAAGGCAAATGTACTCTGGGCAACTCTCACCGATATTCCTATGTGTTGTGAATAAGAGAAGTACTTTCTACCAAACCTGGGAATGTTCAATGGAGTTTTACAGTTACTCAAAGACTTAAATGTGGAAGTTTTAGGCAACATTGGAAGGCACATTTTATTTTATCCTGGACAAACCTATGGATAACAGAAGACTAATGCACAAGAAGGAATCCGAGATAAGCATTGAAGTAAAACCTGGACCACTTTGCATACGTTTCTCACTCGACATTTTAGCTGCATAACAATGTGCTTTGAGTATAACATCAGGCTTTAACCAGTACTTAAAGACAGAACATACATCGGTAAGATAATAAAAGGCTCATTTTTATATTTGTTTTAGATGTTTTAACTAGATAAAAATGGCTTAAGATGACGAATAAAAAAATGTTGCTTGTAATACAGTTTTGCCTGCTAAATTATCCACATTTTGTAACCTGTTTATTCCTTTGGATGTAAAGCGTTTTTGCTTAGTATTGTGATATTGTATATGTTTTGTCCCAGTTGTATAGTAATGTTTCAGTCCATCAACCAGCTTTGGCTGCTGAAATCATACAGCTGTGAAGACTTGCCTTTGTTTCTATTAGATGGCTTTTCAGTTCTGTATTAAATATCTTAAGTACTATAGAAAAGGTGTCCCTTCTTCCTATAAGGCTGTTTTGTAATATATATATAAGGACTGGAAATGTGTTTTTAAAAAGAGAAGAAGCATTCGAGTATGACGATATCCTATCTGTGTTTTCACCATTCAAAGTGCTGTTTTAGTAGTTGAAACTTAAACTATTTAATATCTCATTTAATAAAGTGACCAAAATACATCAACGTGCCTTGTTCTGCATTCACAGTCCAGCATTAACTCTGCAGGGATTCAGCCTGGGAATGTGTCTTTGAAGAACTGTGCTGGGAGTTGAAGCTCTTACTGTTTTCTGCAATGACTTTAGTAGATGTGGCCATTGATTTTATTTAGGGAAAATAGCTGTGGTCCAGATTTTCAAATTACATTAATTAATAGCAGCTTATGCCAATCTGTCTGTTAAAAATTACGTGAGTTATCCAGCAGTGAGATGGTTAAAAGTGAGGTGAAGTTCTACTTAGTGACATCAGAATAACATGCTGCCATATTTCAACCTTGTAATTGTACTTCTCCCTCCTTAGTTATGAAATGCCACCTGTTGGGCAGAGCAACCCCTTTCCTATGCAAAGAAAAGTGTAACAGTTGTGTTTAAATGTGCCCTCTGCTCGTTCCCTGGCAGTGCTGGGGCTGCTTGGGGCACACAGCCAGTCTTCGTAAAGCTGAGGGAGGTGGAAATGGTGTCTGGGGTGAAACTGTGCTCCAAGGGGCCCTGTGGGCAGCATGTTTTTAAATATCCCTGTGACTTCTAACTTGGTTGAACACTCATGGAGGGCAGTGGGCAGTTCAGGCTGGATGTGGTGTCTGTGTTGGGCTGGGAAGCGTCCTGGGATGAGTTCCATGTCCAGAATGTTGTGCTGAGGTGCCCCAACACTGACCAGCCCCGTTGTTGTGTCAGCTGTGCCCAGCTTGAGCAGCTTTTGCCTTTATCTTAAAAGCAGAACCGCTTTGCACACAGTAAATAAAACTAAATTCATCAGTTCAAGCAAAAAATAGTTTTGAAGTTGGATAGATTTTCAATGTTTATGGAAAGCCAAATGTCCTAAACGTTCCCAGCTGGAGGAGTATGGAAAAATGCTGGTGTTGCAGCACGAGTAATCACGTTGTGTCTGAACTTCCCAGACCTGCTCAGGTGTCAAAACCCCCTGTGCACCCTCTGTGCTATAGAACCCACCCTGGGGATGTGGCCTGGGATGGAGCACCAGCAGAATCCAAATGTGTCTCTGGGAAAGCTGCGCTGCTGGAAAGGGTCTGGAGAATCTGCCATGTGTGGGTGGGATGAGTGGTTCATCCTGTGTGTGACCTTTTCATCCAGCCACAGCTCCTGTTCCTGCTTTCCCCAGGGAGGAGGTGGGTTGAGGGTCATTGCATGAGAGTGTTGGGGCTGTGGCGTGGTGTGGGTACACTGCCCTGGAGAAGGGCAGGGGCTCCAGGAAGGTGAGGACAGGGGGAGGTCTGTGCTCAGACAAGGTCTGATCTCAAATGCCACCCTGGCCTTGTGTGTGCACAAAAACTGCTTGAGAATGAGTGTGACAGTAACTGATAGCTGAGGCACTCCTCAAAGCCAGATCTAGCCACAACAGCTGCTTTGGGAATTCATTTGCACGGTGTGTTGCTCCTTTCCCTGGATTCTCGCCGATGCCCACGAGCAGCAGCAGCAGCGGAGGACACATGCCCTGGCCACATCTGGTGCAGTGACCTGCCCTGCTTGGTGGCATCTCAGTGCCAGATACCTCGTGGCACAGTGAGGGAAGAGCCTGAGAATCCTTGGAATTAGCTTCCCAGGGCTCCTGCTCAAACCCAGCGCAGATACCAGGTGACGCCCTTGGTGGTGTCCATGATGAGAATCCAGCAGCTCTGGGGCAGCTGTTTTGGAAAAAGCAGTAACCAGCACTATCCCAAGGGGTGCGGATGTCTTTGTCTCCACATCAACAGGAACTTCAGCCCTTCTTCAGGAATGCTCCATCCCTGAGAGGGTGCCCTTCCAGGAGCCTCAGCCACATCTGGCAGCTGCAGCACATCTCTCTGATGTCCAGCCAGGTGGGACAACACCAGGACACCTTCACTGCTTTCCAGCACTGAGTTTCTGGGTTCCCTCTGCAGTTTGGGGCTCTCCATCGCTCTGTCCCCAGGAGGTGAGTCTTTGGGGCCTCCTCTCCTTTTCTCCCTCGGAGAAAGGCACCCCAAGCCGTGCATTCCACCCAGAAGAGCTCCCCACAGGCAGCGGGATCTCCAGGGGGATGTCCCTGAGGGCATGTGGATGTTGCCACTTGTACATCAGTCTCCATCCAATCCATCCAATCCATCCATGTGCCTTGGATCATGAGCCAAAGCCAGGGAGAGGGGCACTTACTGCTATGCTTGGCCTCTCACAGGCAGCTCCCCTCTATTTCTGCACCCTCCATAGTGAGACTCCAGCACTTTCCCACCTCTTTGCTGGAATCTCCTCCCTCCTGCTCTGCACAGCTGTCCCAGGATAATGTTTCCCACAGAACAAGCCCACCCCTCTCGGGTGGAAGGAGAAGGGTTGAAAGAGATGCCTTTTGTCCTGTTTGCTGTGGTGTTTCCAGACCCACAGTCTTGTGTGCAGAACAGCTCTGGGATCAGGCTTTCTGGGGATCACAGCCACCCCCTGCACCAGCCTTTGCCTCCCCTTTGAGAGGTTTTCCAGTTGGCTATTTTGACTTTGAATGACATGGAATCTACATGAGTTGAGACCCCAAACACACACTTTCCTTTTGCTAACTTGGGAGATTCTGTCAGGTTGAAGCAACTCAAACATATTTTTCCTCTCAAACTTTCCTAGCAGGGTCCATCTGCCAGCCCTGCAACACCTCCAAGCTGAAGGAGCAGTTGGCATCTCCAGGTGGGGTGACAGCTGGACCAAGGGGGATGGGATGGGGTGGAGAGGTGAATATGTCCACACAAACCCCCTGTGCATCACAGCCTGCACCTGTGCCACCCAAAATGCACTCCATGTCTGTGGTGGTTCCTTCTGCTGCTGTACAGCTCCCCAGTGACTCAGGTCACTCACATCTTCAGCTGCTTTGTTGAACCAGAACCAAACATAGTGAATGCCTGTGAGAGAACCATTTGGGTGGGATTTAGCAGTGCTGAATTCCCCATTTAATGAATGCCCCACACAGGACAGGACACCAGACTTTACCAAGGGGTTTCCAGTAAATTCTTTGTGGATTTTGCTTTTTGCAAGTGTAAGTTTTTTGAACCCAGATCCTGAAAAGGTGTTTTACAGCATCCCTGGCACCTGTGTGACCCTTTGTGGCAGGAAGCTCTGCTGCAGCAGCTCTTTGAGTTGGGTATCAGAAAACAAGTCCAGTGTTGCCTCCATGAGCCAAATCATCTCCCTTTGGAGCTGGTAAAAAACGTACTTGGCATCGCTGAAATCAGTTTTTGACCTTCATTTTGAAAAGAAGCAGGATCTTAACCACCAGATTTCTCTTTGAGCACAACAGAAAGCCCTGGCTGGAGGGAACAGGATCACCCCGAGGGGCAGAGTGAGGCTCCAGGGCTGAGGGATTTCCCTTCGTGCAGGGAAAGGTCAAAAGTGCACCTGAGGACGAATCTCGTGAGCGATTGCACTCCCGACACAGCAGCCAGGGATGAGATGTTTCAGCAGTGACTCAGAGGAAGAAGCTAAATAAACTTTTTAAATTTCAAACACGGGATTAAATTCCTTCATGTCTGGATCATTGAAGGTAAAGCTCCTGTAATCTCCTCATTGCCAACCCCAGCCTGTTGTCTCGTGGCTCCTGGACCTGCTGGGACAGTGAAGGGACATGGCAGGGACATGGGAGGTGGCAGAGAGGGCGGGAGACAGCTGGGAGCAGAGCTGAGCACTAGGGCTGCTGCTCCATTGGTGATGTAGCTCATGGAGAAGGTGGTGTGGATCATCTGTAGGTCAGTGAAAGTGTCTTGGGAATCCACAGGCTGAAGATGAAGGAACTGAGGTTTTACCTCGACTGCTTTGCAAGGAGGTTAAGAAACAACACTGTGGACAAACAGTTGTGATAAGGAAAACCCAAAGCCACCACAGCTGCAGTTACTCAGGTTTTCGGACACTTCAGAGAGCCCTGTTTGCTGTCAGCCTCTCCTCCTGCTGCAAAGTGCCTCTGCAACCACACATTCCTGCTCCCACTGTGTGCTGAAATCCCTCTGCTGATCACAGAGGACAAAACATACACTGGCATCACTGCTGGAAGCTTTCCCTGCAGGTCTGTGACATCCCAAGCAGGCAGCGAGGGCAGACATGTGGCACAAGTGTCACTGAGGGCCTTGTGCTGGCACAGCCAAGCCTCCTCCATGAGCGTCCCTGGCCTGGCCTGACTGGAGGAGGGCTGCGGCTCCCTGGCACTGTTGGGCACCAGGTGGGAATATGGGGCTGGCTCATCAGGGTTGCTGAGTCCAGCTGGAGGCAGAGGAAAGGTGACAGGACTGTGTGACCAGGCAGCTTCTGCAGAGGAAAATGCCACACAGCCATGAACGTCCAAGCACTGCCTGCAGGGATGATCCTCACCCACAGTAATTGCCTAAAAGTGAGGGGGTTTAGAATGGCTGTTGTTGCTTTCTATTTCTCCACTGATTTTTCATGGTGCTGCAGGTAAATCTCATCCAAGGTGTGCTGGTTTCATTGCAGGAACGATGGGTCCATCCAAAACACAGCAGATGCTCCAAATGTTGGTCCTCTTGGTTTTGAACAGGACAGTAAATCCACGGGCATGCATCAGGCTCCAAGGAGACTGAGCTGCCCACGACTCCTGCCGAGAGCTGAGCTGGTGCTTCCCAGACCTGTAACTTGATGCCCTCCTTCTGCAAGACTTTGGGGCATAGGTAATTGATCTTTACTGTACAAAGCCCATTTAGAGGTAGATTTAATGTACATATTGATGGGGAAATACTGGGTTAGTTGTTGAAGAGTGCCAAAAAGAAAAGGGCTAGCAAGAAATCTACAATATAAAGACAATTTTATTGCCGATAAGCTCTTAAAACTCATTTTTTTTTCCTGGTTCAGTAGGACCTTATTCTTCCTGATGAAAATCCGGTCATAGCATCTCTCATTAAAAATAAAATTATTTTGAAATAAATAAATATATAAAATAAATATCATATACATTTTATAAATAGTTTTGTCCTTATGCACAGTATCCATGCTTACATCTGAATGATGTTCCTCGCCCCATTCCCACCCCAACAACAGGAAGAACCCCACACATCAGGACCAGTTCATGGAGCATCATCCATGTAGCAAACTCCCGAGCTGCTTAAGCAGGGCACCACTCAAAGGCTTTTCCTTAGCAGGGAGCTAACCCAGCTCAGCAGCAGCATCTGCAGCAGTTCTGTGGTCTTTGTTTTCGTTTCTCCTCTTCATTTTTAGGTTGTTTTGGGGCTTTCTTTTCCCCAGTGATCAGGTATGCTCACCTGCTTGTTCCTTTAAGCAACCATAACATTGAATATTCAGCCTCTCTTGTAGCAACCGGCTAACGAAAGTGAACGAAAATGGAAGATTAAATGTAGGGTTCCCTCCCTTGCCCTACCCCCGCCCCATAAATAACCCAGGTTCAATATATGCTGGAAACAAGGAGGAACAGCAGTGTCTGAATTCAATGTAAGTGCTTCCCTAGGTCATCTACGCTTATAGGAATGATGGAATGACTATTAATAGAGTGCTTTGGGAAAAAGCTTGGGAGCCCAAGTATGTACACTGACACTGCAGGAACCATCACCTGTAGTGGAAGAGGTCTCTGTACATGGCAGGGATTTTGGCAGGGTCCACAGGCCGGGGTAAGAAGTGGGTGAATTTCTGGTGTCTCTTAGTCCTGTACCCCTCGCGGGGGGAGCCGTCCTTGTTGAGGGCCACGTAGTACTGGCGCTCCGAGTCGGGGTGCTTGTACAGGGTCGAGGCGTATGTGTTGTACCAGTTCTCTTCAAACTGCTCGCGGAAAACGCACTCCCGGGTGAGCTTCTTCTGCCGTGGGCAGCGCCGCAGGGGAACAAAGAGACACTCATGTCAAAAAATTAAAATAGAAAACACTGTCAGCCTTCCTTACTTTATTTTTCTAGCATTTTCCCAGCTGCCTTCTCCTGGCTCCCCTGGAGACAGGGACTGTGCTGCTGGGGATGCTTTCCCTGGATGAGAGCTGGAAATGAGCACAAGTCAACAACCAAGGAACTCTGGAGTTGGAGGAAGGAGGAGACAAAAGCAGGAGAAGGTGGGTGTGGATTTTGCATGGGTGCCCCATGAATAAATCACAGGCACACAGCAAAGCTCCAAAGGTGTCCAGGTGTGAGTTTGAGCACGCTGGGGTGGCCATGCCACCAGGCAGGGACACGTCCCGCTGCAGCAGCCCCCTCCAAGGTACCACGCACCCCAGATCTCCTCTTTTGGATGAGAGAAGCAGCAGACAGCACATCTGAAAGGTCTAAACAGGAAAACAGGAGCAAGCACTGCTTTGGAAGTTCAGGGCACACAGTTGGAGGTGCTGAGATGGGCATAAAAGCATTCCTCAGGGTTTCACCTCCTCGAGTGCCAGTGAGCTGTGATGGGAGGCTGTAACAAGACCCAGAGGGACGTGGGATGTCAGACCCCAGGGAAGATTTAGGGTGGTGATAGGTGATGTGATGAGGGTGTGTGGCTGGTGCATCCCATGCTGGCATGTGGAACAGATGGCACTGGTGTCACCATGGCCACAGCCAGCCTTTCCATCCAGCCCTTACAGCTGGAGGCTGTTGGCAGTGGCTGTTTGCCAATGGACTTTTAGTTCACGTGCAGTGCTCCTTCCCTCTCCCTCCCAGTGTGCCAGCCACAAGGATGTGCCCGGCTGCAGCGGGCAGCAGGGCTGTCTCCCTGCCCCACGAGGACACAGGTGGCTTTGCCAGCACTGCTGTGCTGTCACAGAGGGTCCAGCCATCCCATCCCATCCCATCCCATCCCATCCCACAAGGGTACTGCCAGGGTGAGTGGGAGCCCTTTCAGCTGAAGGGCAGTCTGCAAATGAAGAGGGCTCTAATATTACACCCACTGTCCCTCCACTGTAAACTATCCGGGCAGGGAATGTGTCCCCTCCTTGGCACATGGAGTGCTCAGTAAATGTTACTGCCTGCAGTAGATGTGTTTTGTAACACAATCCAGGAGCTCACCTGTGCTCAGAACCTGTTCTAAATGTTTTGCTGCTAATTAAATAAAGCCTGAGGTGAGTTGTGAGCCCTCTAAAAGTCCTAGGCCGCAGCCCTGGCCATCTGAGACCCAGGGAACTGCGGGCTTCTCCTCCCAGATCTGTCAATAAATACAGGCTGGGCTTTTTCCCTCCTCTCGGATGCCATCTACTTGGAATATGTTGGAACCTGATGACTGGCTGAACTCAGGCTGTTGCTTTGCCCCCATTCACCCGCACTGCACTGGGCAGTTTGGAGTACAGTGTTTGTGGAAAATATTTGGCGAGTCTGGGGTGACTCTGCAAGGTGTGATGCATTCCTTTCCAAGCCCTGGGATGTCCCCACTGAACCTGACACCATCCAGGCAGCAGGCAAGGTGCTGCCCATGACTTTTGCTGCCCTAAGTATTAGTGGCATTTCTGAAATCGTTGGGAAGCTTTACAGAAATGTTGGCACGAGGTCAACAGGGACAGGCGGAAAAGCTCTGTGTCCTGAGGAGACTCCACGTGTCGCTGTGGGGATGGCTGGCTCTGGCTGCATCAACACAGGCATCAGGCAAAACTGGCACAGAGGGAAACAATAAACTTGCTGAAAATTTAAAAATACCGCTGTACTGTGATCTCCCAAAATACCATTGTAATGCTAATGCTGTTGTCAGGCGCTGTTTTATGGACCTTTAATTAAGAATACTGTAGTGGCTTTTGAGTTCCAAAAGCCATCATTGTACAACCCACGTGTCCCAGATTTTAAAACTCCAGGGTTATTTGGGGACCTAGCTCGTGACGCCGGCACAGTTTGGAGCAGCCTTTTGACTGTGTCCCTGTAGCGTCCTGCCTGGTGCACAAGACTCCAGAATGGTTTGAGTTGGGAACAACCTTAAAGATCACCTAATTCCAACCCCCTGCCATGGGCAGGGACAGCTCCCATGACTGTCTTCAGGTCAATCCTGTTTCCAGATTCAGCTGCTGTAAAATGTTACCCTATTTTTGTTTCTGTGTTGTAACATGAACACAGGCTCTAGAATTTAATTAACCCATCATGAAACTCGATTCACAATCAGAGCTGCAGGGTTTGAAGGCAAAGAGGGGGGGATACATGGGCTCATGTTCTCCAGCAGGCACAAGTGAAAGCTGCAATTTGCAGGAGCTGCTGAGCAGCCTTAGGGTTCAACAGGAGAGGTGCTGCTCCAGCCCTGCTTTCTGAAGTGTGCTTCAGGAGATTTTGTGTTTTATGGAATCTTGGTGATTTTTCTTTTTTTCCTGTTCTGCACATTTGTAATATAACCACTGTCTCTGCATTTAGCTGCTGTGCAGGGTAGAGGCTGTTACAGAAATGAGGTGGGAAAAGAACAGTTATTGGTGCATGCAGTATTTGATGATCAGAGAATCACAGAGTGGTTTGGGTTGGTTGAGACCTCAAAGCTCATCCAGTTCCACCCCCTGCCATGGGCAGGGACACCTTCCACTATGCCAGGTTGCTCCAAGCCCTGTCCAACCTGGCCTTGGACACTTCCAGGGATGGGGCAGCCACAGCTTCTCTGGGCAACTATCTCAGATAAGTATCAGCAAATGCATCTTAAATGGTGGAAGGGTCTGCAGCAGTCTCAGGTGGAAATTGGACAACGAAAAATGAGCCAAACTCATGGTTTACTGTTTGCTAATCAAAGGTTTTCTAACAGCTTCTGTGTACGCAGAGTACATGAGTTTTAACTTGTACGCTGAGACTTATCTGATGGTGAGAGGAAGTACTGCCTTCTGCTTTGGTTTAAAACTAGTTTATTTTATTTCATTTTATTTTTACTGTGATCCACCCTTAACTGAGCTAAATAATCAGGAATTGAGTTAAATTAACCTGTAAGAAGCATCTCTGCCCAGCTGTTAAGACCTGGCATTTTGACTGCAAGTCATAACACTTAACGAGTTTACACTTGGGGTTTTTTGTCAAAACATGGAAAAATTTAGCCTGAAAAGGGCACTTCTAGGAAATCATGAGCAGCAGCCCAAAACTCCTAAAAGGAGTTACAGAGAATTTTACAACAACACTCAGGCCACAATTTCAGCTTCTGTTGGTTAAAGAGCTGTAATACAAAGACAAGACCTGCAGGTAGGTGCAGACCTGACCACAGGAGAATACAGCTGATGTGTTACTCAGGCTGTGAAAACACATAAACAGTTCCTGGCCTTATGCTAAATGTCCCCCTGCCTTCACCTGGCCATTGCCACACCATTTCTGAAAGGCAAAACCTCAGTGTGATGTCTGGGGGCTGGGCACCACTGTGGGCTCTCACAGCAGGAGTGAAACCTCCCTCAAACCCAATTCCCTACATATCATTAATAACAGCAGTGGCATCAAGGGTAGAATGGAGATCAGTGGCCCCCCAAGGATGTGGGAGACCTGTGACAGAGCAGCTTGTGACACAGCTGAGGCCACAGGCTGCAGTGCTGGCATCACCCCAGCCTGAACTTACCGACCCATAGAGCTCGCCTCTCTCATTCATGCCGAGGTAGAGTCCGGAGTCCACCCCACGGATGCTCACCAGCCCCACTGCCAGGCTAATAAACTCCAAAATCCCTAAAAGAGAAAAGAACTGCAAATCATACAGAGGAAAAAGCCAACATCAGGCTCCAGCAACAAAACCAAACCAGCCGTTCCCAGTAACAATACAGTTCTCAACTCTATAGTCCCATCTGCGTGCAATGTTCTGATTTCCAGTCTGGGCTTCTCCCCAGCATCGTGAATTTGAGTTGCCCAAGAGGGATTACCTTTGCTAATGAGAAAAGCTTTGCAAGGTTTTGTTGGTTTGGGTTTGGAATTTTTTCATAATTATCACCAAGAAGACAGATGTAGAAACTTGGGCCTGGCCACTAGAAATGTCAGAAGGCTGTGACCATGCCGGGTTCTATTCTTCACCAAAAGGAGTGTGATTTTGTCTTCTGGAATAAGATTATTGTCCCACAGGTTTTAAAGTCATGGGTTCAGTAAAAAGAAGTGAAAAGCAGTAGAAGAGATGTCTGTGAGGACCATCTTCATCCTGGCACTCCAGTGGGATACTTGCCAACCCAAAATGTATGCACAAGCCATGGGGATAAAATCCAGCTTCAAAGCACACAGGTAGAAATGCATTTGCCCTGCAGCATTCGGAGCCACGGCACTGCCAGTCCTTTCTCCATCACCCCCTGCCACCGTTACTGCCAAAACCCCCTCCTGCCCCCCATGTCCTGCTGCCTGTCCCAGCCTCCTGCTAGCCTCTTCCCCGTCCAGCAGCATCTGGCCCAGCCATCCCTGGCCCTGCAAGAGCAACTGTTTTACCCATGGGCTGCAGCCTGCTATGATGGTGTCAAACATTTTAAAAATGAGGGACAGCACCATTTCCTCTGGAAAGAAATAGCAGGGTCTGGCTGCTGCACCCCCACAGCCAGCAGCTGTTTCAGTGGGGGAAAGACTTGTAACAGGAGAACGTCTGGTGAAGCACTTAAAAACAAACAGCCCCTACCCAACACTACAAGTGGTGGGGACCTTCAAACTTCCCAGGAAGACTTCCTGAAGGCAGCAGTGGGACTGTGTTATTATGGATTTCACACACTACCTATCCAGAGGTCATGGGCAGTTTTGCCAATGTCCAGTGCAGGATTAAGTAGCTGGGAGGCAGAAGGAAGAGGGTTTTCCTCATCTCATCTGATGACTGCATGTCTCCATTGACTGGAGGAGAAAGTTGCTGTAACCTTTAGCGTGGCTCCAGCTCTCCTAATATAGCTCCCGAAACATCCAGCCCTGGGCAGTTGATGCTCTGATCAAGTTACCTCCCAGAGCTCCTCTTAAAAGTATTGCCCTGGTTTAAAGCCACCGCGTGACAAGTGGCCACCTGAGCCAGCTGACTTCAGTGGCAGCCACAGCTCCAGGTCACCCCTCAGCCTGGAGCACGGATGTGACAACTCTCAGATGACACCACATCACTGCCTAAAGATAGGATAGACCAGACGGTGATGGACACCCCTGACCCACTCTGTGCAGCGCAGACTCATTGTCAGGTGCTAGCAGCTAAGCTGGCTGCAGGACTTCCTACCTTCTATCAGACCTTCTGTCCTCCTTTTCCCCTGTCTACTCTGGGGCTTGTGCATCTAATCCAGCCCTCCCTGAAACCAGCGGGTGCCAGAGCAGATGAAATACGGGCTTGGAAGAAGCAAGTCCTGGAGACAAACAGGGAAGCAAACATTACAAAATACACTTTATGGACCAGAGCAGACATTTTACAGGCTGAACTATGCCCAGCTACACATCCTGGCCTGGGGACACATTCTGCCTGCAGAAACATCAGGAACAGGCAGCACAGGCAGGGAAGGCAGCCTTTCCAAGCCAGACAGGCACAGACCCTGGCTCTGCTCTCCTCAGAAAGTTGTTGTGGTTTCTTAGCTGAAAAGAATCCCAAACAGGGAGGAGAGAGGTGCAGGATGAGGGGTGGTTTCCTCCCTTCACTACCCAGCAGTTCTGACATGAGGGAGTTACTGAGCTGCTGAGTGCTTTTTCCCATCCGCAGACCAGAAATTACCACAGTTGCTCTTTGAAAAGGAGGGAGTGAAGGAAGATGGACAACTACAGGGAGTGTAAAAAGTAAAACAGGAGTACAGAGATACACCTAGGAATGGAGGAGTCTTTCCCAGGCTGGAGACAAGGGAATATTCAAGTGAAACATGTCAGGTAAATGGAGAATGCTATATCGACCTTCCTGTAGGTAGAGACACAGTCCTCAGCATCAGCACTTCTTTTGTCTCCTGTCACTTCTGGGAAGCAGGAGAATGTTGCTGGTTCCAATGAGAAACTGAGGGATGTCCAAGGCAGGGGAACCCAGATCTTGCGTATGCCCACAAGCATGCTCTGTATGAGGCACGTGAATTCCAGTCTCCAAAGACCTGGTAAGGACCAAGCCAGGAGCAGCATCAGCATCTTCCCTCTCTGAGCGGGAAGGTGAGGCATCCCTCACCTGGTGCGGGTTGGGTAGATATGGGTTTTGCAAATGAAATTTCTTCCAAGGTGTGCCCATGACAATCTCTTCTGACAACATCCCTTGTAGTATTTCCCTTTTCTGATCTCTGAGTGGCACTTGGAGACGTGCATGGAAGACGACTATGCTGAAAGAGCATTAAGAACGTAACTTGAGCCCACAGAAGTCAGGAGACAGAGTAAAGGCTGAAAATATGTGGGCGGATATCCATCCTGTCCTTAACTCACTCCAATTCTAGACAAAATTGCAGCTTCGTACATCTGATCTCCAGCAGCACAGGGAGTGGCCACTGGGGCCAGCTCAAGAATTCTCTTTCCAATTGTAGCGGTGTGTTTTTGTGGCAGAATATGCATTTGTTTTTTTCTTTTGCTTTCTTTTTTTCTTTCCCCCAGGGCTTGCCTCTTTTTTTCCCCTCACTTTGATTATGCATTCTCTTTGTTCCTTGAACCTTTCCAGATAAGACTTGGAGAGATTTGATTAAGATTCTGGCTGGATTCATTTACCACCAAAGCACTGAATAATCTCCCGAGCTTTGCCATGGCTGGACCCCCACACTCTTGCCTTACTCTACACCATCCCTCAAAGAACAATTCAGCTCCCTGCACCTGTCTCTTCTTACATGACTGTATTCAGGAGCCAGGGTACAGAAACATCAGATGTCGTATTAATGGCTACAAACCTAAAGCTTCAGCTAAAAACCTCAACAACTGTTCAGCAACAGGTGCACTATGGTCTGAATGTCAAAATTACAGCAAAACTTTCTCTGGAGGTCTCAGCAGCTTCTCTAGGAGTCTGTGTAACAGATCCATGAGCAGGTGTGTACCCAAGAAGAGCTTCGTTTTCTGCCTTTATTTGTCTGAAGTGCAACCTCAAGGCCTCTTTCTCTCCTCCACTGCAGTGAGTAGCACCATTGGGTTCACTTGTTTAATGCTGCTGTAAAAGAGATGTGAGGCAGAAAAGGAGCAGTTCCTCCTGGCAGGGATTTTCCCGGCAAATTTCTCCTAGTTTCATTCTGAGAAGGATCGTCAGAGGGGTGCTAATGTCAGTCCTGACCCCCTCCAGATTTTGATTGTCCTTTATTTCTTTGTAGACGAAGGTTCTGAGCAGATGCAGTGAGAGAGATACATTTTGAAAAATGCTTTATTCTTTTGGGGGTGACTTTGCCAGAGCTGCCAGTTCAGAGAGTGAATATGGGCACTTCTGTAGTGCGAGAATGAGCTTTCTTCCAACAAACCTAGAGGGCTTTGTGACATTCTGTGTTAAACCTCCTCTAGGAAAAATAAGCTGTGCTCCATTGTTCTTGCAAGAATCTGTGTTTTTACAAGTATAAAATATCACATTCCAGAAGACAGGTGTGATTTAGGAAGGCTCCAGTCCTTGACAGATGAGAAGAAGTAGTTCCTGTGACTGCTCAGGCAGCGTGGATGGACGATGCCAGTACCTCCCGTGTCCTACAGTCACACCCCCAAATGCTGGGGTACAACAGAATCTCTCCCTTCAACCCTCACTTTTGGGACCTTGGGGCTTTGTTCTGTATCAGCGGGGCTTTGGCTGTTTTCCTCTCTGGAAGATGTGGATGTCTTGCACATCTGGTAGCTTTTGGGATGGCTGCACATGGGAGGGTGTAGATACTGCCTGTGTATTCCCGAATCCCTTCCAAATTAAGAGGTGGGGATGCCAAGTGCAGTTCTACCCTACATCCCACCTGCAGCTGGACACGTGCCTCGGCTGTGCCATCGCAGCCATCCATGGAGCACCTTAATTATCTACTCATGATACAGCGAGCACCTTCCAGCCACATGGGCTTGATTCTGGATTTCTAAGTATTCCTCCAGATGCCCCAAGGTTTAAGGCAAGTTTAAACTGCTTCCCTGAACCCCTTGTCTACCTCTGCATCCTTCACCACAGTTTTGGAGTCCCCAGAAGCATGCAGGCTGCCTATTCCTTTTATAAGTCACTTCTTTCTGACTGTTGCATGCAAAATTTAGGAATGCATCGATACATGACATCCTAATATGAACCATACCAGAACACTGGAATTTAAATATTCATGGCTACTGAACGCAGATGGTGAATACTGTGTGCCAATACGTTATTGCTTTGAGTCTCTGCTGAAGCAAGGCTTAGTCCAACTTGGTCTGAACGCAAGGATTCCAGTCTAATCCTTTGGGGCTTTGTCTTGCAATTACAACAAATAACTATTTATTTTACACTGCCTCTGGGAAAACCCTGAAGCAGAAAACTATAATATCTGAAGTCTGGTCTAGTTTACGGAGCTGGATGCGGACTGCTAAAACACTTAGGGAATGCCAATGTTTCGATTTATTGAAAGCACTGTGTGACTTAGGCTTCAGTGTGCAAAATTCATGAAAAGTTTTAGCATGTTTAACATGTTTTTTCCAAGTTTGAAAATACACTTGTTTTACTCAATCTTTATGAAAAATGGACCTGAGACAGATGCTGCCATTTGAAATTGGCTGTTGAGTTGTACAAAGGTGAAGAAAAAGAACTGATAGACAAGAAACACTACGTGGCATCTTGAACTAAAACCAACCAGATGCAATGGGTTTGCTTTCAACTCTTTGAATGTGGAAACTCATCGTGTACTGCAGCGTGAAAGGTTAAAAGATGGGTGTTTTCAGGAGGTAATTAAAGAACACTTGCCCCACGAGCATATTAGTACCTGACTCTGACCCGCGGGTTATGACTTTCTTGTTGATTTAGGCAGGGACATGCCATGCACACACCTGGTGTTTATGGAAAGCGCGATGCGGAGATAAACTTCCCCAGTTGTTCCAAAAACCTGCCTTACACCTCCAACAATAGCAGCGGCAGCACTTCCCAGAGTATCAGAACTGACTGGCTGCAAACAAGTAAAGGCAAAAAAAGAATTCCTTTCACTGAGGAGTTAAATCACTTGAAAACTATAAAAAGTCTTGTGAGCACTTCTTGCAACCTGTTGACAACATAGCTGAGATCACTGGCACGGGACTTGTTGATAGCTTATACAGACACCTGCACTAGATGCTGGAGTAGCGGGAATTTCTCCTAGCTGGGCTCAAACTGACTGTACTCTTTCGGCTGTGGCTTGGGATGCATTTTTTGAAGATTACATATAGTCTCATTAGAGGTCCCTGCTCTTGTGTGCCACTGACACAGGCACTGCAGTCTTCCAGCTGTATCCCGAGCAGCAAGGTAAATCCACGGTGCTCTGCCTATTGTTCCATCTTCTTTCCGAGGTCTCCTAAGTGTTTTTACCTCTTCGACTTCCCCCTTTCCTTTCCAACAACCTTCCCAAACCCAGCTTCTGACACCCCTCCAGCCAACTGATCCCTGCCCGCTTTGGGGAGAGGCTCTTCTAATGAAAGTCATGCATGTAAAAGAAATCAGCTCACGAATATCTGCAGAGGCCAAAAAGAAGGAGGAGTAAAAAAAAAAAAAAAAAAAGAAACAACTTTAAAAAGCGAGGAATTTCTTTTTCCAACATAGGAATTTCCAAGAAATTCCAACCAGGAACGTCTCTGTTTCGCCTCCCTCACCACTAACTTCAGAGGCACAGCTAGAGCTGGTCACCGTCCTCTTTTTTTCTTAATTTTTTTTTTCTACTTTTTCTATTTTTCCCCCTTGCGAAGGCACGTTTTAGTGCACCTGCAGAAAGGCTGAGCGCCGGGAGAGTAGGAAATTGGAAATAAAAACTCCCGCATTGCTGGGGAGTGAGCGCATTTGTTTAGGAGGCCAATTATATATCCATCCCGGGATGATTTATATTAGCGGGGTAATTAGTTGTGCGCGCAGGGCACCTGCTCCCGGCCCGGCCGGGCACCCCCCCGGCCCCTTACCGAAGCGGCTGTGGTCCTGCCGGGTGCCCTGCACCGTGCCGTTGGGGAAGATCTCCAGGTGGAAGCCGGTGCGGCAGTAGAGCTGCCGCCGCCGCAGGATGCCCTTGAGGTGAGCGAAGTCGGTGGGGGAGCCCCGCTGCAGCCGCCCCTCGATCTGCCCCAGGCGCTCGTTGAGGAAGCCGGGGGAGTCGGCGAGGGGCAGCCCGGCGCCCAGTGCGGGGGAGAAGCCGTGCAGGTCGGGGTCCAGCGCGCCCAGGAAGCCGCCCACCTCGGCCATGGGCGCGGAGCGGAGCGGCCCCGGGGGCGCGGGCAGAGCGGCCGCTCAGAGCGCGGGCTGCGGCTGCCCGGCCCCGCGCTGCCGGCCCCGGCCNTCTCTGATCCATTTGGCTTTTTTTTCCCTTAAAAAAAAAAAAAGGGCCAGCTTCACTCCCTCTTTTATTATGAAAAAAATGGCAGGAAAAAGCTACGCATCGCAGTGAGGCATAACAGCTCTTGGCAGGTCCTCGCCAGCCGACGATGAAATCATGGAGCCCCCGCACGCACCCGCTCCCGCACCGCCAAACAGCCACGGCCCCGCTCCCGGCCCTGCCCGGCCCCGCAGCCGCGACCCCAGGCCCCGCACGGGCCGGCTCGATCGGAGCCCCTGGGTGGGTCGGTGACACCGATGGCTGTCGGAACCCTCAGGTCCGTCGGTGCGGCCACCGCCTCAGCCCTGAGTGTGCCCCCTACCCACCATCACCGGGAACGGACACGTTGGAAAAAAAACAACACGTGAGGGTCGAGACGCGTTTTTCAGCCGAACGTGTAAAAACGGAATGCGATCTTTCTGAAAGGCGATCCCCCGGGCTGAACGGCCGGGTTACAGCCGACGGGAGGGGAGAGAGCCCGCGGCGGGGCCGGGCAGCACCGCTCGCTCTCCCTCCCCACCTTCCCCATGTTGGAAACAGGTGTTTCCGCGCTCTCCTGGCCCGCCGATACCGTATCTGTGCCGGCAGCTGCGGCCGCGCTGCAGACAGACGGAGCCGGGCGGGGCGGGGCGGAGCGGAGCGGAGCCGGGGAACCGGGGGGAAGCGGGCACAGACGGGCCCAGGAGGGACTGAGGGCAGGGCGAGTCCCCGCCCTGCCCGGCAGGCGGCGCTGCTGCTCGCGCCGCGCCGCTCCGGGGCGCTGGGCTCCATCGCGGGTGCTGAGGGCGCCCAGGTGGGCCTGGGCTTGCGACTGGGCTGTCGGAGCGGGATGTCGCCCGCGCCCTCCGCCGTGCCCCGCCAGGGGACAGAGACCCCACAAATAACCACAAACACCCCAAACTGCCCCCAAGCCTCTAGCCCGCTCTGCTGCAGCGGCTCCTCCGCGTGGCATCAGCGTGCAGAGCTGAGGCATCGGTCATGTCCACCTCAGCGGGTCTCCCCCATGGGGTATCCCCACCGTGGGGTCCTCTTCCCTAGCGGGTATCCTCTCAGGGTCTTTCCCTTCAGCGGGTTTGTCCTCTTACCTGATCCCTTACTTCGACAGGTCTCTGCAGTGTGTCTCTCCTCTTAGCAGGTCTCTCCCCCAGCAAGTCTTCTCTCAGAAGTTCTCTCCTCTAAGTAGAGAGGAGACCTTGCTGAAGTCTCTTCTCAGCAAGTCCACCACATGGTGGAAGAGAACTTAGCAGGTCTGTCACCTGAGAAAACACCCTCCAGCAGATTCCGCCTCAGTGGGTTCCTGCCGTGGTGGGTACCCCTTCAGTGGGTCTATCCCCTTAGCACGTCTCTTCTCTCAGAAAGTCTATCCCATGGCAGATCTAACCCTTCAGCAGGTCTTTCCCCTCAGAGAGTGTCTGCCCTACTGTGCATATGCTCCTGCTGTAGTGGGTCTCTCCCTTCAGAGAGTATCTTCCCTACTGTACATTCCTCCTCAGAGGGTTCCCACCATGGCAGGAACCCCCTGAGCCGGAACCCACCGTGAGGGAGACACACTTATTGGGGAGAGATCCACCATGGCATTGGCTTGCTGAGGGAAGAGAACTGCTATGGGAAGAGATGCACTGAGGGGAGACTCGCAGTGGGGGAAACACGTGGAGACACTTTCTGAGGAGAGAGACCCGCTGAGGGAAGACCCACCATGGCGGGAGCCCTCTGAGGAGGAATCCACTCCCCTCAGAGAGTGTCTCCCACACTGTGGATATGCTCTCTCAGTGGGTTCCCGCCATTTTGGGTCTCCCCTTTGAGTGTCTCTCCCCTTAGCAAGTCTATCCTCTGGTGAGTCTCCCCTCAATGTGTCTCTCCCCTCAGAGTGTGTCTCCTCCACAGTGGATTCTCCCTCAGAGGGTTCCTGCCATGGTAGGTCTCCCCTCAGCGTGTCTCTCCCATCAGAAAGTTTCTCCCCATTAGGAGGTTCCTGCCATGATGGGTCTTCCCTCAGCAGGTCTCTCACCTTAGAGAGTGTCTCCCTCAAAGTGGATTCTCCCTCAGTGGGTTCCCGCCATGGTGGAGAAAGTCTCTCCCCTC
>VZRR01003005.1:96961-181363 GCA_013398015.1 Oreocharis arfaki
TGGTGGGTCTCTCCCCCTCAGTTGAATTCCTGCCATGGTGGGTCTCTCCCCCTCAGTTGGGTTCCCGCCATGGTGGGTCTCTCCCTCTCAGTTGGGTTCCCGCCATGGTGGGTCTCTCCCCCCTCAGTTGGGTTTCCGCCATGGTGGGTCTCCCCTCAGCAGGTCTCTTCTCCTCAGTGAGGTGCTGCTCTCCACATCACCCCAGAGGGAGGGTTAAAATGGTCCCTGCTTGCAGGTCCTTTCCCCCAGACCCAGGGAGTGTTCTCTTGTGAAGACTTGAAAGAAATTGTGATACCGTGGTGTGAAACACCCGCCCTTGTGTCTGCAGTGGGTGAGCAGTCTGGTTTTCAAATGGGGTTTGGGGTGGTTTTTCCCATCAGAGCTGTGGCTATAAAAGGGATGTTGATGCAGAACTTGACACATGAAGCCTAAACTCATGGTTTTTACAGAAATATAGGCTGTTTCAGAGGTAGTAAAATCTACTGAAGTGCGTTTGTTGACTATTTGTTTATCATGTATGGTTACATGGAGATACCACTGTCTGAGGAGTTCAAGCATCCCACTGCAAAGATTATGGTTTTATTGCTGTAGTATCTATATGAAGATTCAGGTGTGATGAGGTAACTGAAGGAAATAAATTGTGCTTTGGTGAGAATGACAGAGGTCCAAGATGGGGAGGGGCCAGACACAGCTGACAGGACACTCCGAACCTGGAATTACTGTTAAGGACGTAATCCTGTAAAGGCTGTGAATTTAATGCATAAAATTGATGTAATGTGAATGATCCCACTACAATCAAATACACTCTTCTGTGAAACCTGGTTCTGCTGATGTAAGTGTGAGTTTGCTTGTGGATCCATAGAAAATTCATGTTTGTGAATCCTTATTTCTGCACATGTCTGAAGGCTGATCCCAGAGGAATTAAGAAGCGAGAGGAAAAGCTAGTTTCCGCAGTGGAGGACTAGCCAAACTCTCTAGAGGCCTCTGCCACTGACTTCAATCACCTCTGGATCTGTCTACAATATCCTTAAACCCAAATCCACACAAGCACTTAGTGGAACACTTAGGAAACTGACAAAGGTAACAGAGTTCAATTACACTACAGTAAAATCCAAGATAAAGTAAAAACCCACAAACCTGCATGCTTAACTAATGTATAACAAAAGCAGCACAATCCCCCATCCAAGCTGACATTCCTGACTTAACTCTCCTGATTATGGTCAGCTTTTGAAGTGTCTGTGATACATTTTATTGAGAAATTGTACATGCTGGTACAACATGTTCTATTTAGGCACAACAGGATGTGGAAAAGGTACCTTTCTCATCTTTCTTTTTTTTTTTTTTTTTTGTGTCTAATTTCCTGGTTTATTTATGTTTTTACTAAGCCGAGGAAAAAGCAGAGATTTGTACCCTGTATTTTTGAAGAAAAAAAAGGGATATATTTTAAGTACTGAAAGCTAGAATGACTCCTCCAAAAGCAGAAACAAGTTTAGCAATTTTTTTCATGTATTACATAGAACATAGTTTTGAGACAGAGTCACAGAGCATAGAGTTTTACAAAATTAACTTTCTGCTCTGCTTTGTTTCAGTTGATTCAGCTCCCTCAAGTTTATTTTTGATTACAGTTTGTATTGCCCACCTTGGGAACTAAAATGGTTACTGCCAAACTGCTCTGCCTTTCAGTTTTCAGAAGAATTAGAAACGATTTTTATACCCAGTTTGCTAAAACAGACCTTGCAGACCCCTTCTACACTCTGTAGAAGTGTATTTAATGAGGTAGTAAAAATATTAATGGCATTTACTGTCAGAGTGATTTCTGTCCATGGAGAGCAGTCATATTTGATACCTGGATCAAAGGAAGAGCAGGACTGGGATCAGAACAGCAAATTAATTAGAAAAGAATAAGATAAATAACTGCAGTGAGCAAACCCAGTATCTGAGCTGCTAGATGCTGCATATCCTCTGCCTGGGGCTATTCCATTTGGTAAAGAAAAGATCAAGACAGCTGAAATAATTTGAAGTAGCAATGGCCATGAATGCAAAAATAGACATGAAGAATATCTGAGGATAAAGAAACAACAGAGCCTTGAGCTTTAATAAATAATACTTCTGCTTCCTTAGCACTTCCCACCTCAGGATCTCAAAACGATCTATGTAAACTAATGAATTAAGACTCACAACCAAGGTCACAGTGCAGCTTCTTTTCCCTGGACAGTCTCCTTTTCCACTAAGAGATGTTGTCCAAAGGATATTGATGGCTTTCTATATTTGTTTGGGATTTTGGATGCATAGCAGCCCTGCTGGAGCAGCAGCTCTGACCAGGTTTCTGTATATCCAGAAACCAGACACGTCCACCGTGAGCTTTTCTGCCTTTTGTGGTGTGGTGACCATCTGTGCTGCACATGCAAGGAATGTCTGAGCTCTCCGGGCAGATAAACAGGTCAACCTCCTTTGTGAGGGGGTGAATAAACAAATTTTCTTAAGGGGAGCAGAGGATGGTTTATTGGTTTTTATCTTTGATTGGTTTTACTTAAGCTACTATTATTATTATCATTATCTTTTGTAGTACGACTTCCAGGCCCTAGACCCTGTTTGCACTGGATTCTGCATTAAGCAAGTGTGTAACAAACTGGAGTCCTTGACCTGAGGAATCTCACTGCTCAGCCTTGTGGAATGATTTCTAATGGAAGGCAACAGAATTTCCGTCAAGGTATAGAACTATGTATAGAAGTATGGCTTTTTGACATGCTTAGAATTGGTGGCAGAATGAAGGTAAGGGTCTAAGGATAAAGCTCCAAACTTGCCTACGTGGGTCTTGGAGTCAGGGCCCTAAGTAAATGATGTGACTTTCAAATGAGGAAGTACCCACCTCTTCCAGTTATTGACAGTTTGGTGTTAAACGTGGATCTGCTGGTTTTAATAATCCCAGTATGGATTAACAGTAGAAAGCAGAACTGTTCTGGCTTGGCTCTGACTCATGAGAACTCCCATTTGTAGAGGATTGCTGTAACTGAGATCTGCGGTCTTTAGGGGGAAAAGTTTTTAGGGGACAAACATGTGCAAATGAACATCTTGTGCAAATGAACATGGGAGCTTTGTTGACCTTCAGGTAGGTTATTTTGCCATGGTTCTGTCCCATTTGAAAATTGCAGGTTCCTTGGCATGGCTAAGCACAGGTTTGAATCCTGACTCAAATTATTCACATTAATCCATCTCCAGGTGCTGGATGCTGACTGAGGAATGGGGAAGGCTCCTTTATTGGGGCAGAATGGTGCGTAATACTGATGTATTGTATTGTAACTTGTAACTTTTTAAATGGGAATTTGTGCTAGAATTACACTGAGTCATTAGGCCTTTGGTGTTTGGCCAACTATCCAGAGAATATGTAGCTGTGTATTTCTACGCTTCAGTATATTGCACACTAATGCAACTTGCTGTATGGCTACTGACTGATGAATGGTTTTTCTCTCTAGAGTGTATCTTGTATCTTTTGTCACTTCCCTCTCTGTTTTCCCTGATGGAGATGAGGAGGCCATTCAAGTAGCAAAGCATGCTCAGGATACCGGAGCCTGTAAGGAACGAGGTCTTAAAGGGCTGTTCCTCTCTATGGCTGAAGACCTATCTTGACTTCAAATTCTACCCTAGACCTAGACCAGGGATGGAAGTTTCAGTCTGTGTTTTGAAGCACCTCTGCAGCATAAAATAAACTTGGTAGACAGTTACTCCAGTACCTCTCCAGAGTTTCTTGAGCTCTCAGCCACCCAGGTACAAGTTCTTGTATGGCTAACAGCTGGCATTTGGAGCTAGTTCTCAATTGGAGCTTCTCTCTTTGGCTGTAATTAGGGAATAAAAGGGAGGTTAACACCATAACTCCTCTCTGGAAAACACAGATCAGAACACATCAAATTAAATATAAGAACTGGTTCTAGTCCTCCTCAAATAAAACATGCTGTCTTTTATTATGTTACTCTTCTAAGTGTGCACCTTTTAACTGTAGCAGCTTCTTATGGAATTATCCGTGACCATGGCGGGCTGTGTGTTTATATCCACTTCAGTGAGTATTAGTCAAATACAAAAAAGAGTCACAGCAAAGGTCTGTCTAGCCCCATATCCTGCCTCTTGATAATGGCTAATAACTTGTATATGGAAAACAGGACGAGTATAGAGTGATACTTCCTTTGGTAAACCTTCCCAGCTTCCAGTGGTTTCTGGTTTAGAGACCTTCCTGAGCTGGAGGCTGCAGCTGTATCATTGTTTTTGATATTCCTTGATGGACCTTTTTCCATAAAATTGTCTAATCATTTTTTTTTTTAAAGCCACTTGTATTTTTGGCTGCCATAACATCCCGTGGCAATGAGTTCCACAACATCATTAGGCATTGTGTGAAAATGAACTTCCTTTTGTTTGCTTTTCAACCTGCTTGCTGCCTGCCAGTTTGAGTTGGTGCCTTGTTATTTCTGTTAAGAATACTTTAAAATAATCATTGCTGTTTACCTTTTCTGTGCTGTAACAGCTTGTCTAGAACTTAATTGTTATTATCCTTGTTTTTCAGGTTGAAAGGCTCTGGCTTGCTTAAGTTTTCCTTGTGCTAAGGCCTTCTAAACACTTCATGTGCAGCTTTGGTACATCCATGTGCTTCTTGCCCTTTCTGTGGCTTTGTAATTCCACAATTTCTAGAACTGTGCTTAGTACTGAAGAGATGGGCATACTGTGGGTTTTTTCAGAGGAATAATACCATTTTCTGCTTTGTTCTCATTCTTCTAAAAATTCTTAACCGGATGGTTTTCCCCAAATGCTGACAGCTGATACTGTGCTAGTCTTTTTGGAGAATGATCCACTTCTCCAATATTTCTTTCATGACTGGTAATAGAGGATTTAAAATATGGCAAGAATGGCTTTTTCCTCATCCATTATTTTTTATCCATGGACTTTGAGTTAAATTTACTATTTTGATACCCACTGACTTTGTATCATCAGCCACCTACCTACAGCATTTCCAGATAATTTATGGGATATGAAGCAGCGGGAGTCACATAATGGACCCTATTCTGAGTCTGTAGGGAGCTCCCAACATTCCTGATGTCAAACATCTATTTCTTTTGGTTATGATCAGCACTTATGTCACTTATTCTCTCATTCTTGTAGTAAGGCTTATTCATGACCTGGGTTTCATAGCAAAGTTAATGGCCTGGCAATTTCCCATGTGGTACCTGCGGAGATCATCAGTTAATCCTCATATCATTGTGTTATTTTTCTCTGTGCTGCTGCCTTAAATTCCATCTCCTTGCAAAATGGCTGTAGGTGTCTGTATTGAACATCAGTACAAAGATTCATTGAGTTTTCTTGCTATCACCTTTTCACCTGGGACAGTTTTTTCAATGCATCAGGTAGCTCTTGGTGCTGTGACTGTTCAGACTGAGGCACAGATTTACACAGTAGAACAGAGTCTGTAATTTTCTGTGGTCAAGTTGCTTTGGGACATTTGGCCCAGTATCTCTGTATCTGTCTTTAGGGATGACACTAGTTCTGTCACTGGAGAACTAAAACTGAAATATATTGGTGTGTGAGGTGGAGTTTGGAATCTGAGCTCAGAGTTATTCTAGAAGTGGATGATTAGATGGGACTTCCTAAAATAAAGAATAGAGGGACAAAAAAGGGAAATATAAAGTAAAACCAAAAAAATCTTTCTCTTACTTATGCTGAAAGGCTCCAGTTTGTGCATATTTGGTGACTGAAGCTTTTCGGCTTTACTGCTGTTCATGTGAGTAGCATTACTCAAGTTCCTTTGTACAGTACTGGGTTAATTTGTATAATATGCTTATAAAAAGACATGTAAAAACTTGAAAAACATAAATAACCTGATACGATAATTATCCTGTAATTATTCTTTTCTGTATATAAATTCTGTATGCCTTACTAGGTTTGTTCTTTTCACTAATGAATCAGGTAATGAAAATGCAGCATTATTCTCCTGTTTTCAAAAAAGCATCTATGTACTTTGCCTAAAGCTTGGTTAGAGAAATGATAATTCCACAATCAAGCAACCAACTGCCCCGCAGATCATGATGCTTCATTGCTGTATCTCTGTGGTGAGAGGAATGAATAGGCTAAGAAAACCCTGTAAAGGTGTATTTGTGATTAGTTCTGCAAACAGCCAAAGGCTAGGGAGGACAGAGTAAAGAGGGGACAGTCCTTCTTGCATCAGATTGACACCAGAGAAGCATGCGTGATCCTCCTGCAGGATGAGGTGGTTTTGTTTGCAGGAGAGCCACTTGAGTTTCATAACATGAGTTTCCTTAAAATCTGTCCTGAGAAATCAGGAGTTAACAGAACCCAGTTTCTGTAGCCTTAACCTTTCACAAATGCAGTATTTAGTAATCACAGTTCTGGTAGATTGAGTTTCATGTGAGATCTCAAAATGTTTATTTTACAGCATCTTTTGCTGTGTTTGTGCAGCGTTCTTGTTGCCTTTCTCCAGATGGGAACATGCAGGAATGCGGAATCCAGGTGGTTTGCTCAAGGACATGAGGATCTGTCTTGGGTGCAGTTAACCGGTGCCTTACTGGCACTTGTGTTAGCTGTGCTTTGGTCTGAGCAGTCACCTGGATTGTGTTTACTTCCCTTTGTAAGATGCTAGGATTCCTTAACTCCATGTGCTGCAAGAAAGTTACCCTGAGGATATGTAGGGTCCTGAGCAGCAAGCGGAAGTCTGGATTCTCAAACCTCTGCTTTAATAGCATGGGATATTTATGGCCTTGATAAAATTAGGGAAGAAGGATGAGGGACATCTTCTCATGCAATAGTGTTGGGAAATCCTGTTGCTGAAGTTTTCAAAAAGATTAGAAATTTCTCAGATATCTCCCTCAGCATTAAATGTGTCAAAATATGAAAATTCAAGTATCCTTCTCAAAAACTTGGGAGCATCTGTGTGACAATGACTTTGAAGATCATGCTGGTGCTGGGGCTATGGTTTGGTGTAGTTGGAATTTAGTTTTGTCATTAGAAAAATCAGAATCGAATGCAAAAATTAAAATAACACTTTTGCAGATTCCTTTTTAAACAAATCTGAAACCTCAAGGCCAGGAGAAGAGCACCATGGCTACCAACTGGTATGACTCAGCTTAGGCTTGATTGAAGGAAATGATAGATCTCAAATATATGCTACCTCACAGGAAAATGGTAATGAAATCCAGCCAGCTTCAAGGGAAAAACAAAACCTACTGATTTTATTCCAAGGGAAGAGAGAGAAAAAGAACAGATGTATGGAGTCTTCTGTCCACTTACTGCAATCTGCAGTGCCGACATAGATAATGGCTTAGCCTTTGTTTCTTCTCTTGCTTCCTTCAGTAGAAATGCCTTGGTTTAGGCACCAAAAGATTCAATTTGGGGTAGTCAAGAGGAGGGAGAACAAGGACCTCACGCAAGAACTGACCTAAACTCTGAGGAGGTTTGTATAATCTAATTTGCAATAAAATGGTATTTACAATGTTATCAGACAAAGCTTAGCAGTGTTAAGTTAAACAGCATATAATGTGATTAGTGGGGGAGTCATGCCCATGATGTCATACACATTCTCTGAACTCTTGGAATGGGCAGATAATGTCTCAGGCATTTATTCTCTTGTGACACGCACGAAAAGCTCCGTAAAGATTTGGGGGTTGGGAAGGAAATGGCACATGCTCGGCACCGCGTGTGGAGCTCAGCACCAGAGACGGCTTCTCCCTTTGGCGCAGAGCTCGACCTGTGGTTGCACCCTGCCTGCATAGTGCTGTGTAGTGGTTAAAACAGGCCTTTGGGAATAGTTTAGAAGCTTGAAATTCTATTCTTGACTCTGCCGCAGACTTGGGTTTTGACCGCTAAATCTTCTTTGCCTGTGGTAACTCCATTTTTAACTAGCAAAGGTAGTCAGCCGTGTCTGTGGAGTGCCCGGAGTGAGGAGCTGTTATGGAGATGGAAACCGCTGGCATTCTGTTCATTATGCAGAACAAATACAACTAGACCACAAAGAGCTTTGCTCTAGATAACAGCGAGCAATTTCACAGCTAGTAATGGCCCATTCAGAGAAAATTAAATCTTTATCTTTCTGTCTCTCCGAGGCATGCAAAATGGTATTAAAAATTTTGGCTAGTCTCATTCATACGGATAAGCAATGTAAATCTCACCTATAGGTTCCCATCAAATATAATGTAGACTGTATTAATTTTAATGTTTTGCTTTAAAAAACTCTTGCTAAAAGCTGCTGAATCAGGCAGAGCTCCCTTTAGACTTTCAAGTTATTTTAGTGGTTGTGAAAGGACAGGTTCTGGAACATCTAAGAGTATTTTACTCCCCACGTCCACCAGGGACAATAAGCACATATTGCTTCGTGCATGTTAATGTTTTATAGAAACACAAACATTGCATAAACTTTTTTTTTTTGCCAGGGTGTGAAGGCTATATAAACTGTTTAACTCTGCTGCAGAGATTGACTAGGTAGTATTCCTGTTTTCAGTGATGCAAGGAATTATATGGACTAGACATGAGATGAAATGGGAGTTGCAGATGTGGAGAATGAGATGGGGGCTGCACACAGAGCTGAAAAAACTTGAAGGAAGGAGGTGGACTGGAGGTAGCAAGGGAGCTTGGAAACTATGGCTCATGCAATGTCAACTCTATTATATGTTAAAATCAACTGCAACACTTGCACGATCCCCATCTTTTATCAGAACAAGTAGTCATTGTCTTGGCTGTAACACTCCTGTCAGTTTATGGCATTGGTGTGGATTTCTTGAGAAATGCATACAAGGATTTTATTTGACTGCAGAGGGATGCCATCAAGAATAAATCTTTGTTGTTCAGAAAGGGTAAGCCAAGCTTTTGTCTCTATGGCTGATAAATGAGGAACAGGGGCCAAGTGTAATATGAACAGAGCATTGGCCAGTCTGGTCAGACATGTGGGATGTACTAACAACAACAGGGAATGAAAGCAAAGCCTGAAGGTAGACACCTTTTAAATAATCAAGGCTGACAGTTTTACTACAGTAGTGCTGTTTAACACTTTGTAGGTATGTGCTGCATCACAGATGCTGCTTATATTAAGTAGTCTGAAAGCATTACACAGCTTATGTAGAGGGTAACTTTTATTTCAGGCATTTTTATGTTTGTTAATGTAATTACAAGTGAAATATCCTATTGTTGCCGATGGTATTGCCAGTGGATGACTCTGAATGATGTACCAGAAAGATGTTTTAGATGACCTAGATTAAACTCACAGAGGACTGAGCATCCCAGTTATTTCTCAAACACAGAACATTTCCAGGAATGGGTGCTTCTGACGCTCCTTAGTAAAGCCATGTACAAATAGTTATCTGATACCTGAGTAATCAGAGAAGCTGTGTTGAGGCAGATTGCACACAGCACCTTGAATCTTGAGGGCTGGGTTATGGACATGCTGCACTACCACGGTGAGATGTCCTGGCCTGTGCCTCAGTTTACCTATCTGTAAAAAGTGGGTGTGATGCTGTGTATAGAAACTGGCCTAGGAAAAGTATTTTGGATTGCTAGTGACAAACACCAATTAGGAATATACACAGTCCTTAAAGCAAAAGACTTCACAAACTGTAGAGCCTGAAATCTCAGTGAGCAAAATGCCTTCCTCCCAGCTCTCACAGGAAGCAAGTTAATTGGGAGGCCAATAACCATAATGAGGCAGAACCTGGGGTTTTGCCTATGTATAGCAAGATCCTCCCCTTGGGGCCAAACTCCTGTTCCATATTATGAAAGCAGTAAAAGGTCCCCTCAGCAGGTGCTGTGTAAAGGCATTTCAACTTTGCCTTTGCAGTGCTGGAATTGCCAAGCTATTGCTTCCCTGAGTCTCCAAATGAATTCCCCAAGTCAATGTGGAACAGCTGTGTGAGAGATACAGCCTTGAGAAAAGGAATGGCAAAGCAACACAACAAATGGGGATTTAATCAAATAGCACAGGGCTGGGAAACAACATCAGTGTCTTTCTGGTCAGCTTTCCTTCGGGTAAGGGAGAAACTTTCTATATCGAAGTCCAGAGAAGAGAGGCAACGTGTGATCACTGTGTGCTATTGAGGGCCTTTTGTGTGGTGAGAGTGAGCCAGTAGCACTGGCTGTGTTCATTCATGCTGAGAGTAACAGCATAGCTTACTTGCAAGGATGCCTGAGAACTGGAGAAAGATACTGCTTTTTTTCACCTGCCTCAGTGTGGCTGCTGCCTCTGCAGAGGTTACCCAGAGCACCCAGGCTTTAGCCATTGGAGCCAGGAAGTGAAGATGAGGTGGGACAAGTCTGAGACAGTGGAAGCAATTCTTGTGCCCAATTAGGGCAGGGAAGCTTTTCCTTCATATATGATTGTGGAAGTAGTTGTTTTCTTCCTTATTGAAGCCTTCTGAAATATGGTTTGCATAAAAAAAAAGCTCTCTCAACTGAAAAAATATTATACTAAGGGCTACAAATAGTGAGAGTTAGTGTTTTTCACTTGCAGTGCTTTTATTTAATACTTTCTGAAAGGAAAGTTTGTTGTATGTCAAGTCTACCTACCTGAATTTCCAGAGTGTTTCATAAGAGCATTTTGGAAATCTATCTACTCTGTCAAATACTGACTGTGCCTGTTGGAGTGAGTGCTTAGTTATAAGTGTTATGTCTGAAATATAAAGCAGACAGGGGAAAAAGGAAAATGAAGGAGAGTTTGTAACAAGCAGAACATAGCTGGCTAATTACTCTGGCAGGATAATGTCTTAGAAAAAAAACCCCCACCATTATGAAACTCTTTTTTTTTTTCTCGTTTCCATGACATAGAATTTCCTTGAAATCTTTTTCTTTTGAGTGTGTATGCACTTTCCAGTGTGATCAGAGCTAAATGGCAGCATCTGTCAGAGAAGATAAATGACCTACCAGCAAATCTTCTCAGTTAAACGGAAGACAAAAATCTATGGAGTAGGGGAATGAGTTTTAAATTAGCCATTTCACTTAACTTTGCCCTAATGAAGGGCTAATCTTTGGACCCCTGCAAAACAAATGAGAGTATCTCGTTAGATCCAGCCGAAACTGGTCATTGAAAAGGCTTTTGCCTTATGAACCTAATTGGAGGCAAAGTAATTCCTTTGATAGCTGTCTTCATTTAACAGTATCTTTCCCTTCTCCTGATTTATATACAGTAAATGAAGGACTCTGTTAATTACAAACACATTTGCCTGTTTGCAGATTGACAACTAAATATGCTTGGGTGAACCTGGATAGAGCAGTCACAAAGATCTGCAGTGCCAGTTCTTTAGGGGTTGCCTGAGCAGAGCCTCCTGCAGAAGACGGGAAGGGAGCTGCTCTTAAAAGAGCCTTTCCTGGATACTGAGGCAGAGGCGAGCTCAGGGTTAAGCAGACTGTGGGCCACCATGGAAATTAGCTAAATTTACACAAGTTAAAATCTAACCTGAGATTTCAAAGATACTTTATTAAATTAGCTCGTTCTTCTGTTTTTGTATGTAGTGGCAAAATAAGGGTTTTTCCCCCCAAAAATCCAATTAAATGATAGAAAAACATTGGACACTTGATTGCTGTAGAAGCAGGATTGTGCCTTTAAGGCAGCTGGAAGGAATGTGTCAGTCATGGCCCCTCTAAAGCTGGGACTTATCTTGATTACAGTGTTAGCTTGGTAGTAGAATATGATCTCATCACTGTGAAAGATTACATGAAATATCAATTTGGCTGGCCTTAAACCAGCTCTATTCTCAGTCACATTTTCAGTTGCTGCAGCTGACATGGGGTTTTGTAATTCGAAGAGATGGCCATAAAGATGGTTTGCAGAATTTGGCCCATGTATTCAAGTAAAAAAAAAGGGAATGCATAAAAATATGGCTGCTTCTGATGTTTTCTCTTTGACTGTTTATTTTTTTCAGTTTTGTTTTTGAGAATGTCAAGACTAAGCAAGATTTGAATAGCCTTAATTTTACAGTACTTAGAACTGATATCAAACCTGGGAAGATAGATACCTGTCTGGTGGAAAGTCACTGAAGTCCATCTAGGCTAAAATGTGAATTATTTTCCGCTTTCAAGGAATGATATTCTTGAGGAGATTAAGTGTGTAAGACACTCTTGAGCAGTAGGTGTTCTGGGTGCTGTAACCAGAGCCAAATCCAGAAGGTCTATTAATTTGCTTTCTGTGCACATGCAGTGTGATTCCTTCGGCTCTTAAACATTATACTTTATGCCCAAACTGAGAGATAAACACTATTTAAAAAAAAAATACTGTTTTCAGTGTGACTGCTCCAGGGGTTTAGTAGATGCCATGCACTAAATGAAATAAATGTCAAGTGATGGAAGCCATTTGAGCATGATTGAAGCCATGGTGTGAACTCTGGGTCTGTGCAAATAAAACAGGAGTAGACCTACCAAACCTAAGAAAAACCATTGTATTTCTAGGGGTGTATCCCAGGAACTGCATTTGGAACCCTGACCCTATTATAAATTACTATTGTAGAGATAGTGATGAAACAAGGTAGCTCTTAGTCCTGTTTCTCCGTAACAATGGAAAGAGTGCAAGAAGGTGAACCATGAAGAAAGTTAATACAGAGCTTTCCAGCAGAGTACAATAGGTGTTGCTCAGAACCACAGTTCATTTGACTTGTCTTTTAATGTTCAGATGTTTCTGCCTTTGTTATGATGCTCAGAAATCCTGGGAGCCTAACCTGAAACTCAGAGGTATTTTCTCTGGTACAAAGCTGCAGTGGCTCTCAGGAGGTGCAGGGAGAGGTGTGAGGCTGTGGTGAAACACTCCCCTGCGGCTCTGTGGGGTCTGACAGCTTTTTGAGATGAAATAGAGTTGCTCACTGAGTATCTCAAATTCTTTCCAGGGAATCTCACAGATAGTTAGGAGCAAAGACAATGAGTCATTTCTTGGGAGAGGATTTTGGGTTTATATCCTCAATACAAGGTGTTGCCATAATAATAATTATTATGGGTAGAAACAAATGCATTCAGGCTGCAGTTTTAACCCAATCTGTTACTGCTGCTACTTTGCATTGGTATTTGCTGGTATGAATTGTGTAATTTTAATTTTTCTCTCAGAAACAGTATTTCTAATTATGCCAAATGGGAGCAGCGCAAAATAGCATGACCCAAGTCTGAGCTTATGGCGGGGCCTTATGCCTGTTTCATGTGAGTCAAGCCTATGCTGTAGTTTTTTCTTTCTTTGAGGAGGTTTAAATTTTGTTTAAATAAACCCTGAAGCATCTAGTTTTTCATTCGTGGATTAGAAATGTCCAGCATGTGTTACACTGGCTTAAGGGAATTTGCTTTTTTTGAGCTACTGACATAGTGTACATTTTTCATTAGATTTTTTTCTTTTTTCCCCCCTAGTTTTCCTTTCTTGGTCTCTGCTAATCAAATCTGACCTTAATACTTGAATCAAATTCTAAACTCAGATGTTCAAAGTAGATTTGTGACCGGGCTGTACTAATGCATTCTGGCCATGCTGAACCCACCGAATCTACAATCGCAATACACAATCTAATACACAATCACAAGTTGTATTCTTACCCTTTGTAGTGCAACATTTATGTCACCCAAGCAAGAAAAATAGATCTTCACATGCTTGGCTGATTCGTGTAAGCCACTGTTTTGTGAATAGGCCCTTTGGTGTGTCATTTTTTTTTCCTCCTTGTTTGATAAACTTGAGACATAGTTACTTTGAAGATTGGGCATTATCTACCTGCTCTGGGAACAGTTCCATGAAAACTGAGATTGGATCTCTGGGCTGCTGACAAGCTAATTCTGGACATTATTGGGAGCCTCAAGGTCAGTGTGCTTTCAACAGCAGAATAGAGTTTCTGGTGCATTCATCTCTCATTTTAAATAGGTCTACCTAAACCTGAGCTATGCTTCCTAGTGGTTTGAGAATTCAGGCTTACATACATAATAGAGGATTTTAAGGATACTGAGATAGGGAAAGAAGATGACCTTCAGACCCTAGAGAGGTTATTAAGTAACAGTGTGAGTTTTCACCCTAATGAACCTCCATTCAACCTCTTGGCTGAACAAAACCACCTTACTGTGTTACAGTAACTGATGTGAAAAGAGCTGCTGAGCACATATGTTTTCTGGGGGACAAATACAAGGGGTTTCTTGAATGATTGTTGTTGTTATTTATAGGCAGAACTGCAATAAGCCAATTTATTGGCAGTTTCAGTGGGGAGGTGAAAGAGCTGAAGGACAGAGATGCTGAGCTTGATTTTTCCAGAGCAACAAGAGGGTGTTGATCTGAGGCCAAAGGGACCAGTGTGATTTGTAGGTCCCATTCTTTTCTGACTGTCTGGGGGAGAATTTGTCCCCAAAATTCACTCCTGGCAGTTGTGTGCAGTTTGGGGACTGTACTGCTGTCAGAAAGGACTATTGGGTAACTTCAGCTGTGCTGTCAAAACCCGCTTAGCTTTTCCATTATTGCCAATTAATCTTGATCGAGTGTTTAGACAGAGTAGAACTCTGGTGTGTGTTGACAGTGTGTAGAAATCTAGCAAAGATGATACCTTGCTACAAATATTAAGTGATAATTCCATCTCTTTTCCATTGTCAAACACAGTTAATGATATTACCTGCAGACTGGCAGGGTTTTTTCCTCTTTTCATCCATGAGCACCCCCAGAGTCCTCAGCAGGGCTGATCCCAGCCTCTCCACTCCTCAGCCTGTGGTGATAGCAGGGGTTGCCTTGATCCAGGTGCAGGGCTTTGCACTCTTCAGTACTGAGTGTCTTCAAAGAACCTGGAATAGATGTTGGACTTGCCAGCCCTTCCACATCTGTCATGAGGCCACCTCCTAATGGAATGTCAGGAGAAGCTGGGCCAGCACCCCCTACCCTATGAGAGCAGTGTCCCTCAACAGGTGTTGGGTGTGCCAGAACAGAGGATCCACCTCTTCCTTGGGAAGTCAGCCAGGAGGAATTGCTGCTTCACACCGCAGTCCCCTGTGTATCTCTGGCCAACAAATCGGCTCTGGGGTGTAAATACTTTCCCAGGTAGTTGGAACCAAACAGCTTTGTGATGAAAAAGACCAGCAGTTTTCAGGCAATAGGGTAACAAACATAAACACAGTAACACATAAAGCAGGACATTTAGGAGTACAGTCTCTAGTCGTTCCTTTCCAGGTAATGGAGAAACAGGATGTGTCCTGCAAGAGATACGTGTTCTGATATGCTCGCTGTGCATGAATGTGTGCAAATTGTTATCTTTCTCTGTGCTTTGGTTTGTCCAGGAAATAGGGAAAAATTGCAGTCAGATGAAATATGCCATGTCAATTATTTTTCTTTCTTATGAAAGATCCTTCCTCTTTATCCACACCCTGCAATGTGTGCCATGTTTTGCATGCTCTTTCTGAACACTCTGACTTGCTGACCTTCTTTGGGCAAATGAAGGTCTGATGTAACTTCCCATGAGTCCCATCTGATACAACTTCCTTTTGCACCCATCACAGCTGGTTTATGATGACTGGAGGGAATGCTGCAGAGCTCCCAAAATTCAGGTTCTTGTCTGACCATTGTAGACCTCCACCGTCTGGAAAATCAGAAGTGCCTCTGGAGAGCGTCCTTTGGCTTGTTGGAAAGTAGTAGAGAATGGCAGATAAATTTAAACTTTAATAAAGGTCTGAGCAGGATTAGGTGTTTATGGAATGTCTGCAGTAGGGCATAATATTAAAGTATATCTTAACATTATTGCAACTGCATTTGAGCAGGGGGGAAGACACTGCAATTTTTAATGAAGTGCTTATGGCTTTGTCGGTTGCAGAAGTGTCCAGTTCCCAGTGCTGTGCAACTGCAGAGGTCCTGAAGAGGTGGTGTTTAGCATGGGGCTGCATGTTCAGACTGATGTGGCTGAGTCTGGATTACTGACTGCTGAAATCCTGTCTTTGACCTTGTGTGATTTGAGTAGAAGTTGGCAGAAATCTTGCAGGAGTAACTTTCTTTCTCATGGAGGATCCTGTCAGCTTGAGATGAGATTTGCTAAGTCAAGACTCTGGTTTGGCCATGCTGGAATCAGATCTGTGTTTCTTCTGAATTGAGGTCTGGGTAAATTAAAACCAAAGAAGCATGGTACTTGATTCAGAGTGTCTAAATCCAGACTGTTCATCCCCTGCTTTTCAAGAGGTTCACATCTGAGGGTTGGATTTCAGGAAATTTTCATTGAGGGAGTGACTATTTAAAGAGTTGCAAGAGCCCTAGAAACCAGAGTTCTTTGTTCACAAGCCATGCACAGTGCAGACAGCAGCAATTGCAGCAATCCTTTTCCCCAGGAATTGCAAACAAGCTTAACCCCCTGAGTTGGAAAGACCACGCTCTGGAGAGGTAAAAGGAAATTCAATACCTGAGCTGAATGTGTTCTGACTTCCTTGCAAGACAGACTGCCAACTGTACAAAGTTATCGTGATGATGTGATGAGGACCCAAGGTTCACTGAGGCCGCCATCAGCCAGGGACGTTCATGGAGGACTCCAAGATCAGCAGTCCCACAGGGTGGGGGACACGGGGTCAGCAGTAGGCCTGTGTTATTCTTATTCCCACTACACTTGGATGCCTTGGAGAGCTTCAAGGTAAACCTTTTGATGTCTCTTTTGCAATGATCTGTTTCTCTACATATTTTGAAATATCTGGTTCCAATGGTACTAAAAATTTGCTGTGACTGAGAACTTTTCCAGTGCAAAGTACTTGTTAAAATACAACACAAGTCCGGAGCAGACTTGAATAAAGAATGTACTATTCTTCACATTATATTGAAACTCTGGCAATTTTCTTGTGCTTACAATGTAACTTTCCATTGAAATCTAGTTATAGACTTAAAAGTACAAAGTCTTCCCTGTTTTATAAAGAATAATAGTGACATTTGCCAAGTCCAATCTCTACTTTTGAAGTCAGATATTCAGAGATGTTACTATTTGTGCTTTTTTCTTCCACTTTGTTTTCGACAAGTGATCCTAAAAAACAGTGTCATCTTCCCCAGTCTGTTTTCTGAGCAATGCTATTTCTCTTTGCAGCCCAAGCTTTGTCACAGTTTGGTAAATGTTCCTGCTGGACTATTTATGTCACGTTTCCACGTGCTGCATTTCTGTCCCTGTTAGTGTGGGTCTTGTTTCATTATCTTTACGGTCGTTATTTGGCCCTGGTCTGTGTTTGTTCCCCAGCTGGAGGTGGAGGTTGCATGGTTCTATTCCTTTTGGATCTTTCTGTTCTGCTTAAGGGAATTTTTCTACAATAGCAGGGAGGTGACATTTTCTCATAAAAGGACTGTGCTCTCTTCTCTTGAAACCAATATTGTCTTCTCAGTTACCCACTTGGATTTTGAGAGTGGAAATACTGTTTTTATTTTCATATTTCTCCTAGTTTTAATGCAGCTACCTATTCTGTCAACTTGTTTAATTCAGTGAAAGCTCTGGGGTAAAGAGATACTGTGGAAAAACTGCTATCTTTGATTCTGAGGACCTTCAAAAACTTCTCCCTGTTTAAGTTTAGTTGATTATTTTATGATTTTCCACTAGTGAGATTTATACTGTGTAACTGTGTCCAACCAGCACAAGAGCTCAAAGCCTTTAGTACGAAATATTTTCAATGAGAGCTCAATACATCAGATAAACTTAATCAAAAGCAGGTATTTAAATCTTTCTGTAGCAAATATCAGACAGATTTTTGAAGGAAGGCTTGTGTATATGTTTTATTTTTTTCATTTATTCACGTTTTCTTTGCCTGTCTTTTTCTACCTTAAATATGACAGGCCAGAAATTGCACTTTTGTTGAAGGCATGGAATTTTCTTTTCGGATCCAGATTTTCCTTATGGCACTTGGGAAATTATTCAGAAGCCAAATCCTTGATCATAATTATAGGAACTCAATAATTAAGGACTCGTCCCTTTTGGCATAATATGGCTAGACAGGTACTTTTCATTTGGTACCCTTGGATTCAGATCTTGAGTCCATTTTTCTGCTCAATAAAATACTTCCTTGCAATGACATAAGGTTTTGCCATTATTGAAAAGAGAGAAAAAATAGATGGAAAAAAGTAGGTGAGGAAGATAGAAAAGGAAGTCTGCAGTATTTTCTTAAAGAATTTATAAGTGTTGATGTGAGGCTTCTCCAGCATGAGGTATGTCAATTATTAGAGATGTTCTTTCTCTATCAAAGTTCATTTTTTGCTCTCATAAATAGTCTGTATTAGATTTTGAAATCTATCCTGAAGGTTGCTAAGATTGGAACAACTCAGTCTCAGGAACCTCTGTAAAGGTCACTTCCACAAAATTTCAAAGCAAAGATGTCAGATCAACAGTAAAACCATGGAACCCTTTGAGGTTTAGTCATAATCTTTATTTTCTCACATTTGTGTGTGTTATATATGTGCCGTGTAAAAATGTGCTAACACCATTAGAGATTTGTGTTCCCCCCAGTTACGGGTTGTTACTATGATTTATTGTATTGTGGCAATGCTGAGGGGCTGGGATTCCCATGTGTTGAGTACTGGGCAGGCAGACCAGAAGGTTGGATCTTTCTGGTATCTCTCTGTGTTTGCTTCAGCCCTTGCTGGGGAGGAGGTGGCCTTGCTGCTGGAGTCCCCTGAAGGGCTGCAGGTTTGTGTTGTCACTGCTCTTCAAGCGTATTCTTCACTTGGCACAAACCCAGGGAGTCAGCCTTGGTGGGTTAGACCAGATACGTGCTGGGAGTGACTGCCAGGGACATGGGGATGAACATGGGAAGTGTTTGTGTGCATTAATCCTAAAATCATGCTGAGAGAAACAGTGCTCTAGGGTACATTCTCCTGTGTCCTTCCAGTGTTGTACTCATGTCTGATTTTGATTTGAGCAGGTGAATGACTCAAGAGCCCAATAGCAAGCATTTGACCTGCTCTGTTCCCCATTGCCCTTCCCACTCTGACACTCCCTATAATTTATGTAACTATTACACTTCAGCTGTAACTCAATTCCTGGATTTGTTCCTTTTACAGAAATTAGTACTGAAAGGCATAGCAGTGATGGAGGGCTTGGAATAACCACCAAGTTATTTGTCTATTTAATATCCTTTTTTAAAAATAGCATTTTAATGTTTGAGAGAACACGGGGAAGCTGACTGTACTTCAGAAGTTCAGGACTGGTTTTCAGACTCTTCAAATTTGAGGCTGCACCATTAACACTGAGTGATATCACTAAGGAACTGTGAAATGCAGAGCTACCCTGTTCCCCCCCTTCCTATTCCCCTTGCAGAATAAAAAGCAGGGCAGAAAAACAATGCTACTCTGACTTATTTATCTTTATCCAGTTCCTCTGTCAGTAAGGGGATGAAGCGAAAAATTCAGAACAAAGTAACTTAAAAAATCAAAGGATTAAAGCCCCATGTATGTGATCCTGATGAATTGGATGATTCAGAAGATGTTAACCAGAGCAGCAGCTGTAATGGAAGGAGAGTCTGTAACAAACAGGTTTTCTGATTTATCGAGGTAATCAACCATAGAAGTGGGCAGGCACTGGGTGGTACAGAATACCAACATTTTTTTTTGTGCTGCCTAGGAGATATATTTGAACCTCTAGGGAAGAATTGCCCTCTCCTCCTTAATTCCCCTGAAGATTTTTTTCCTTTTTTTCCTGAAAATGAAAGCAGGGAATGAGCATTTCCCTGAATCTCATTTTAAATCTTCCTAAGTTTAAAATGGTTATTGCTTGTTTATTATTTTTGGCAGTGTAACGACCCTCACAGGAGACTAATCCTGCTTGGTGAGGATTCCATTCCCAAACATAAGGGAGATAATGAGGGTGGGGAACCTGGCAAATATAAACCTAGAGATGCTTGGCTGCTTAGAGAAATGCAACAATTGCCCTGTGCTGTTTTCGGGGTAGTTTCTTCTGGTAGCAACTAATGGTCTTTGGATTGAAGACTTCTAAGAACCCACCCTGGAATTACTCTTAAGCCCATCTCTAATGCTATTTTCCTTGCTTGCTAATGCAGTATCCCAACCTCTCTTTCATGTGTAAAATCAATGGGAACATGATGCAGGCAAATTTTAACATGACTTGACCATGCTCAGGTTCTTAGAGATAACAATCTGTGTCCAGTGTGGTGGGACTGAAGCTTTCATCCAGTTTTGTCCCCTCTAATACTCATCACATTTTAACAGGCTGTGCAGGTTTGCACTCAGGGAGCATGTCCCAGGCTCTCTAGGGATACTCCCTGAAATCCCTTGAGTGGTGTATTTGCTGAGAAATCACAAGTCTTGGAATTCCTCAGCCTGGAAGTTTTTTCCTGCACAGCCGTTTTCTTCTTGAGATCCCATCCCCAAAGAGAATCTCTATCTAGCCTTGACTGGGCATTTTGAGCTTATACATCTGGTTGCATCATCTGTTTCTTTGGTTTTATTACTTGTGGGCATTTTCCAGGGTGTCCCCAGCAGCATGACGGGCTCACCTCGGTCCCATCCACAGAGCACCTTGCAAAGCTGCCTCTGTGCAACACCAGCCATAAGTTATCCATGTGTGTCAATTCCAGCCATCCCTGACTAGAAGGAGGAGAGCTTTTGTTTTCATCAATATCACAGGTTTTTTTCTTACTCCTATGATCGTTCTCAGTAGTGCTTTTGTCTGTTGAATGTTTATTAAGAAAATAGTTTTTGTTTGCTTGTTACAAGAAGAAGTTCTCTGCACACATGGGATAATATTTGTTTGATTTCCTGATGTGATTCCTGAAGCCAGAGAGTGAAAATGTTGATATTGCCACTTGAGATGAATATCACAGGAAAGTAGTCCTTTCCATTGTGTGTGCATACAATTGCCCAGCTTTACTTACATTTTTAAATTATCGTTATTATTTTAGTATAACAGGCCCCTCAGAACAGGCTATTAGTGGTTGTTATTGTTGGTTTTAACATGATACATGATTTTATGGTCAATGATTTCTCTGCAAGAGTTTCAACAAAGCCTTTACCAAGCTGTGAGTTTCCTGGCTGAGTTGAATTCTGTTTCTCTTCCCCGACTGGATTCAAGTTCAAAACCATTGCCTACTCTTAGCTTTGGCCATTTGCTCTTTCCACTGCTGGGTTTGCTGCAGTTACTACTTTGAGATTAAATTTTCTATGAGAGAAGAACACTCAGAGGCTGGGAAGCCATTCCATTAGGCTGAATACAGCATCTCCTTAAATGAGAAACCACCTAAAAATAGTATTGGAATAATATCACAGAGCATTCAAACAAGCAAAAGAACTAAAAAACAAATGAAGAAAACAGACTGCCTTCTGTGCCTTCAGGTGGAGCAAATCTGGCCTTCAGTAAATATTTTCCCTGGGTTTGATTTCATAGCAGAACAACTCCCAACAGAACCACCTGTTTGCCAGCTTTTTACCAGCCCCAAGCTACTCCTTTCTCCCCTGAGCCTCCTGAAAATGCTCCTGCTATGGGCACCCCCAAAACGAAGCCCCTGAAACTGCTGTGCTTGCCTGCCTGGCTGCCACATCCCCTCTTCCCTCTCATGCTGGTCTTAGCACCAGCTCTTTGCATCTCCTTCGTCCACGGAGTCTACCCATTTGTTCACCTTTCACTGCAGAAAGCAACTCCCCATCTTCCGGGCATTGCTCTGGTAGCAATTTAGCAATTAGCTCTGGTAGCAATTTAAGAAAACCTGGATGCCAGCTGGGACTTCCAAGGAAGAAAAATAAGATGTGTCTGAGAGAAAACAGGTGCACCACAGCTCTGGGTTTGGTGAGCTCTAACAATACATCTGATGAAGCAGCAAAAATATTTTGGGTAACCTTAAGAAAAGCTGTCTCCTGCACTACATTATCATTAATAATGGCACATTCCTGGTTTCAGTAAGTATATCAGGATGTTTATTTTAAGGAGGAAGGGCGCAGTTTATTTTGCACAGAACATGCTTGGGAATGTTTGTCATGATGTGTCAGTGACAATCCCAAAGACCTGGTGTTGCCCTCTTTGCCTATCACTGACTCCCTTGGCTCCTATCAGTTTGCATTCTTGGTATTGAACGTGTCTCCCTCAGTGAAACGTTGATAGTATTTTTAACAAAAAGAGCCTTCATATAATTGATATCTGCAAGAAACTGAGCTCCAAAAGCATGTTTTAACCTGTGTATTTTGTAAACACAACATGAAAAATTCACAGAGAATTTCTGTTACATCCTGAGGCAACGGTGAGTCTTTTCCAAAGTAGAGGCTAAGGAGCTCTATGGTGTATAAGGAAGAGAAAGTGAACAAAGAGATGCCACATGGGAGTCTACAGGTTGAGCTTGCAATTAGCATGTCTTGTGCACCCAGCAAAAGGTATTTATTGTGCTGTGGCTACAGGACAGACACCTTCGTGGAGGCACAGCATATTCTGCCAGCAGGTTTTTTGGTGGCTTAGGGACTTCACCTTCCTAAACAGCAGAAGGTGCACTCACCTGGACTCTGCTGCTAGCACAGGTAAAATCAAGTCCCCAGAGTCCCACATTGTAACAGTGTCAGCTGTAGGATGTACATTTTCCATGCCCTGAGCTGACCTTGGGCATGCAAAACTTTGGCGAATCTTTACAGTGTAGACATGGCCTAAGGCAGGTAGAATTTGCCAAACGTGGTGTTTAATGAGACAGCCAAGTGTGTGTAGCACAGAGCAAGTTCAGTAAAGCCCCTGGGGGCTGGGGTCGGAGGAATGTGCTGTGATGGAGCAAAATAAGCCAATGATCCTTTTCATCCACCTCCCTGGTTAGACTGAACCTGGCTCCTCAGGGATGCAGCAGGGCGGTGCTCAGAGCACAGCAGAGCTGCCTGTCTCCTGCGGTGTTTATTGGTGCCTCTCTGCATTGGCCGGGCTCTGTCCTCCTCTCTGCGTGCTCACAGCACAGCCGTGTCCTCAGGACACTGGGAATGAGAGGAAGGGCCCAGAGGTGCTGTACCTGGCGTGGTGCAGACCCAATGCAGAGCCAGGCAAAGGCCGTGTGGTGTCATGGAAGTGCTGTCCAGGCCAGGGGAGGGTGTGCCCAGAGGGAGGATATCAGGCAAGGACTAGAGATGGCTCAGTTGTAAATTTACTCCCTTATTATGAGCTCCTGTTACTCAGGAGCTGTAGGAGGTGCTACTCAGGTGTAGGAGATTTTATGTGTCATCCCCAAATTTGGACTCTGTAATTTGGTGCCACTACAGAACAATCAAGTACGTCATTTTTTGGTTATAAACATAGTTGTTCTGAAAAGCCTATTTACTAGTTGGAACATTTTTTATCTCAAGGACTTGAAGGACAGGAGTTGCATGTTATTGTATTCCACTAAAATGTTGTGACACTATCATTACAAATTCTGTACCTCTTTTGTAAGTAAACCTGCACCTCTGCACAAACGTGTGCATCATGTCACACACACACAATTCAAGCCTGCCTACTGCCCTGTAATTCTCAACATTTCTACAATTGGAAACATGAAGAAAAGAGTAACAAATGGATTTTTAAAGGGTTCCAAAGGACAAATGAGGTTTTTGTGGGAGGGCATATTTTGTCTTTTTAATCTTTTTTAAGGCAAATTCTTTCATGTTTTCTGCTAGAAGAGCCGCTCACTGGTCTTGTGGTTTGTGGATGAGGAGCAGAACCCATTGCTCTGTACGCAGGAGGGAGAGCACTGATCACTAAGTGAGGCTTTCCTGTCTTTAGCACCTGCTGGGAGATGTAACACCTTTTAAATTTCAGAAGATGACACTTGATTGAATTTTCTTTCATTTTTAGATAAAGTTCTCCTTTCACACAGCTCTTGTTCTTTTAGATTGATTTAATCATAGGTTAGAACCATTAGAAACACATGGTGTGAGAGGCTCCTGAATGGGCATCAGACCACACCCAACAGGTTTGTCTGTATTTTGCTGGCGAAAGTTTAAACTGCAAGGAGAACCTAATGGGAATGTTAGGAGTTGCAGTTCTAAAAATGGAGCTCTCTCTGAACACAATCTCATTGAACGTGAGAGAAATTAGTTCTGTTTCATCAAGGAGATAAGAAAATAAACACGATCATTCCTTGGCTCTGAAATGCTTTTTATTCAGCAAAGTAATCTCTGCTTGGAAAGACATTTAGAGCTTGTCTGCGTGACGGTAGCTTGCTCTCTGATACTCAATGTAGATTTTAAGAAAAAATAGACTAATGCTGCTTGTTTTGTAGAATTTGGAAATGTTTTGAGAGGACACTGTGAAGCAAACAGTTTAGGCCAGAAGGAAGGCCTGGAGGATGGAAGCATAGCCCTGGAAGGGTAGGGTATAACAGAGAGGGTAAGGAGAGAGATTGAAGTGCTGCTTGTTTGGCTCCCCCTTCTCCCATTTCTGCTCTATGAGCACAACCTAAAGCAGATCCTCTGCTCTTATGGAGGTCACACGGTTTATTTCTGTCACACTCACGTGGTTTTGCCAGTACCAGGGGACCATGAATCAGAACCTTATTTTAAAACCAAAAATTTATGGTGTCACTTGGTATTCTGATAGCATCCAAGGACCAGTTAGGATCATACATGCTGAATCTATTACAAGGTGAACACGTGTTGTGTTGTTGATCCTCTGAGAAATTTCAACCCAAGATGCAATGAGCTGTAGGAGGAGAAGGGAGGGTAAAGCAGCTGAGTGTTGGGTGGTCTGCATAATGCTGGAAAGGAGGCAGAGAGCTGTATGCAAAAAACTGTCACTTAGAACTATTTAGGCAAGTAACTGAAAGACTTGGAACAGAGGAAAAGACCTTCTTTGTTGAACTAAACGTTAAAGATATCTGAAAGATCTGGAGTTGATGTGAGGCTGGGGTGGGAGGAGGCAGGACAGGCAGGTGGGCAGATTAATGGCATTGTTGCAGCTTGCCCACATGGTGTTTGGGCTCTGTTTCCTCAGCTATATTTATCTGGTGGGATATTTTTGATGCAAGATTGATCTAGAAAAATAAAATCAATTTACTTGAAAGGGTCAGCTTCATGAGAATTGTATGATTGAGCACCTACTGTTTTTCAGAACTCATGACCTGTATGTGAAGGTGACTGACAGCAGCTATGATTGCCAAACAAATTGGAGAAGAGATGAAGACGTGACTCGTGCTAAGGATGTAAAATGGGGAGGAGAGAGAATGAAACCAGTTTGTCACGTGTTGCAAAAGTGTCTCTCTCTTTGTCACATCTTCCACTTATGGAGGGCAATGTTACTCTCTCCAGGCACTCAAATGAAAAGGCAGAAGGGCAATTAAATGATCTGTGCATAGATGCTATTGCCATCTCCAGAACAAAAAAATTAATGCTCGATCAGAATAATAAATTTACTAAACTCTGGCTAATGATACTCTCCTTCAACCTAAACACCACTGCTTGAATAGGATATTCAAAATCTTCCTGTCTCCTGGAAAGTCCGTGGAGTTGGAGGCAGTATGATGGAAACCTCGGCTAGGTATGTAGCGTTCAGCAGCTTCACAGATGAGCTTCCAGGAAATCTTTACAGCTTTTGTAATAAAAATAGCTTTCATATATGACTTTGTTTATGGTGAGGCCCCAGGGTGAATTGTTTGGGTTTTGTCTGTAAAATTTCTTGCCAGTTGGTCTTGCAAAGAACAAGTGTAAGTTGGAGCCTCACAGAGTTTAAACTCAATGAGAAGGAAATAATATTTGAAGAGAAATCATATTTTGGACCCGGCAAGTTTGACACTGGCTAGTGCTGCCAGAGTTTGAATATTATTGAATTCAACAATCTTTTCCATCAAATTCCAGAATCATGTGGAACATTCCCTCTAACGTGAAATAAATGCTTGCAAGCTGCCAGGTGATTAACTCTGTTAGCTGAGATGTGAGGGTGTCTCAGGAGGCTCTGCTTTGTTTTGCTACTGTAATTTCCAGTAAAGATTTGGTCAAGACTTGAAACTGTCTCAAATGATGTATTTTGCAGCTTTAACTTAAAATTCAGACCTGACAAAACGTTCTTGATTGTTACTTTTTCTGGCTGAAACCACGTAATTTTTTCACTGTGCTTTGTCCATGTAGTTATGGATCACTGTTTTATCTCTCTGGCTTCAGAAAAGACAAACGCTGTATCATGTCCTAAGTGTGAGGGGAAAAACCTACTAAAATATTAGTAAGAATTTTCAAAGGATTGCAAATTAATCAGGTATTGTACAAATAAGCACTAAGTGTAGGCCTAGTGAAAAGATTTAAAGTCTAAAAGAGACAAGCCATTGATTGCATTTAAAAGAAAGCATAGAGGTGGAGAAATTACTGGATTTGAGGAGGAATCTAAATTGAGAGGTTATTTGGCAGACAAAATGAGAGAATAATCAAGCATAAAGAACAGCAAAAACCAGTCACAAATAAAGTGAGGAAGAAGTAAAATTAGTTAAATCATTTAGTCCCATTTGCCATTTCACAGTTGAAATACAATTAAACAGATTTAAACATCATTTATAGGAAAGTTGGAATGAAAAAAAAAATCAGATGCATGTGAACATTGCTGCTTTCTAAACCATAAAAACACTATTTATAAAGAAATGGTGACTGATACTAGAGATTTCAAGAACCATTCCTTCTGCGTATTATCCTTCAGCTGTATCCTACATCAAGATGAGTGACGGGTCTCACTCTTCCCACACTGGTTAGAGTTTGGAGAGTTCCCAAAGTAAGCAGATCACATGTGCAGGAAACTTTCTGAGAAGAAAGGCCTAGGATAGGACAAAACTTCTTTATGTATTAGACTTCAATATTCAAGAGATAGGTTACTGTGGGGAGACCTAAAGAAAGTGACATTGGAAAGACAACTCAATTTGCTTGAAAAATATAATGACAAAATGCGGTAGGAAAGAGCAAATTCCTGAAATTTTGCTGAAGGTGCTGCAATGTCAGATAACCTCCAGCCCAGGCATGGATGGCAGATGAGGTGACATGGAAGTCAGATAAACTGAGGCAGGATCTCAAATAGATCCTTCAGGGAAGAGCCAATTTTGTTTTCCAGGTCAGCACATGAAGCTCTCAGCATCCTTCATTATGTAACCTATGCAAGAGATCCTGTAGCCTCTTGGATGTGAGCCAGGGTGGAGAGCTGGAGTGTAGGAACCTTCCCTGGCAGGAGCAGGAGGAGAGGCACAGACTGGCCTAGGAGGTATTTCCCCTGCTCATCAAAAAGGAGCAGGCATGGAGAAGCCACGGGGAGCACCACTCCGCCAGATAGCCTTCTGTGCAGCTAGAGTGTCTCACCTTCTATTTTTAACTGTCTCATGGAAGCATTTAGGAAAAGCAATATAAAAGAGAAAGAATGTAAATATTATGGTTTCGAGGATATCAGCCCCAGTCCAAGTGCAAAAATCTGCCTTTCAGTGAAAGCTTTGAGGGTCTCCTAGTTCAAAGGATTCCAGAGCTGTGGAGAGGCAACTATGCACATTACTTTCTTTTCTACCAGTTAGCCCTTATTGATGGCAGCCAAGTTAAAATGAGGAAGAAGATCCCTCTTAAGCAGTTCTGAGAGGATAGAAACACTGGCATGGGAAAGAGCAGCTACAAGGTGGTAAATACTTTTTCAAATGACAGAATCATTTTTCTGCTGAGGCTGGAAATGTCAGTTTTGAACTTTTGCTCATGCCTCAGACCTCCTGAAGCAATTGACTATTTCAGTGCACGGCAAAATACTCAGGGAAACTCCCCACAGTTAAAAGGCTTTGTTTTAGGAAGGCTTTTTGCTCTGCATTAATGTTATGATCTTATTCTAGTTTTATCTTTCAGGATTAAAGGTCTACTCACAGATATTTTAGGATTAAAATGTGGGTTAGACTTAGCTTTTGTTTGGGTTTTTACAGAGTCTGATATGAGTGGGAATATCTGTGAGTTGGAAAATACATCCACGATACCCCTGGAAACCGCGTGTTTTTATTTAAATGCAGTCCTGCTGTGTTTAGTGTCAGAGCTAAAAAAGGAACCTGGTATGAACAGAAAGTGGAGCAGAAAGCTACAATTTGGCTTCCCCAAATCAGTGAATGGCAAAATCAAGAGAGTAAAAAGTAGATGCTTAAAATATTTTGGATTTAATCACACTTTTTGTTGTTAAAGACTCTCTTTTAAAAATACACTGTTTGCTAAAATAGCATCTTACATATTCACAGACTGGAGAGCAGCCTGCATAAATTCTGGCCAATTAATTCTTTACTAAATTAGCATAAGCGTAAGTTCAAAAATTTTGTTACTTTTTGGATTTATTTCTCATATCTGTATTCACATAAGGTCTCTATGTTGACAACATGAAAATGCTTTCTAATCTGGGATTAGTGCAAAGCATCAAGAGGAAGAGTTGGCATGAACAGCTCTTAACAAGTAAGGTATGTGACTCTTTTTTATCTCTCAGCCAGGGCTTTGTCAGAGCAGAGGAGCCGAGATTGGTTAATACCCAGACAGCCTGCTGAAGTTCCAGTCTGGTTTTCTAATTTAGAAGCGCTACTGGATGACATAAATGGTAGGAATAATTGTAAATTCTCTGTGAAAAAATCAAATGGGAGTCGTGGACACTGTAGGAACAGGCCTAAAGTAGCCCTTTAAAAGTTAGAAACAGCTTCAAAAATTATTACACTCTCAGTGTGAATGTTTTGCTTATATTTCAAGTGAATATTTTTCTCACCGATGTGCTGTTTAAGCTCACATTACGGTATTTATCTGCAATCTAGTTCAAATCAAGGAAATGAAAAACACTGAAGGGTAATCGGTGAACTATCCTTGAAAAATACAGTACTTAGAGACTGGATGAAGCCAGCAAGAAAAAGAGTGTTTAGTCTTTTCAGAGCCCTTCTCATCTCTGGTACAACTGCAAGGGTAAAAGGTTGAGGATGAAGGCAGATAATGGCGATACAGGTTTGGGGAAAATATTGGTCCTATCATGTTTATTTTGGTGGTGGGTTTTTTTTTTTTTTTGTCTTGTCTTGTCTTGCCTATTTTTTGTCTGGTCTTATTTTTCCTAATTTTTTTTTTTCACTGTGCAGTTTGAACAGAGAGGAACATAGAAAACCCAACAGGATATCTCTAGCCACAGTGTCCTGCTGCTCCAGCACAGACTCTTAGGGGATGGTTCCCTTCCCTCATCCGTAAAAGTAAAGGTAATCTTAGTTTATCTTGCTTCTTAACTAACCTGTCACAGAAGGCAATATTTCAAAAGTACCAAGTTTATTTGGAAATCATCAAGGTTTGCAATTGATTACCTGGGAAGAGGGACTAACTGGGCTGGAGATGGTGGGGAGACTCTGAGCAGTCTCAGCTGGTGATAGGAAAAGATTGGTGGAGAAGGAAAAGCCTCCTCCTCCTCCTAAAACGCCATGTACCTAGGACTGGTCCTGTGTAAACTATCAGAGCTCCCAAGACCTGGCTTTTTATACTGTGCTTGAAGTGAGACCAAAGAATGGAAAATTGGTCGTCTGAGCTATTTTGAGGTTTTTATTATGTTCAGGCCTTAATTTGGATGACAACAATGGTGTTTTCAGTGCAACAAGTAGAATTAAATAAGCAGTCTGGCAGAGGATCTGAGAAGCAGAAGGTGAAAATAAATAAAATGGAGAAGTGAAGAATGCAGAAAGAAACAGAAAGTGTTCAAAGGCATGTAAACACCATGAAGGCTGAAGCCAAATTCATATGCAAATATCTAAGGTACAAATCCTCTTCCCTCCTTTTCTCCTTGCCCTGACCAGGTGCCTATACAGCCCCTTGCCCCCTCTTGTGTTTACTCTCACGACAGAATTTAAGCTATGGAACAGAGCAAAAAGGAGGCAGATGTGACTATGTGGGAAGTTGCTTTGCCACTCAGACGTGTATGGGAACCACATCTTTTCCTGTAGTTTGTGAGAGGGGGATTTATTCTTTCAGCATTTTGAGAAAGACTTATGATTCCACCTGGATTTATGCACAATAGCTTTTCTGTCTGTACTCTTTATCTTTCCTTGAGAGCTTTCTGACTAAGTTATTTTCCTCCTGGGATGTATAAAGTATACTCTCACCTACAGTAGGATAAAAGACTCTTGAATACAAAGGCCTCTGCTGAAGGCCTTTTGCAAGTATTGTCCATTCCCATCTAATTTCACCTGGAGCTCATCTGTAGGGCCTTACTCAGGCTGGGCCATGTGGTAGGGCATTATAAACTCAAAATGGTGTAGCTGTGTGCTATGATACTCACTCTAGGAAGTTCACACCGAGGCTCTAAATTAGCAACCCATTTAGGCTTTCTAATTGTAATGGTTTTTAAGTCATCTCACTCCAGGCAGTGGTACAGTGAAAGCTGAAATCATGCTGGAGTGCTTTGCTGGCTTCCAGCCCAAGCTGGCTCTCAGTGTGTTATAGGCAGCCTTTCCTGGGATGGTGGAATTAGAATTGTGGTAAAGTATTTCTAGCAAGATGACAAATCACCTCGTATCTAAAGGTTTTATTGCTTTTTCTGCTGTCTCTGAACTCAAAAACGAGGCCATTTCTATGAAAAATGGCACTTGAGAATATGAAATTTCCAGAAGAATTGGGGATCCCTTTTCTAACAGAAGCTGAATGCACAGTGATCAATCCCTTTTTGAAAAGAGGACATTGTTACCTCAGGAAACAGTGGTCACACAATTGTGTGAAGCTTTGGACCTGCAAAATTACCAAATGGTGGGAGCTATGTCTGGTTCTAGATTAAATTTACCTTAGTGCCCCGGTCCTGCATTGAGTTCTGCCCAGAGCTGGTGTGAGAGGGCTTCAGAGAAGCCTGTGAGCCTGCATGTCTATGTCCAGTTCCTGCTAATGCTTCTCTTCTCAATTTCTTGGTACAGAGCTGCTTAGTGAGTGAGCTCAGCATCCTACTCCTGAAGAAGAGATTGCCCTTTATGAAACACAAAGTAAGCCATGGCCAACAATTACACAGTATCTGAGAGTTCCTGCTCTTCTTTGTGTGTTTCTCCAGACACATTTGTTGTGCTCTAGCAGGTACCCCAAAGAGCCAGACTCTTGTGTTGCTGCAGAGTGAGTAATTTGAAACCATGTAATTTATTTAACGCCATTTCACTACTTAGCTTGCAGAATCTCTGTGAGAAATATTCCAGGTCTCTTGACCTTATTTTTTTCAGATTTGTTTTGAACAGCATATCTGGAACATGTGTTTCATGTGTTATATTTCCTCTGTGAATTCATCTTTGACACTCAATGTGTGAACTTTTCTTATAATTAGTTCTGATCAGTAGAGCTAGTTCAAGTACCACTGCAGATAGTTTAACTCGGATTTCTTGTTGGCAGTCACAAAGCACTTACAGGATGCAGTGCTGTAGCTGTGCAGGAGTGGAATTCTCCCCCTAACTCGCTTTGCACTGAAGTCAGAGGATATTCAGGCACACTTTGTATGCCCACAGCAGGTTTGCAAAGGCAGCGGTCAGGTATTTAGTAAATGTATTCAACACACAAATTTACTCATATCCCTGGGTTTGCACATTAGTTAGATAAATCTACCTCTCAGCTGGATAAGGTTTTATTCCATGATTTCATAAGTACTTGCTTTACAAACATCTGTAAATTTAAAGCAGACTGACTTTCAATACCTTTACCAGTTGGGTTTGATTGCTTCAAGTGCCAGCTGAGGAGAAAAACAAAAGGAGCATTTCAGTGGTTAAAGCAGACTCATTGAATATTGAAATATTCTTTTTTTTTTCCCTTTAGTTGCTTGGGGTTTTGAGAAGATTTTAGGGAGGGATGTGTTAATTAGTCAGGTGAAAAAATCCAAAGTAGCAAGAGCCTAAAACCCAGACTGGTCCGGAAATGGTGTGAAAGTTTTTCTTTACCTTTGATTGTATATCTTGCCTACACTATTTTTGCCAACAATTGCAGAAGTCTTGCCTTTCAGGGAGGAGATGAGGCCGCTGGATAAATGTTGACTGTTTTATTCATTAATATCTTAGTATCATTAAATAGTTCACTGTACTGTCCACTCTTGTATCTGATGACTTTTGAGTCTCTGAGTGCGAGGGCAGACAGAGCCGCAGGAGCAGAGAACACGAGCTGCGTTTTGGGAACGCCTTTTGCCAGGGAACCTTTTGCCCGTGGGCTGGGAGGCTCTTCCCTGGCCCCCAGCTCCCGGCCTGCCCGGCACACCCTCTGTGTACATTCTGCACATTCCAGCCGGGAATTTGCTTACATAACCCCGGCTGCCCTGCCTTCCTCTCCCCACACAGGTGAAGTGCCGGCTGCCCTCGGCTCCAGCTCCCCGCCCTGACCCGCGGCCACGCTGCGCTGCTGGGCTCAGTGCTCTGATTTCGAATGGCCAAGCAGAGAGTCTCAGGCTCGGGGGATTTCTTTCCGGGCAGAGTGAAGCCAGTTGTCTGGCAGCTGCAGGAGCCAAAGTGGCTTTGTGTGTTGCTGTACATTCCTGAATTGAACTGCTCAAAGCTGCCCACCCAGGAGAGCTGCACGGCAGTGAGGGTGTTGGAAGGCTGGGCCCTGTTTGCATTGAAGTGCCTCGCGCTGAGCAAACCTGGGCACTGTCCTGAGCCACCTCTTCCCCTTCCACAGAGAAGAGATTGCTAACCCAGCTTGTTGAAAAACCAACCAACCGACCCCCCAAAGAAACAGCGCCCCCCCAAACCTCTGAGATCCTTGCATGCAGATGTGCTACAGGTACGAAGAATACCTACACACACCTAAAATATTCACCCAGGACATGAGTTCAGCTTTCAGCTTTTCTTGCCAGGTCCCGGTGATTCCACAGAAGTGAGCATTTTTCTACTTGGGTTGCTCTATCCGTGCTGTCAATAATCTGTTGGGAATAATTGGTAACAAATAATACTAATGATAGTGTAGTCAATGGCAATACCCTTGATACAGATAGAAGTTTCTGCTCTGGAATTGCAGGTTGCGCATGCAAAGGGAGTAACAGTCTCAGAAGACTCTGTTCTATAAACAAGCTTACAGTGTTTTACTGGTTTATGGTATTTAGTTTTAAAATTTGGTTTCCAAAGATTTTAAGTGTCCGCTTTTAAACATCTTTGGATTCATCTTAGAAATTTGTGCTGGAAGGGACATAGGACAGCTTTCATTTCCAAAGCTGCAGAGCATTTCTGGCTTCCACTGCAGTTGGTTGGAATTGTGGGCATGCAGGAACTTTAGGAATGAATTGTTAGTTGTTGTCATTAATTTATTTGGGAAACACAAACAGTATGACTCATTAACTCATGTCTTGAAAGATGCTGTACACTATCTTTACAATCAGCAAACTGCTGGAAAGCTCTCCCTTCCAACACTGACATGAAGTAGAATTTCAGTAACAAAATTATGAATGTGGGCTTACTTCAGTAGCCTAAAAAGCCCTGGAAAACTGGTGATGATATACAACACAGACAAAAACTCCAGGAGTTCAAAATCATGTGCTTTGTATCTTTAATGAAACCACCAGAAAATGTCTGAATGACAGAGGACATACATAAATATGATGTCACCAACTTGAGAGCATGTCTTCCTGAGGCTGGTGCACTGGTTCCTGATCTGGGTTTTTAATTTGATGTCATCTATTTGATCATTATATCCTGTTTCTTTTTAAATTCTTGGCTAATTTACTTTCTTTTGCTGTAATTTCCATTTCCAAATTCTCTGATAAGTGTCAGCCAGTGCCTTTTCAGACATTTCCTCTGTATATAACCCAGAGAGCTGCCTAATCATAAGTCATATGTGCAGCAATATGGTTTTATTATTATTCATGTCTTTCTAAAAGCTAAGCCAGATCTTAATTTGAGAGCAGAATAGCTGAGGCTTTGAAAAAAAAGGAGAAGAACACGAAGTCAGTCACTGTGGACCCAGCAATTTCCTTAGCAGCCTTTCGTAATACAGAGCTCTGTAAGGCTCTTTTCACTCTTAGATTCTGTCACCTGTGTGTCTCTGGATCTGCCCTTTTGCTCTCGTGCCAGTCCTTGCTCAGGCAAGCTCTGTACCAGAACTGAAGGGATGTTTTACTGACAGCTGGACTTCAGAAGGAATCTCCTTCCTGACTCTTCTGTGTTCTGTTTCTTTTTGAAAACCCTGTAAATAGCTGAAACTGGGAGGGACATGTATGTCCCTGAGTGCCCAGTTCATGGTGTCATCTCTGAAGGTGGCAACAGTCCCAGGACCTCTCAGTGCCATAAGCACCAAATTTCACATCTATGTCTCTAGTGAGGAATATAAATAGAAATCAAAATAGAAATCAGTTGGGTTTGGTAAATAAGCTGCAAAGAAAGGCCTCCTGCCTGCACTGAAACTCCTCTGTCTGTAGGTCCATCAATACATTCTATTTGCTGGTTGTAAATCAAAATCACTGTGTTTGAAGATACTTGCAAATAGATCATCTGGTGTAGAATTATTAAGAGAAAGAGATCATCTTCCACAGGAAATATTTTGTTGGATTGGAGAAAAAATGGAGAAATAACTAAAATTGCATGATGTTTTGCACTGTTTAACACTCTAAAAACAAACTGGGAAACTTTTTTCTTCTGTTCTTCTCCTTCCCAGACATGTGTAATCGTAATATTTAATAGAGTGGAATTGCCTGAAAGAACTGGACCATTAATACACCTTTCTGTGGCTCCTTGGTACATATGTGAACAATTTGAATAAAAAAAAATGTTGATTTGTAGGGATTCTTAGCCGTCTTGCGGTAGATCATCTGTACTGGACAGATGGATTTGGTCACTGTAAGCCAAATAAATAAATTAGCGCTATCTTTGAAATGTATAGCCACAACTGGCATCTCTAGTTACTGTACTCCCCTCCCTCAGCTCAGATGCCTTCACCTACACTGCTGAACTGGCCTAACTTTATATTCTGTTTGGCCTTGAGTCAGAGCAGAGGACCACCTGCATGAGAGAGATGTGAAATGTTATGCGTGCCTTTGTAATGCGATAAAGCACCAGAGTACCAAGTCTGCAAATATTTTACTGAGCAAGTCATGTATTAAGTAAAGCACTGAAAGGTAAAATGATAAATGATGAGGTCATCGTTTTAAAAGTGGTGTCCAGGTGGTAGAAAGCCAAAGGGCTGAGATGTAGAAAAAAGGGACTTCCTTTCAACTTGCCTGGCTTGGTGTGTTGCCTTCATTGCGTGGGACGAAGCTGGACTGTCTCGGGGAGGGTTTTGGCCTGTTTGTGTAGAGATCTGCCTATAAAGCAGGAACCTTGTAAAGGAAGGATATAAATCTGCTTTTGACTGTCTTGATTCATCTTTTCAAGTGCCTCATAGGCTGCAGAAATGCATTCTGTGTAATGCTAGATTTCTACCTAGTCTAACGTAATTATTTGTGAAATGCTTTAATTAATTCTGCCTGAGAGGGCCAGTCATGAAGGCTGAATTTAGACATTTTCTCTCTCCTCCTTCACCCCATTTTTAAACCAAAGCTGTGTATCAGCTGGTACCTGCTTATCTCCAAACCAACCAACTTTCCAAACCCATTGCAAACAACTTCAGGTGAAAACTTTCTGTCCTGTCTTTTGGAGTTAGTTTTCTGCCAGATTACTTGGTTGCAGATGAATCTAATAGCTGCAGGAAATGGGGTAAAAGGTATTGGATTGAAGCAGGGCATTTCATGCAACTTCTCTGTCACTTCTATTATAAAGGGGTGTTAGTGTATCCCGGAGGGAGATGCTGTTTGATTTGAAACTGCCACTCTCATTTGGGTCTGATCCTTTAGTTCCGTGTGTGATCTGGGTGTCTGGGTGTGAAAATACACATGTAGACTGATGTGGGTAGCACAAAGGTATGGGGTGGAGAGCCCATCAGTCATTTTTCAAAGCACTCGTGCTTTGTCAACTATGCAGCAAGCTGCTTTATTCTCCTTCTTCTGCCTGGGGCAGTGGAGCATCAGTCAAGTATTTTCAGAGTGAAAGTCAGTTGTTTTCTGGTGGTCTGGAGAGCTGAAAATGCTTCCTAAGGGTCGCTTCAAGCCAGGACTGAGATGAAGGGAGAAGTGAGATGGTGTGGGCAGGAGAAGGACAGTTGGGGGAGAAAGCTGATCTTCTCTGGCAGCAAGCTGAGGGCAGGTAGAAAAGATGGTCCTGTAAACTGGCACAATTTAAAGAGAGTTTCGAGAAGAGAATTCAGGTTTGAATAATACGCATATGTAATTGTTGCCCTTAGGCTCCCTTCTTAAAACATAAATTGCACCAATCTTCGAGAACTGTAGTTTTCTTATTTCTCAGGGATTTTGTTTCTGAGGGACAGAATTCATCTCCTGCTTGTTACCTGTCACTGCCCGAATGGGGTTCCCCTTCCAGTAATGTCATTGCCTCCTTTCCTGAGTGGAAAGCTCATCACAGGTTCAGAGGCATGAGTGGTAGCCCACTGCTATCATCCTGGCAGTCTGGAAGGCTCTGCCTTGTTGCATAAAAGGTTTTCTGATGGAAATTTATTCTGGGGTGCCCCTGGCCAGGGCACAGCAGTGGCGAAGAGATGAGAGAGTTGTGTCAAGCCTGGCTGTGCACTTGCTCAGTGCCGAGTTCTGAACTCTGTCTTGAACCTTCTTTCTGTTTGGAGAGAGGAGAAAGTAGGAAAATGCACACCTTGCCTAAATGTAGTGGAGAGTTAGTCCTCAGGCAGGAGGATCATGCAGTTATGCCGTGTGAATTTATTTCTCTCTCTGTGTTTGTGTGCATGTAATAACACTTGGAAAGCACACAAACACTCATGGCTCAGCTCTGAGTGAGGCAGCGCTGAAGCACAAAGTAGGCAAATTTGAAACTGTTTGGAGACTTTTCAGAGCTTCTCATTATCTCATTTGTGCATTTAATGATTATTGCAGGTGCAGTTTTTGAGGTTTGGATGCCACTGGCAGCAGTTGGAGGGAAGAGTCCTACCTGCAACAGGGCACAGTGACAGTACTGATAGCCTGGAGCGTTCTGTGTGGCCAGAACAGGCAGTCCTGTGTGGGATGGGTGATCTGCTCTTTTATCTTGGGGAGGCAGGAGTTTCGAAGGAGTTCAGGTACGTTAAGAGTGGAAACATCCCTGCAAGACAGGGGGGCTTTTGTAATTTTAAGTCATCTATGAGCTTTTGAAAATTATGTTGTCTCTGAAGTCCTCACAGAAGCTCTCAGCTAGTAAAAGTGTTCAAAGCAGAAAATACTCCTCACACAGCAGGGATGGAGCCCTGGGAGCCTCAGGTGGGTGCGTAGCCAGGTGGGTTTTGCTCAGACAGGCTGAGGAGCTGCCAGTGTTAGCTCTGTTGTAATGATTTGTCTGAAAGGCCATGAAATCAGTATGGGATTTTCATGCATGTGTCATAAACCCAGTCCTAGCTAAAAAGAGAGAGAGGCTGAGTAATAAGCTTTAGAGGTTTTTACCTGTAATTGCTTTTATCACAATAAATTATGGAAGTATGAAACTGAGGGCTGCTTGTAACCCCTATCCAAGGCACTGCTTCCTTCTGAGTGAAGCAACAGGATGCAGTAAGGTGAAGAAATTAAACCACAATAATTGAGTAAAATTTTTGATGAATTTAAAAATTAAATGAAAACCTTATGTAAAAATTCTACAGATAAATCAATTCTTTTTTTTTTCTGTCTTTCTTTTTCTCTCTTTCTGTCTTTCTTGGAATCCACCTTGAACCAGATGTTGGGAGTCTGTAGTTTAGTGTTTTTGGATCCTTGCCCAGACTTTTACCTATCTTTTCAGCTATTTACATGGGTTTTATTTCTCCAGCTGTGCTTTCGCTGATATTGTACAGTCACAGACCTCCTCAGTCACTAATAGAGGGAGTTACTGGATTTTCGTTGAGATGAACAGTGATACCAAACATCAAGTGGAAATAGTTTTGTCTTTGCTCAAATAGTAAAAGGACCTGGAGTAATGAAGGGTGTGAAGAAATCTGCTGTGGACAATGATAACACAGGAGGAGGGAAGGGAGTGGCATGGGAATTTTCTTTCCAACACCATCACAGAGAAGGACCAGAGAGCTGCTGCTGCTGTGTATGGGAAAAGGTGCGGGGGAATGTCTTTTGTTTAAACCAGACTCAACTTCTGTCATGTCATTTGGCTTTAAGTGATTTTTTAAAGTTTTGATGGTTTTAATTTCCATTTAAATTATACGTTTTAATTTCCATTTAAATTATATTCTCCTTTTTATATTTAGTCATTATTAAGCATTTTTAGTCGGATTATTAATCCATAAAGATTTAGTATGGAGGAAATGAAAGATTATTGGCACAACTGCATGTAGCCTCTATGCTCTGGGCGTAGAGAACTGCTGTCGTTTGTCTCTTGTGTTATAGTGGGACTATTTTTCACCAGAAAAATCATGGGCCTACACATCCTTCCTCTGAAACACCACTAAATCTAGCTCATGGCATTCCTCAGGCAGTTGCACTATAACTTTTATTTTGTGTTGGCATAACATTTTGCACATTTCTGAATTACAGCCTTCCAACTTGTCTCAGCTGTGAGGTTCAGACTGGAGAGAGGAGAAAGTTTCTCAGCAGAGAGCTGGTGAGGGCTCTCCTGAGTGAGGCTCTATGATTTTTAAAGGTGTTGTGTGGCAGCCTGCCTAAGAGACTGATGCTTCTCGTTTGGTCCTGACTCTGGATTTGAGCCAGTGCCCTAGAGATTAAATATTCCACAGCCTGTTACCAGTCCCCTGAGCAATCTCTTGTCTCCAGGTGCTGGTCTTTTACACAGACTTCTTAGCAAAAGCAATTTCATTAGCAGTAAGAATCGGCTAGTTCAGTTCAACTGGAATGTTTTAATGAAGTCTCTCATACCAGTCAGGCTGAAGATCATCTAATGGAAGGAAAGGCAAGGGGAAATGGAGATGTTCTGGAAGGCTGGTTTGCAGTGCTGTGTCTAGGAAGGGGTGACAGAAATGCGTGTCTAAGTACGGCTGTGATGAGTCCGGGTGTCCGAGTTAGCTCAGAACCACCACGCTGTGCTGAGTTTGCTGTGGGAAATGCAGAACTCATTATTTCCCAAACAGCTTTAGCAGTAACTATTTGAAAGAGATCCCCCTAGAACATAGCTTGTCAGGATGGTTATTAAATGGGGGCCTGAGCTATTGTGACCCAGCACAGCTGACACTGGTGGCCCTATTCTTTAAGGGGAGTATATCCCACCATCACTGTGCTTGTCCCCTGCTGGTGGCTATTCTACAAATATGCAAAATTGATACAAATCTGGATACTTACGAATGTTAATGGAGTGTTAGTAGCTTCCTTTAGGACAGTGTTTTTGAAGGCAAGGTACAATGAGGCAGATTTAAAGTTACTAACTTTATCTAGAGCCAGAAGGAGGTGATCAAGAAGTCAAGACTGTATTTTGTAACCCAAATTCTCCCTTGGTGCTCCTAAGTCAGTTACATGTTTTATCTTTAGAGCAAAATTTTGGCCCCACAGTTCCTTTTCTTACACCCAATTTTCTACCAAAGACAAGGTCTACTACCTCAGCATGGACATTTGTATTAGTATTTTTTTAGCATGTGCATTTTGATCCCTTTGATTCCTAAACAGGTTCCTGGGAATTTTAAAGTTTTGTTAAAAGATTGAAAAAGTGCACAGTTTGTGTGTAAGAGGTACGAGGAGATCAGTTTGTGCAAAAGTGTACGGCCACATGAGCCAAAAGAGACTGTTCAAAGAGCCCTCTTTATTTGTTTAATTTATGCAATTTGTTAATGCTTTGTTGCATTTTAAGGGCCTCCTGAGGCTGCCCAGTTTATGCCTTGGGGAGATGCTTCATTGCAAACATGGCTCCTGTTAAAACCCAAAGGCTCTGGTTCTCTACTTACGTCGTGATTGTGATTCGATCCTTATTTCTACAACTCATATTTCACCATTTTTTTCCCTTCAATTTTTTTCCCATCCCAGCAGCCATCTGGTACTTTCTTCTGTCAGCCAAGTTTCTGTTGCTTACCTGGAGCCTTTCAAGCAGCCACTCTCGAAGAGAGTGGATTAACAGTTGTCACTGGAAAATGAGTTTACTTCCAGCTGGAAAAGCTGTGAAATATAACTATTCATTCATTGATATGCTATGCACTTCTGCTCAGACACCCTTAATTCTGTTCGAAGGCAAATACCTGGGAACAGTTTCCCAAAAAAATCTGTGAGAAGACCGTTAGTACCTTTAAAGTGAGTTGGCTGATTTGACTTGCTCCTATTGTGCATAGGGTCTCAACATAACAAATATGTTCTTTAGCAGGCAGGTATTTGGGATTAGCCAGAGATGAGTTTTGAGACTTTAATCTGCGTCAGATTTAGTCCAAATGGAAGAGATTTGTGAGCATTCTACTATGCTTATTTTTCTTTTTCCTTCCTTTTTTAAAATAAAATCTGAAGTTTGTATTTGTTGTGCATAATCTTTGTTCCTTTTATAATAAAAGTAGAAGTGCATGGGTCACTTGAGAAGCAACCTATTCTCTTTTCTCTGGTTTATTTTAAGCATCCAAAGAGTAAAATTTGCTCGTGTACTTTTAATTATTTGAAGAACAAAAATATCTAGGCTAGTAGTAAAAGTGTCATGAAATTACTGTAAGGTTGCATGAGTTTTGGCTGTAAATCTTATTCACCTTGACTAGATCTCATAGTTTAATTCACTGGTGTATAAAATACCATTTACATTAGTTCTTAGTTCCCTTAATCATAATTAAATGACTTCAGAGGCCAGTAATTCTTAGCGACTCTTTCTTTGATGTGACAGAAATAACAAACTGTGTTTGTAATGTGAAGGTGTTCTACTTCACTTTTACATTTGTCCCAGCCTTATCCAGCATATAATGTTCTCTTTAGGTGCAGACGTATGCTCTTGTTACATGCACCATATGGGTCACAGATGTGGCTGACATGGCTACATGACATCTTTTTTAATTTCATTGCACTATACCGAGGCTGTGCACAGACCTTTTCATGATGGTTTGAAGGGATTTCTGCTCAAGATTTTAATTTTTTTTTTTCACCAGAATGATGAGTGGGGGGAGGGAGCCCAGTTTTTCTGCTATCAGATTATATTGTGGTAATAAAAACCCTCAGGAAGGAAATATTTTGTGGCTGCTGAATTCATTGTCACCTTAAGCATGGCTTCACTGCAATGTACTTGTAGTTCCTTTTTCTAATGCTTAAGCTTTGCCTTAGTTCAGAGGAAAGCTCTTCTGATCACAAAGGATTTTTGGAAGGAAAATTGCATGGATTCTCCATAAACTTAAAAAGTTTCAAGTCCAGGTTTAAGTTTTGCAGCTGCATTTTGATTTAAATGCAACTTAAGAAGTAATTTTATGGTAAGGAGAATATTTGGAAGTAGGGGTTTGCTGCAGTGAATGGAACATTTGGATGTTACCTCAGTCAAAATATCTGACTAACTAACTAACTAACTAACTACAGGCTTAGTGAACTCCCAGTTTAGTTCTGAGAGGTTGGAGGAACAGAAGTTATCTGAACAATAGTGCTGGTTAAGAAGTGGGCTAATAAAACTCCAGAGCAACACTTGTTAAGGGCTCTCATCATGTATTAATGGGTTTTTTATTGTTGCCTCCAGAGGAAGCTGGGTTAGTTCTGAGAGGAAACGTATAATTTATCATATCAAATTTGAACAGGAGATTATTAGTGTTCTTCCAGCAGCAGCAAACACAGCCATGGAGGAAGAGTGCCCACGTTAGCTTAGAGGTGAAGATGGGTAATTACTTGATATGTCTGATAATCAACCATGGACAGGGAATGAGCACAAAAAGGGATATTTGGATTAGGCAGTTGATCCAACACTATCCCTGTTCATCCAGTGAAACCTATTCTTGGCAAAACTGTCTGTTTCATCCACCTAAACTCTTTTTTTGTCAGTATATCGTGTAGCCTAATGAGAGGATGAGGGGACCGAATGGGCACAAACCCCTAAAGGAGAGTGCTGGAGCACCCCTGGATGGGGCAGAACTGTCACACTTAGAAACAGTCCTTGCTGCAATTTGAGGTTCTGATGAGTGGCCTGTGTAGATGGCTGATGGCTTACAGCTTGGTATTTCTTGGGGTAGAGAAAAAATGTAATTAATCCAGAAGTTTTTTCACTAAAATATTTTATACATGGAAAAAAAAATTTCTTCTTTTCCAATGCATGTAAAAAAATCCATGATATGTGCAATTATGGCATTTGTTTTTAACACAGTGACCACACATGAAACCAGGCACTGAAGGGACAGGGACTGACGTGGAGCTGCTTCAAGAGCTCTGACAACCCAAAAAGCAAATTTTGTGCAAGTGTGGTGCAGCTCAGGAGATCTCTGCTGCCTCGGTGCACAGCGAGTTCCAGGGCATGTGGTGGCTTCCTGTCATTAATGTTATCTGGGAGATCAGGGCAATTCTTCTTATTAAATTTGGAAAGTTTTCATCTCAACTTTGACCTTTTCTTTGAATGTATATTCATTTAAATCTGAAAAGCAGAAGTAGATTGCAATTCAAAGGAACTCATTTGTTCAAAATATTTTGGAAAGGACATTGGGACAGTTTCAAAAGGTTTTGGCTTTGTTTTGATGGGAAATTTGCCCAAATTAATTTGCTTCCACGGTTTCTGTTTTGCTGAAACAGCAGAGAGTCTTGTCCCTCCCCACCCAAATACTCTCTTCTTGATAAACCTTCTTCTGAATCTTACTGATATTGCCAGAAATTAGATATGAATGATATTCATGTGAAAAAAAGAAGTTCAGAAATGGGTTTGAATTGACATTCATCACTGTTGGCAGACATAATTGGACTAATTATGTCAAGTATGCCTCTTTATTTTGCAATCCACGGAGGCCGGGTGCTGCAAGTGGAACCATCTCTGGCCTGGATCTCTTGATCATAGTTTTTCCATCAATTCATTTTATATATTCAAGGCCTTCCTTGTTTCTTTACAGCTCTTAAAGAATTGTTTCAGCTGACAGCATTGCGCCTTCTCTCAAGGTTATTTTGTAAAACATTATGCAAAGATGAGCAGTCCTATTTCTGCAAAATGATTGTTGTTGGAGGTCGTGGCCTTCTTCCTCCTTCTGAAACCTTAGAAGATAAATCCTTAGGTTTACAAAACCTTAGATTTTTTATTCCCTGCAGACATTAAGAGGTCTATTTCAAAGCAGTGGGTGCGGGGGGTATACACACAAACCTTTCTAAGAAATAACTGGATTTCTTTTTTGACTTGACCCTTTTGAGCACGTCTTCGAAAACTTAGCCAACAACATCTATCTGAAAAGTCTTCAGTCACTCTCTAGGATAGAGAATTTATGGGCAAGCAAGGTTTGGGCTTTGCTTAATTTTATCTGTGTGACTGGAAGCAAATGATAATTAATTGTCTCGTGGCCATTTAGATTCCATGGGGCAACTGCTGCCGAAGTTGACCATGGCAAGGTACAGTTGTACTGGAGCCTATTGATATCTGTAGGGGAAGGGATGCCCATAGCCCTGCAGCTGGACAAAGAACTCATTTCCCAGCCCTATTGCTGGCCCATAACATCCTGACACCCCATGCTGGTAAACTGGCATTTCATCCTGTCAGCTGCTTTTACATCAGCTTTTCACAGCAATCTGGAATGCACTTTTATGAGAGATTGTGTCTCTATGTCCTGTTAAGGTTCAGACAACTGAAATTCAGCTTTAAACCATGGGGATCCTGCAAGGAGGAGTTTCCAACACAAAGAAAAGTCAATTGAGAAGAGAAGCTGATGGCTGCAGAGGAGTGCTGAGGGAGGGGGTGTATTCCTTAGAGCAAGGGGTATGAGAGATCTACAGACAGGCAGGAATGGTGGTGGGTGGGAGCTGAGATTGCACTACAGCCACTGCAAGTCATGCTGAGTATTGAAAGGGAAGAGTGAAAAAATGACCCCCAGGTCCATTCGCAGTTTTTTACATCACAGGAGTCACTGATGTGAGCAACTTGAAATTCCCCATGCACATTTACCTGCTAGACCTGCCTAAACCCAAATGGGCTGATACTCTTCCTCTGGAGAGACCATGAAGTGCACAGCGGGTTTCTTACTGCTTTGTGATGTTGTCACCCAAACCCAAGCATTTGGCAAGTCCTGTAGAGAGGAATTCTCTGAGCTTGGCTTCAGCAAGGCAGAGATTAAACTTGTACTGAGGGTGTTTCATGGGTTCAGGACAGGAGCTGCATAAAGGCAGCTGAGATCTAAATGGGACTAATCCCTGAAGTGCTTTCATACTATCTGTGCCCTGAGAGGTTCTGGAAGAGGAAGGAACTGGCTTTGAGCCAGAAGCAGTCTAAGGAAATAAAAAAGCAAGTGGATGAATTAGATGGAATAAGTCATATAATAGTATAACTGGATACAGCCAGAGGTAATTCTAGTAGGTCGGTTTTTGACTGTGCACCCAGACATTAAAACTCCAATATCACAGCATCGTTCTGTAGTCTAAATACCAGTATCAACCCAGAATAAATCAGTGGAAAAAACTCTCTATTACCTCTGGAGGAATGAGGGGGTTGTCATTTTTCACACAGTGAAAACCAATTGCATTTAGCCTTGGATGTAGCTGCAGATGAGGTATTTCTTTAATAGTGTGTTGCTACTGATCTATGGCCTCAGAAGGTATCCTCCATCTGGATGATTCATTCAGCTGAATTACTTATCCAATCCTGCGATCTCTAGTAGAAAAGCAAGCAATTAACCTTTCCTAATAAGAGCCAGAAGTAGGCCTTAAGGAAGTTAAAATGAAGGAGGAAGCTGGTGTTTAGTTTCCAGAGCAAGTTCTAACACCAGCAGATGGTGCTAAAATGTCCATTAAAAGGAAAAAAACCCCAACAACCCAAACATCTCAAATTTCCTTAAAATCATAAACTGTCAGAGAAAGATAAATTGAGATACTTTAGCTAATTGCTGTGGAAAGATAAACCTAGGGTGATGTTAGTCATCTTTTTACTTAGACTAGCATAACACACATGAAGGTGTGTGTAGCCCTTATTTTCTAGTTTGCTTTCAAGAGGGATCAATTTTCCTCGAGTCAGGTCTTTACCTTGAATAAGGCAACTCAAGTATTTCAGGAATTTTCATTCATATTCAAAGCAGGGATTAAAAGCTTTGTTGTATAATTTTTCTGATTAATTATAGGAATGATTTACGATTTTTAGACTCATTTTCACTCTGAACAACTACTTGAAACAACTGGCAGTTGTTTTTCAAAGGATATTGCTGTGTAATTTTGTTAGTCACTAAAGAAAAGCTATGTGGGTTTTTTTATATACAGAAACCCCTAAAATCACACAAAGAATAATCTAAAAAATACATTGTAAAGGAGTTGTATGGTTAAATTAAGGAAATTGGCATAGGAATGAAGAAATATTCTGTTCTAATTCAACATTTGTCTGAAGTTGGTAACTACTGGAGGCTGCTGGCCACTAAGAAGTGTGTTAGGAGGGTTTGGTGGGGCAGCCTGCAGCCCCCCCAGGCAGTCTGCAACCAGAACAAGAAATTAAAACCTTCTTGACAGCCTCTGCAAAGGGGGAACACCATAAAAATGGCTCCTTTCCACTTAGATCTAAACTTAATATGGATTTGCACATGTGGTAGCAAAGAGAAAAATGGGGGGTGAGGGGGTGGGTCATGGGGAGGAGGTGGTCTCAGAACTACCCAACGGTTTAGGTAGTGCCCACTTTTACTTGGTTCCCTGCTTGGATCTCAGCCCTCAGGTACAGCTGTGGGATGTGTGTAACAATGGAAATGCAGGGATTAATAATGGGGGGCATTTAGGGTCAGCATTGGGCACATTTCTTTAAGAAGCATAAAGAAACTCTGCAGGAATTTCTGAGCACTAATGCTGCAATAGAGGCCCAAAGCAACTGGCAGGCATTCCAAATGCCATATTCCAGCTTGAAGGGTACTGCCCTGGGAGATGTGGGAGTTGAGGACTCTGCAACAAGCTTGGTTTATATTTAAAAGCCCTTGGCTTCATAACCAGTGGCTGTTCTATGTCTCGTCAGAGGATGAGGAAATGTAAGTACTGCAAGTCTAGAAAACCTGCAAAGCCAATCCTACAAAGTGACACCATATTTTCTAGGGATCTAAAAGTTATTCCTACCAAGATAAGTAATAGAAAATTATTTCCAGCAGAATAATTTTGCCTAATGTATCCAAGAGTGGTGAGCTACATCCTGGTGCCTCTTACATGCACTTGTGACAGTTGTGCCTCAATAAGGGCTGAGAAACACCTTCTAAATGTCCATTAATTGTATGGCCAGTTGGGACAGCACATCTGCACCTCCCTGCTGCTCCCTTCATCAAAACTCCTCTGCAAGAATCATCCAGGTGACTGAGTAATGCAAGGTGTAGGTGTATACAGTGATGCATTATAATATCCTATTTAATTATTTTTTGGCAGAGATGGTGTATAATTATTGACTGACCTATGGAACTGGTCACTGAATGGCTGTGAAATTCAGATTCTAAGCAGCACTGTCATTTTGATAATTACAGGCTCTGCCTTACGAGAATGTGTGCTCGTTAAGTTGTAATTTGCTTAAAAAAAAAATTAGAGACAGAAGTTATTTAGGAAGGAAGGCTTAAGACCAAGATTATATTCAAAGGAAATTAAAGACAGGAAGCCCCAGGGTATTCCAGCCCTGCCATGCAGCTCCCATTAACGAAAATGAAGTCTTACAAGCAGCACAAATCATGGTGTCTGCCATGAGGCTGCCCAGCACTTTCTATTGTAAGGTCCTGTTTTCTATTGCTTATGGCTTTGCCAAACTTAAACCATTCGGGCCAAAATTTTCCATGCTGCCTGCCTTGGGCAAATATATTTGAGAGGTTACTCTAAACTCCTCAGCCATTTCTCCAACTGGAATTAGGAACCAAAAAAAAAAGGAGATATTGTTTCCCCATGTTTACAGGGCTGTGTGTAGGTATGAATGTAAATATAACCATGTGTATGTATATGTAAGAAACCCAAGAAATTCTGAGAACTATTGGTCTTTCCATGGCCTGCAGTGAGGAGGTGATGACTTTATTTTTGAATCTGAAAATTGACAATTTTAACCTGCTCAGGGGACAGTAATTTTAATTTTTCAGCTGTATTTTCGGAAGGCGCCGCCAGAGCACTCCAATATGGAATCAGCTCACATGCAGCCCCCTCAGCAGACAAACTGAGCTTGAGCTGGAGAGGCCTTTGCAAGCATTTGCATCCCCCTGGTTGCACTGTAGCTGTAGCAAGTCTGGTCAGAAGAGTGAAAAGTAGGAAAAGCTCCTAAGCTCCCTGTGCTCCTCCTGGCTTGTGCTAAGGTGCTGGAGAAGTCTGCCTTGCTATGTTACAGAAGAGGAAGGACAGTGGGTGAGGGAAAGAATGGCAGGGCAAGAGCAGAATGGCAAAGGAAACAGAAGGAATTTAGGAAGGCAAGGGTATAAAAACAGTGGAAGAAAATAGTAATGAAAAATTGGAAAGGATGCTCTGGAGACAGAGAAACAGGCAAAAGTGCTTTATAATCATTGCACCTCTGCACTTGAAACCCAGAGAGGAGGTTTGTTTCTCCACCTCTTTCTAGTGGCGAATCAAGCAGAGTGTGTTGTGTGTCCTGGGCAGGCCGACCACCTGGAGGGGTGGAATTCTGCCTCATGACATTTGATTTGCAGTGTAAGCATTTTAAAGGATTTATTCAAGACCATAAATACCCCTCTTCTCTCTACGAACTATTAAAATAATCCTTACAATATGAAGTCAAAGGTCTTATGATGGTTAATTAAGAGCTTAAACATTAGTTTAATATCTCATGGTAACTGTTCATTTATGTCCATTTGCCATCGACCTACAGCTTTCACCCTGTGCCTCCCACACCACGTTCCCATCTCCCATCTCATCACTGCCCTCTTCAGTGAACTCCTTTGCTGCTCTCCTCCCCTCACACCCCCTGCTTTTGCACATTACTGTTTTGTTGCCCTTTTTAGTTCATTTCTCTCAAATCCTAGTCCGTGCCTTTACACTTTCTATTGCATTCCCCTTTCCTTTCACTCCCGTGAGCAGACACATCATTCTCCTGCTGCTAAAGGCTGGATCTTGGTTCCTTTTTCAGCCTGGCCATCTCTTCTCTAGCCTGGCACAGGCTGGCTCTGGGGAAATCCTTCTGTCTCTTCCAACAGGGCATGCAGAGACCCTGCCCTGTCCATCACCAGGTGCCCTCGTGTGCAGAGGTGTTTCTGGGCTCCCTGCGGCTCAGGTGTTACCAAGGCAGAGCCCTCCCCTCTGCCCTTGCTCTCGGCAGCCTCGCCCTTGCACGGTCCCTTCAAACTCTGCTACTTAGATCATTTTCCTGGCTCTTCACCCTATTTCACACGTTCTGCTGTCTTGCTCTTCTTTCTTCCACTTGTTCTGTGTCTCAGCTGGTGCTGCATCATTTACAGCTGTCTTCACTTTCCAGCAGTGCAAGCTTTTCCCACATGGGAGTCTGCTCCTGCAGTCATTTCCATGCTTTCTCTCGCCTTCTGAGGTGTCTAAGAAAGCCCACAAAACTCACAGTTTATTATGTGAAACTTTTCAAACTGCCTTGTATCAAAATGCTTGCTGAACCATGCTGACGTGCCAAGCTGCATGAGCATCTCTATTCAGATTTCTGCTGCCTTGTCTTTCCATTCACATTTCTCAGCCTTTTTCCCCCTTCATTCCTCTGTTTCCTAAAATTAACCCAGATTATAAGGTATGACCTGCCCTTTTTTACAATTTATGTACAGATCTTACACAATATGTCTTTTTTCTAACCCTTGACAAGCCTCAGGCCATTATGATGTCCATAATTTTAGAAGTAATTTGTATGACTTTGAAAAAACCCAAATAATTTAGAAATTTGCCTTTTGAAAAATGAGTCTTAAGGGAGCCAGTCTGTTTCATCACAGTGGGACTACCACAGCAGCAGCACACTCTCATTTTATGTAATTAGGACAGAGTAGCCTATGTTATTGTTGAGCATTGTAAATATTTCTGGAGGTTTTTTCCTTTAATCTTACATTGTGTGTGTTGTCTTTGCAACAATACTTTTTGCTATGGTAACGACTCTTTTATTGGAATCCAGAGCATGAACGTGTAATGCTGCATCGACCCTTTTACTCCTGAGACAAATTAACTGTAGGAAGATTTGTTTTGGCCAAACTTTCAAGGAGGAAACAAAGTGTAAAAATGTGCATTAATTGAAAAAAGCCTTGCTTTTAAACAATATTTCCCCTTGTTATTGCCATTATTGTCCTCTCATTAGAGCCTTAGGTTTGAAGTCATTAGCAATTTTTTTGTAAATCACAGGGTGGGGAATATTATTTTGCTCCCATCATTTTATTCTCATGATTTGGCACATCAGAAAGTAAATGATTTCTTGAGTCAAATGCACAACAGCTGGGTATTCCTGTACCCCCCTCCCATTCTTCCAGTTGAGAATCAACATCAGCTGTGGCTTTGTGCAGACGCAAGTGGGATCAAGGCTGATTTAGCATCTCATTCAGCTGATATGAATATGTAATTATAATTAGGAGCTCCAGGGTCCATCAGCACATGTATGAGCCTGGAATTTAAGTTGTGTTTTGATGTACTATACCTCTCAACTCCCTGGTGGGTAATAAACCTGCAAGCCAAGAAAAGCCAGAGGTGAGAACTTTGTCTGGAGGTACTGCAGGGCTTCCCTGGAGGTCCTTCAAACAGTGAATCATCCATGTTGAAATGCTTGCAGCTGAATTCCCAGCTCAGGCTCAGCTACAGAAAGAAGAAAACTGCAGGCAAATTGGGCAATGGAATTGTCTCTTAGCGTGCCTGGTGCTCGGCAGACCTCTAAACCTGGGATAACACAAAATACTGAGGGTGGCAGAGTCTGATGTATGCCAAGGACTTTTTAAGATCTTCCAAGTATCATCTTTTCTGTCCATAGCCTCTGGGAGACATTGTGTAGTGATCAAGGAAAGACAGCAGTGTCTAGGGCTGTTCACCTGGCACTGGGCTTCCAGACTGTACCTTCCTGAGGCAGGATCCTGCATTTCATGAGGGGGCTCAGCTCTCATTTGGAGCAGAAACTGTTGTGCCCCATAATATAGGTAAGGATTTGATTTTTTTTAACACTGGAAGGATGTATGAATTCAGTATATTCTTTATCCTTATCTGTGAACTAGTAGTTACTAGAGCTTTTTGTCCCTGAGCCACCTTTCAGATACCTCTTGGTTTTACTACGTATTAACATAAATAATACAGAAAGAGGCTAAAACTGCTGGTTTTCACTCAGACAGAACTCCATGTGTGTCAGTGGGTTCAGAGCTCATTCACGAAAGTCTTCTCCCTTCCCAATGAGGTTCCCACAGGTTTGAAGTGAATACCTTGATGTAATATACCTCGATACCTTGATGTAATGGATACCCTAATATCCATTCTCACAGAAATTAGGAACTAGAACTTCCTCTCTCCTATAGACCCTTCTCTGGTTGCCACAACTCCTAACTCAGCCTTCCAGAAGGATCTGCTTCCAGTTCACTGTCAGCACTGGGTCATCAGAGAGACCAGGAATCACTTCTGGTTTGAGATGTGCTGCTGGCCCCAGAGCAGACTTTGGGTGAATGTGCAGTTAATCATCTCACCGTACCTGTGGGCACTAGCCAAGGTTTTCTCTGTGTTTTAGTGCCCAGGAGAAGGAGGTTACACTGATCAAATAAATTTTGCACTAATTTATGAAGTGACTGATTAGTATGTAAGCTGACCTGAGGCAGCATTCCTGGCAATCCCACTCTTCCAGCCACAATGTCAGAATGGTTGGGATGGACCTGGACAATCATTTGATGTGAAGATCAGCCAGGGCTTAGGGGACAAGTGACCCCTCACAGATTCAGAGATTGTCTTTCTGCTGCAGCCCCTTTGATCTCGTGGTCATGCTGAGCGACAGCTTCCCTGAATGAGACTTATCTACCTGTGGGGAGGGGATTATTAGAGGAATAACCTTTCATATCCACTTGAAGAAAGGAATTTCACAAATGCCAAAAGAAGAAAAAAAAAAGTATGTGTAAATGACTGTGTGCTAATGGGAACTGTCATCAGGGGAATCTCGTGCAAGCAATTCCCAAATGGATGCAAGGTATTGTGGATAACTGAGACTGTTCAGCTCTGGAAATAAAATAAAGCTCCCAGAATGGAAAATGTATGTTTAACACACTTGCAAGAAAAAGCTTTGAATTCATATATGGAAGAATGAATGTGTTTCCTTCTTTTGAAATTCTTGGGTGATCCATAGGGCAGAAAACTTTGTAACTCTGGAATGATGACCAGGTGCCATATTAGTATCTGTCAAAACCTACAGTGCAACAACTTTAGGTGAATGCCAGATTATAAGAATCACACTTATTTCATAGTTATAGAAAAAAAGAGAAATTCGGTGGTCCTTTTAGGTTTCTGCCAGTTCTTCCTCTCTGGTAGTCACGGTTTTCTTCCACTTGGATATTTAGGTACAAAGCTCCATCAGATGCTCATGTGAGCACTTCAGAGCCCTGCCTGAGGTACCTGAAATGCACCAAAGCAGCAGGGAACAAAGGCCAGTTGATGTCCAGTGAAGAGATCAGGTGGGATAGGGATTTTTGGAAAGGTACTGAAGGATGTGAGTTCTGTAGTTCCATTCTTCTGCTCTTACTCATTTGGATAATAAAAAGAGAGGGGTTTTAAATGAGGCCCAGAACAGAAAGCACAAAGGATGCTGTGCTCTGGCTTGCAATGTGCTGGAAGCCCACCCGCGATGGGAACGGCACGCGGGTACTGAAGGTCAGGATTGGAATGAGTTTGGGGAAGGATGGGAGTGCTCAGGACTAGAAGTGTTCCATGCCCAGCCCATGCAGCTGGAGCCTGTGCAGGTGTGAGAATGTGCCCAGGCAGCTGTGGCTCCAAGCACAGCTCCTGCCAGAGGGACACATGGCACAGGAGCACGGGCAGTGCCACGGGAGCATGGGGCTGGCTTTGATGGATGCTGGATGAACCCTCAGATCAAACTCCACTTCCTGTTAGTGGCTCACTTGCTCCCCTTCTCAGCAAACAGCCCCATCCTGCAGCAGCAACAAGTTACAGTGAAAACCAACATTTAACAGCACTGGCTGGACATAGGAATTGAGAAAATTGTGCTGGTTTAAGTTGGAGGACTGAGTGAGGGTGGCTGTAACAAGGAAAGGGTTCTGCTCAGGACTGTGCAGATAGGAATTTTGATGTTAGGCTCCTGGACTTCATAGCTCTGACTATTTACGCCATTAACAAAGCAGAGATACTTTTTAAATTTTAAAGAGTCTTCCATATGAGTGTAAATGGCTGATTTCTTACGGCTTTGGTGTTTATATATTTCAGTTACTGAAGAAAATGGGGCCAATTATGCATATTTGGCAGCCCCAATACATAAGTTTCCTTACTCCTCTATTTTTTTCTATCCTAATTTTATTTAATTATGAGATTTTTAAAAGTTGTGCTGTAATTACCTGGTCCTAAGCATTATGTAGAAGGATGTTGAGAGACATGTGATTATAAAATCCAGACTGCTGTGTGCTGACATTTATGCCTTTCTCTCTCAGCACTAACATGGATAGATGCTAAATTTTCTCAAGCTAAAATGTAGCTGGAAGGTTTCTGGTAAAAAGCAATTTGCATTTTTGGACAACAAACAGAAAAAAGGGCAGATACAATTTTCCATCACCTGCTCTGGTTTTTAACTTATTCCATTGAGTCTCTGTATTGTTCAGAATTGGTTTTCTGCCTTTCCCTGGGATGCCTAAAATTGGCTTCTGACAGAAATAAAATATTAGAATAATTGGATTCTGTCCTTTTTTATTATATCATTTTATGTTTCCTTCAACATGAAATCCATACAAGAGATGTTTCTAACATTTCCTGAAAAATGTCTTTCGGTATAAGCTTTTTCCATCTGCTTTTGGAAAAACAGAATGTTTTATAATTATACAATCATCTTGCTTGAGTTACTTGTTTTCTATTAAAACATTTTGTTCAGTTCAAGGTGTCATCTAAGAAAGATTTAGGAAAAGTTAGAATTAAAATTCACTTTTTCATCTAAAAGCTGCTCATAGAAAAAGATAACTCGACAGACTTGTGTTTTTGAGAATGATGTCAGAATTTCCCTCTAGATATCAGTTATTTATTAGCTTATGATGGAATTACATTGTTCATGTTAAATATTGGGTAATAGAAGCCTTTGCTAACTCTTCCCTAACTCTGGTTTATTGGATGAAGCCCCTCATCAGTTTCTTAAAACTCTTATTCCAGCTTGGACCTGATAACACTTGTAATAAATTTGGACCATTAAGTGAGAGTTTCACAGAATCATGGAATGGTTTGGGTGGGAAGAGGTCTTAAAGCTCATCCCATTCCACCCCCTGCCATGGGCAGGGACGCCTTCCACTGTCCCAGGCTGCTCCAAGCCCCATCCAGCCTGGCCTTGGGCACTGCCAGGGATCCAGGGGCAGCCACAGCTTCTCTGGGCACCCTGTGCCAGGGCCTCCCCACCCTCACAGGGAACAATTTATTCTTAACCTAAAGGTTGCCACGAGTGAGGATCCAGTTAAAATAAAACTAAGTCAACCAATATGGTAATTTGAACCTGTCAAGATTTTTGAGGTTGAGATAAATTTGGGGGGTTGACTCAATCTAATATACTTTTAAAAACCTCTAGATAGCTGGAAATCAGGAAGGAGTGAAGAAACCTATAGCAATAAAATACATTTAAAAAATCATCTAAACTGAGAAAAAAGAAAAATAAAGTAGCTCATGTGAGACTTGTCAGGAATAATCTTCACCCTGCTGTGTTCTGCTTGCTATTCTTGCTCAGCTTCTTGATAAACACCCTAAAGGATAAGCACGTAGAGCAGAGGCAACTCTGCCCTTCCCTGGGCTGTGCTGGGCACATTTTGAGGACGGGCAGCGCCTGCCCCGAGCGGAGGCTGTGGGATGCCCTGTTGAGCCCGGCAAGGAGCACAGCCCTGACAGCACCCAAATAGCAGCGGCCACGCCGGGGATCGCGGCTCCTTCCCGAGGGCTCCGGCTCGGAGCGCAGCTGCTCCTGGCCCGCTTACAGTAGGGCACGGGCAGGTTAAGAAAACACTGACTTATGTCTGAAAATGGTTCGAGGGTCAGCTGCTACCAAGACATGAAAAACTAGCTCTGGAGAAGTGGCTGTGTCTGCGGGAAAATCCTGCAGTACCATGCCAGGGGCTCTGTGAATTATTAGGTTTGCAGTATGTAAACAATAGATTTTAACTTAGTTTATGTGTGTATGGCTCGCTGCTGGAAGAAGCCGTGGCTCCCGCTGGCTTCAGTGAATGCTGCAAGTGCACAGGCCAGGTGTGTGATATGGTTCGTAAATGCTGTTTTCAAAGGAGAGCAAAGCTCTGGATTAACCCTTCCAAATACAGAATTCCTGCAAAAGCACTCCTGCTTTCTTGTCTGGGGTTTGTATACCCAGGCATTTACCAGGTGTCGTCATGCTCTGCATCACTCCCGAGCAGTTTCATGTGCGCGGAAGCCTCACCCGTGTGCGATACACACATGTGCAGGGTTCAGTCCGGTGTTCATTTAATTGTGTGTGAATATGCAAATCATGTGCTTGTCCAAGAAGCTGTACCAACACAGGGCAAATTCTTCTGTTGCACACAAACAAGTTGTGTAATGGAAACAAAAACCTGCATGTTTGATAATTAAATTGGGTTAGATCCCTAGTGCTGGTGGATGGTCCCCATGCCTGAAACAAAGAGGGAGTAAAAGGAAAGGCATTTAAAAGTTTTGCTAGACAATCGTGTTGGTATATGGAAAATATAGGAAGCCAAATAACAGTGACAGAACAAACGGTCCTTGTTGTTCAGAGTGGAATGACCAGGAGAAAGAGTAGAATACGTGTATCTCGATGGTACAGTGGGAATTCAGACACATGGACTGAAGAACTCTTATGAAAAAAAAAAGGAGGACAATGCTAGTTTATGTCTGAGAGATGATTACAAAACCAGGGATCTTGATGGGACCTTTACTGTAGGTGTACTGTGGCCACTTTTCCTGGAACAGGGAGGAACATGAATAATTAGGTTTAACAGCAATTAGGTTCAATATTCTGGATTATCTGAGTATTTTTAGAACCAGAATTGGAGGTAAGATAATAAAGATATTCCTTTGTGGAAGTGTTTTAACAGATTGTGTTTATAGAGGTGAATAAAAATAAATAAAAGCAGCAGAGATGGTAAAATTTCCTAATGCTCTTTCACCTCCGCTGAATCCATACTTGTCAGGGAAGGTAAGGCTTAAAAAGGAAACCCTCTGGAAAAGTTTGAGAGCTGCTACTTTAATCTTCACCTTCTGAGAAGTTTCGAATATCAAGAGCAGGGAGAGAGGCTGAGTCTCTAATTAGTGAAGGAGGCAGGTAGGACATTAATTGATTTGCTATGCTGCTTCTTTGACCTGAGCTGTGTTTGAAAACAATAGAGGAGCTGTAATGTTCCTCCACGACAGAGCAGAGCTTTTATGTGATAGCAGCTTAGAGACCTTTGATCACAAACTGGGGCTGTAAATCTGTAATTTTGATAATAGTGCTTTTTGCTGCATGTATTTTATTTTCAGTAATTTATTTTTTGCTTGGGAACCAGCAAGACTTTGGGCTACTTTCTCATTTTACACAGTGTTTGGAAAGTCCTGAAATCGATGTCCCTCTTCTAATAATGGCATAGTACAAACCTAGCAACGTTTGTGAGAAAGTGGGATAGTCCAGGTTTATGTATGATCAGGTCATCATAAAGGCAAAAAAAAAAAGAAAAGAGAGGAAAGAAGGTGCAGGAAGACAGAGGAAGGATTACTTTTTATCTGTCCTGGATTGTCATCTAGGGTCAAACTTGCTGTGTAACTCTGTCATGGCTCCACAGTCCCAAATTTCACAGTGAAACATGATACTGTCACTGCATAGTCCTTTGAAAGTTGCCTTTGGTAAAGGTGTTTACTAGTGCAAAGAGTTTCATTAATGTTTTAGAAAGAAGGAGACGTTTAATTTCAAGAGAAACATACAAATAATGCTATAAAAGCAGTGTACCTATTGTGACAATTTGATATCAAAACAGTTGGCTTACAAGAATGTGGGCTTAGGCCTAATTTAATTAGTTTGTTGGGAAGGAGAAAGAATAGCAAAATGTGTATCTCAACTCCTATAGAGCCCCAAAGCAGAAGAATTGACTGAGAATTTAATGAAAATGTGCAACATAAACACAGAAACATCAGAGGTCTCAAAAAGGAAAGAGCCAAGAGATTTTATTTGCAAATAAAAGGTCACTGACACTGAAGATAACTCCTGGTAGCCTTTTTTTCAGAGGACGACTGCTTTCTCTGGTGTCAGCAGCCAGTTTAGAAGAGGTCAGGCAATTAGCCAGCATTCCAGATAAAAATTAGGTTTCTGTTTGTCAGGGTTCCCTGTGTAGCCAAAAAGGAAAGACAGGGATGATCCATCACACTATAGAGAGATGGCTGAGATATTCGAGATCCCGTGCCCTGGGGGCATGAAATGTCCTGTGCAAGTGCAGGTCCAACATCACAATCCAATGGCAACAGAGTGATCTTGGATCTCGGATCTCAGCTAAAATGTGGACGGAACACAACATCATTGCATGGTAAAATAATTCAAGTAAACACTGTTATCTGGGCAAGTCACTTTGGAGGGGATTTCACCTGAAACAAAGCAAACCATTTTTTATTTGGTAGAAGAATGCCCAGATAGGGAAATTGGCTTGTTTATTTGCAATGATTTAGCTCAATGTCTGTGCAATGTATAGCATTTTAGCTGTGGGACAAGTCCATATATCAAAGCGAAGTGTTGCCTTTCCTGAAAGGAGCACTTCTTGGCTGTGGCCAGATGGCTCCGTGTGCTTAAGAGCCTCAAGACCGTCTGTTTTGTCTGGGGTGGATGGGTTTGGACATAATATTACTTGTTTATCCTTCTCTACCTCCAACCATGCTTGTGCTTGTCATTGTACAAGATTGTGCCAATTGCAGTTCAGTGTATTATGTACAGAATTAGGCAGAATTAGAGAATTCTTTACCTGAATTTGGTACATGAAGGTCCAAGTGAAAGAATGAACTTTACATTTTCAGGAGAACACAACTGTCTGTTTGTTTTTAAAGTGGCATTCTCTTTCATGGCCCTCTGGCTAGTAGAATAGAAAATAATACATGTGGGTGGGTGGGAAGAATATCTAGTCCTGCTCTGGAAAAAAAACCCTTTCAGCCAAAATAAGTATCTGACTGTTTTGCAAGATAATGTCCAGCATGAGGTAATACCAGGCACCTGGTGCAGACTCATCACCATTGGTTTCAGCTTTTCATCGTGACTAACAAAAATTAGGCAACATATTCCAAAACCAAACCAAACAAAAAAAAAAAAAAAAAAAAAAAAAAACCCAACCAAAAAAGAAAAGAACTGTAGGCCAGATGGTTTTGAGAACTGACTAAAGTGGGAGGTGAAGTAAGCACTTGACAAGAATGCGCAGGGAAAGGATTAATCATCACTTCATGTTCTATGTCCGAAACAATTGTGTCTTTGTTATCTGTGATGCCTGATTTTGAGTAAGACAACAGGCATTCCTTTTCGGGGACACCCAACTGTCCCTCTGAAGGAAAAGTGGGGTTGGGCAGATGCAAACAACCTGCATAACTCAGATATCCACAGCACGAAAGTAATTACAGTTATTTACACGATTTCATCACCAACTACCACCATAGTATGCCAAAGTTAACAGATGAACTGTCTGAAGCACAGGATAATGCACATTTAAATAGATAAAAATATTTTCATCTCATATTAAAGGCCACGTTGGCTATTTGTGGTTTTTCATTTGCAATTGGATTCATGGAACACCCTGGGAATATGCAGGAGATTTGTAAGTTGTGTCAAGGTGGGGCTGCAGGGGAAGCAGGCAGCACCTTCAGACAATACCTGCTTGTCCTGAACTTTTAATCTGTGTGCATGAAATGGCCTGGGAGTGATGTGAGTGTCTGAAACAGCCCCTGGGTGTGTTTCCACGTACCCAGAGTTAAATACCTGCAGGAAGTTGGATGCAGGTGAATTACAAATGGAGCATTGCACTTGTGAGGGCACTAATGGGCTCCTTGAAGAGCATCTGTTGTGTAGGTCAGAGAGCAAACATTGGGACAGAAGAACAAACAAGGGCATAGAGGCACAGGAAATCATAAATATACCCCCGTTAGCCTTTTCATTCACATCAACATAACATATGTAGAATATGTTGAATTTTGTATTTTAATGATAGTGTTAAGTGTGGTCCACCAAACTATTTCAGCATTTTTAAAATTTACAATCAAATTCCAAAAGCAGTGATCAAAGTTCTATGACAAAGCTAATAATTGTTTGCATATAACCTGATATAGGCTATAGGTTTCTAAAATAATAATAATAAAAATAATTTCATTAAATAATGTCCTTTTGGGGCAGTTTTTTCTGAGGACCTGCCAGCTGGTTATTTTTGTGCACAGAGTGAATACTTAACTCACATACATGCAGGTGGCTAGAAGTGGTTCCTGATACACACATAAACACATTGGATTTGGCTATGTATATACATATAGAAGTTATATATGGACACAACATTTGACGAAAGTATAAATTTCTGAATTTTTATGTCCCTGATTAATATTATCTTGTACTATTCCGTGACTATTTGATATATTAAAGCTTGTGATATTTAGACTGTTAACACCATTACAAAAGCAAACTTCTTTTGACTTTTTTTTCATTACTCTCAGGGCTATCAGCCCTCGTTTCACATCCTGTTTTGTGAAAAGAGAGGCCAGTTCCAACAGGTTTGGATTTCACTTTTGGGAGAGAGAAGAATTAGTAGTTCAGAGACGGCTCAGATAAGCCTGACCTTAACTGACACAGTGTATGTTAGTTTGTGCTCAGTGAAGGAGAAAAAGGGAGAAGCAACATTGCCAAGAACTTAAAAATCATGAAGATTTCAGTTTAGATTTTCTACAGATGAGTTAAAAGACATACAAATTTTTACAGTTAAGTAAATTTTGTCTCAGTGACCTCACATCAGGATACCCTGGGCAATCCCTTCGTGCCATGAGCACAGTCCCTGCTGAGGGGGACACTTCCATGTGTGGGTTTTGATTCTGACCCTTCCAGCTCCTGTCGCTTTTGTGGCACTTAGATGGTTACACTGGATGGTGCAGCCTTGGCTTAAAAATAACTTGTGTTTCCCTGTTCCATCTTTCTGGATTAAATGGGGTTTGCAATTGCTGAGCAATTTTTTTTTTCTGCTGTATTTCTTTCCTGCTGCTCAAATAACTTTGACAGTAAGAAACTTCCACATGATCTCTAGGTATAAGGTTCTTACAGGTGGGTTTTGCCATGGCATATGAATTGCCTTTGTTCATCTAGGCTGGTTCTGTGCCTCTAAAACTGGGATAAAGGAATATGACAGCTGCTAGTTTCAGAAAAACTCCCCCAAAGAAAACATTCTTTCCTGATATCTGGTCATTAAAAATTCACGTCTTAGGGTTTATTTCCATTCTAATTCTCTCCTGAGGTTCAAAAATATTTTATTTCTCAGTAATGTAGTTCTTGGTGGTGTTGTCATTGATGAAATATTTGGTTCTTTTCGTATGTAGTTTTACTCTTGGTCCTAATTATGTCATGGAGCATTAGGTGCTCATGGAAGGAACAGATAAACACACTGCAGGCAGCAGCAGCAGCACATGCTCCGGTGCTATCCAGCCAACATTCCTCAACTCTGACCCGAGGACCACCTCTGGAGATAAGAGTCCCTTCTTATCAGTGAGTCCTCGCTTTCTCTGCCAAGACTGTCAGCAAAAAAAGGACAGCCAGAGCCAGCAGTGTAGTTGTACAGCAGGGGCTTATTCACCAGAAACTGCTTTGTGATCACTAAAGTGATTTCATATCCACCACCAGAAGATTTATATTGTAACTTATTCACGTTCTCATTTCACCTAGAGCTTGAACCCTGGAGATCTGGCAAATGGCCAGTTCTGGAACTCATTTTTTTCCTCCAGACCTGGCACTTATGTAAGCGTTTCTCTCTGAAGTGTATCAGGAATCGCACGCATACTGGCTGCGCTCTGCAAACAGGGAGATGTTGTTACCTCTGTAAAGGTGAAACCTTAGAACTCTTGAATATTCTCAAAAAATCGAACATTTTAATGACTATCTCTACTCTTACCTACTCTTGATGTAAGCAGTCATGTTATGAAATTTAAAATATTTGTCATGGGACTAATTATTTGCCCAAATCACAAATTTTTCCTTGCAGAGAGCTGACATGGCAATTGCTGATTCTCACTTCTCCAAAGTCACTGCCATATAATCAGAGAGGTGGCTGGCAGACCAGTTGTCTTAAAAGTTTTGTTCCTGCAGACTTGCCTGTCTGCTGTTCTGTAGCAACATAAAAAAGCAACACGAAACAGCCACACGGGTTCTCAGAGTGCCAAATCATCTTGAATAACTCTGCATTCAGTTTTCCATAATGTACATGAAAAGATTAGAAATTAGTTGATAATTTCTCAGTCATGGCTTTCCGGTCATATCATTTTCCTAGGATGACCTTCAAACATTTTATAATTTTATTTCGTGTATCTGTCCGAGTATAAAACTCTGCTCGTGCGTCATTTCTCACTCCTCAGCTGAGGAGGGTCCATGTTTTGGCAGAGCTGGGTGTTGATGTCTTTATGGATGGAAAATTTTGGTTTTATATTATATCAGTAACTCTACAAAATGTGATACTGGGATTTAGGGATCTAATCTCCTGGAAAAAGATGGGTGAGGCCCAGCTGTATTCTTGTTAAGCTTGGAGAGACAGGCTGACACCAGGGGCATATGCAAGTGCTGTTTAGTTGTTCGCTTGAAACTGGAAGTCTAAAGAACATTTTTAGCCTGGCTCCAGCATATATATTTCTAGAATACCCAGATTCTCTTTGTATTTTATTTTTAAAGTAAGATTTTAAAAAGTCTGAAACTTGAAATGTCATTCTCTTGGAATAGGACATTATGGAATATTTATTTTTCCTGTTGTGCAATATTTATTGTCTTACTGCATCTACAGTCTCACAGCACAGAGAAAAGAAATCCTAATTAAATCTGGCAATTTCACTTTTGCTATGAGAACATGATGGGCTATTTTCTGTTTCCCCCAGAAGAATTCCCCAAGGAATTTACCATGGAAGTTGTGTGAGTGCTTCAGGTTTGTCCTTCTCTATATATGAACTGTCTGTGTACTTTCCAGAAAATGTTCATCCTCATTTCCTTGGCAACAATCTTTGCCTTTCCCCTCCTCTGCATGAATTAATGTTCCACTGTCCAATAACTGGAGATTAGATGATCAAAACAGCAGCCACCTTTCCACCCTCTGCGGGCCAAAATCCTGTGGGGTCCGTTTTTAGGAGACTGCTACGAGGCAGAGCAGGCCTGTAGCCTCCCTGTGCTGTGGAACAGGGAATTCCACAAAGCCTGAGGTCAGGGAGCTTTGCAGGATTCTTCTTAATGCTCCATGACACTTTGGATCCAAAAGCAGTAAATCCCAAGTTTCCCTCTCCTAGGCATTACAAATGATGTCTTAATCTACCAGCACTAAGAAAATTCTTTTTTATCTCTTTGTTTCTAACACATTTTTTTATTTATAACAGAAAAATACAAAAGCAAGTCCCACAAGCTTTCCATTTAATTTTTTTGAACAAAATGAGCTGTCCTGAGTCTGTCTACAGCAGGCACTGTCAAGACAATTCCATCCTGAATATGTTCTGTTTTAAAAATATTCTGCCTAAAATATATGTTTTAAAATATTGATTAGTCTTTTTTAAGTGATAGGCATCTGTTGTTGAATATGTTGAGATGAACAGGGAAAGTTTTTCCTACTAATTAGTCTTACCACTTATGTCACATTCCATATTTATTCCCAAACTTGGGAGGTAGGTGAATAGAGAGATTCTCCTTCTGCAGAGGGAAGGACAGAGGTGGAATAACAAGGTAGACCCAGGTTTTGGAGTCAGCAGTTCACAGTTGGAAGTTCTGTGCTCAGACCACTGCATGCCATTATACTGGCAGACACTGGTTCATTCAGCCCTCCAGAAATCTAATCATTTTAGGATTTCCAACATCCAAGTTCACAGTAACATTAATTACCGTGCAGAAGTCTGGTTATTTCAAAACAATTAAGAGATATGAAGAGAATTGGTGGAAGAGTGAATCAGGGGTCATAGTCTAGTTCAGTATACAGCCAACCAGTGCTCAACCTGACAAATGAAAACAAAATACAAAGCTTGAGAGGACCCAAACAATATCTTAATAAATAATTAGAGTTTCTATGTTTCAGGGAGCTGGGTTTTCTTGGCGACAGCAGGCAGCAGTCGTTTCTGAACAAACAAGATTGGAATTTGTGTCCCAGTGAAGCAGTGCTGGGAGCCTGTTTGTTGTGCTGCACTGAGGCCGCTTCCGATGCTCCGTGCCAGCTGAATTTCCTCCATGTGCTGGAGGTGGGCAGGAATGTGGTGCATTCACAAGATGTGCCTCAGCTGAGCTCCTTCTGTGCTCCAAAGGTGTTGCAGTTGCAGCACGGACGACGAGGAAAAATGGAGGTCTGAGTCAGTGCTCAGGTTGAGGGAAATGATATCCCCTTTATTTAATTACAGCAGGCCTTATAGAATCCTTGCATTGGTCTATGGCAGGGATCATTGGTCCCTGGTCCAACCACCTCTCCAAGTGATTGGCCAGACCCCACACCCCCTGTTAGACTCCGAATAAGACACAGCTGCACAATGTTTAGAAAAGCATCTTGCTTGTTTATGTGGAAACCAAGGACTTTCACAGAATACTTGTAAAATGCTGGATTTTTCTCTGCCAGCAGCTTTTTGGCATCCACACGAAGGCATCACAGGCAGGGATGAGTGTGTGGGACACTGCTGGGGACATCTGCTCTGAGCTGATGAGTCCAGGGGTGCTGAGCTCCTGCACCCAGCCATGGCCAGGAGGTTCCTGTGAGTTCAGCAGCTAAGAGCAAACAAACCAACAAAAACCCAGGCCTGTAGGTATGATTTACAGGTGCCTGCAGTGCATGCACAGCAGTTCGTTCCTGTGTGAGATAGGGAATAAATGCATTTATGCAAAAGGCCAACTCTGTGAAATGCCTCCATAACCAGCTGCCAGTTCGTGCTTACAGAATGGCTTTGCTACAGCAAGGTATTAACTGGTGGCAAGTGTAAAGTGGAAAAGCAGCCAGTGGTTTCAAGTTGTCAGTCTCATCATTGCCTCTCTCCTCATTGTGTGTGGTGGTGGGGAGCCCAGGCTCTGGGTTATTGTCCCTTCCCATTCCCCGTGAGATGTTCCTCCCTACCCACTGCAGCACAGGCAGGGCTGGGGGTGAGCAGCCAAAGGGGCTCTGGAGCAATGGGCCACGAGGGGAGCAGGGTTCACCCTCCTCTGCATTTACTGCCTCAGCCAGATGCTCCTCTCATTCCCCCAGTAGCCTTAGAACAAAGCATCCCCCTCCTTCTGCACCTCTCCCCTCCATGCAGCTCCTCCTGTCCCTCAGCTGCCAGGGAAAGACAAAAGCCTCCAGAACTAACACTTTCTCCTTTTCTACAGCTCTCCTGCACCATCCTCTTCTCTCCTTTGGCCTCAAGGGGACTGTTCCAGCACTGACTGCCATCACCACTTCACTTCTTGGCACCTGGTGCCCCACTCACATTAAAAGGTTTGTAGCTTTAAAAGAGCGTTTGCTGTAATTAGGAGGGAATGTAAAAAACCTGGTGCCAATGAGCTTGATTGGTGCCAAAGCCTGACTGGTTGTGAGGAGAGGTATAGATGTTTCTTCCTGCTCCTCACCTCTGTTGGAAGGCAGCTCGGCTTTGCTGGAGAGAGTTTGTGGACGTGACCTGAGGGGCGGGAGTAAAACCCGCTCTGAGGGCTGGAAGGGAAAGTGTGGCTAGAGGTGGTCTCATGCTGTTGCTGGCTCCAGTTGGATCTGATACTCTGGGTAGAGTTAATGCTGAAATGCTTGAAGTTATGGAGCAGAGCTAGGAGCTGGTGGGTCTGCGAGGAGGCTCTCTAGATCTGGGATAACTTGGGATTTCTAGGGAGGAGCTTGCCAGCTGAACTAAGGAGCCTTGGTTCCTGCTGGTATGGCTCAGCCTGCCTAGGAAGACACTTCAATGTGTGTTTAATTAAGAAGAAAATGGGCAGAACAAGTGGAAAATAACAGTATATCTCAAAGAAAATTCCAGTAGGCAAGAGCTGTTATTTGGCTTCAGACAGAAAGGCTAGGCTTTTCTAAGTGATCTGCTTTTTTGGAGGTGAGGGAGAGGGGTACAAGTGTACACTTCAGGGTGTGAGGAATTAAAGGGCAGCACAGCTGCAAAAAAATTGAAGTTGATGTATTTGCCTCTCTAAATGCAGCATGTTTGCCAGAACTCTGCCGCTGGATTAAACTCAAAGCATATGTTCTCTGACTTTAGAATTATCCTGCACTGGGATGCATCCATCACTCCTGCTCTCTCCTCAGCAGAACAGCTGAAGCTCTGTAAATGAGCAGAGTTGCCCATCAAGTCCAGCAACCCTTGCACCACTTCCAGTTCACTCTTTAAACTTCCTTTTCTCCTTTGTCCGCTTCCTTCCCTATACAGGTGCTTCCTAATTTCTTTTGCTTTCTGGTGTCTTGATTTCTAATGCCTCTTCTTCCTTAATTTTTTGCTCCTCTTTTAGAGATGTGATTCTGTCACTTGTTCAATGATTTTCCAGGTAAAGTAAGTTTATGTTCTTCCTTTTGCTTCCTTCACATTTTGGAGAGGCTCCTTAGAAGCACCCCAAAATAAACCAAACTTTGTTTTCACATGAGCAAAATTCAACTGCAATAGGCTTCTGGTTTCCTGAGGTTACTTCTGTTTAGAGTTATCAATACTTGTTCAGAGTTTCCTTGCTATTTTCAGTCTTGTTTAGATTGTAAATAAATTGGATCAGGGTCTTGTCTCTTTTATTACAATTATTGCAAAAGTAGGAGAATTAAATTTTGGCTTGTACTTAAGGCTTACAGTGAATCCTAAGCTACTGATAATCATACAGCAGAGTGAAATTCATCTTTCTGTGTAAGGTATTTTCTACAGTCATTGTGAATCCCTAAAAAAAGATGAATATTTTCCAGTAAAACATGCAACATATTGATGATCTCAAGTTCTCCACTTATCTTCGTGACGGGCATGAAGTCCAGAGGGGCTGGGAGTCCAAATCCTGACTTTCTGGTTCTGTGTGTTCTGCTGATTACTTGCCTAATGAAATAAATAGGCAGGATGAGATTTTTGTCATCCTGCAGCCACATCTATTCGTGCAACCCCGCTCTGGGCAAGTGGGTTGCAAACACTTAGGTGAAGATTTTTGTTTTAGTATAGATTTGCTGTTTTGGGGAAACGTAAGGATGTTATTGATAGAATAGAAGACTCCAAACTTTCCTCTTGCGAGCCATGGTAGTTGCACTAAGGCAATTAAAGAGAATATGCTCTTTACATTGCAGTGCTTTTGCCATTTTTGTTTGAGTGAATTTTGATATATTAAAATTTCAGACTGATTTTTTTTTATAAGAGTTTAATTCTGCTGCTTAGTAGAACTGTAGCTTATGAATTCTGCTGGACAGAGCTGTGAAAACTAGACTTGCTGCAGTTACAGGAATATACTGATGTCAATACAGAGCTGATTGGGCCAATGGCAAACTGCCAAGAACATCGATTTTTCTTCTCTGTTCTTGCCTTGATTTAATTTTCTCAAACCATTTTGTCTCATCTGTACCTCTTTTCCAAATCTGCTATACTCAAGCTGTCCGTTGTGCCCATCGGACCTCTCAGCCCTTACTGGTTTTGGGAGAGGCCCTACTCAGAGGGTCCTGACTTCCAGGGTTGCCATTGTTTTTGCTGCCAGCTTCAATGCAGGAGAAGAATTTTCTGTAGCTGTCCTGAAGGAACGGGAGGATGTTGCAGCATAACTGGGAGCTGTTACCATGTTCTGACCGTGAGATAATGGCTGCTAGGATAGTTTGTGTATGGCTTCAGTTGTATGCGAAGGTTGATGTTTATGTGACCCTCCCATGGTATTCAGCATTTCTGATCCAGGGGAGGCTTCAGATCCAAGGGAGGAAGGAGATGCATAATTAATAATCAGTTGTTACTAAATTTAGATTGATGGAGGACAATATAACCAAAAATTGGTATTAAAGGTTTAGCAAGTACAAACACACTCTTTTGGATACTGAGCTCCCTGGGGACTGATTGCCAGGGACAGGGTGTGAGCCCCTGGGGTCTGCCCATGGGAGGTGGAGAGGAACCCCAAGGCAGCAAAAAAACTGGGAGAAACCGTCATGAGCATGGCCCAGAAAGATAATGGCAAAAGGACTCCACAAGATGCAGAGAAGAAAGCAAACTGGAAATTGTGCATGATTAATCTGCTTGCTGTTTTCTCATTGTGTTGTGGAGACTTGAGTTTATCATCTGAGTTGTGCCAAAGGAATATCTGGTTTGTATTATCAATCTTGTCTCCATATGGAAACAAGTCAGATAAAATGTCAAAATTTCTTATTCTTTTAAGTGCCATTGTGTTTTACTGCATCTTTTGATATCTCTCATAACAATTTTCTTTTTGTTCATCATAAATGATTAATTCACTAGGCAGGCAGCCTCCCTTGTGTATCATGGGGCTCTAAATTGCTTATTTTGCCAAAAAGTATTTGTTGCTGGATCAGAAAAGCTTCACTGACTACTAAGGAGGGAATTCTTCCTAATAAATATTTCTTCTGGGTAGAGCATGCCTCTAAATTGGAAAAAAAAAAGGAGGAAAGAAGAATATTTCTGAGAAGTGTTCAGTGTTGTTTTACTTACTGTACAAGTTAGAATTGTCAGAGGCACTTTGAACATTCCTGCCTTGTGAAGATGTTCTGAAAGACAAACAATTTTTGATCTAAATAATATGATTTTTGGTTGGGAAGGAAGTTTTTAAATGCACAGTATTACAAAAAAACCTCAGATCTGTAATTCACACCTAATGCAGATACAGTATTAATGTTAGACTGATGTACTTCTGTATTTTTTCTGGACTCTCATTTCTGAAACTGCCCAGAGAGAGGCCAAGACTCTGATTTTTGTGGATATAATTATATAGCTCTCAAAGGATTTGCTCCTGTTTTCAGTCAGGACAGAAGTAGTAGACTCCTAGTATGCAACAAATAAATCCACTTCCTGCCTTCAGATGTCTCAGAGAGATGAAGGAAGATAAAGGAAAAAAGCACTCAAACAAAGGGGTGAAAGTCATGTTTGGTCTTTTTGGAGAAAATGAGAGTGGAGCTGCTCTGACTGAGCTGTAATAGAAGTTCTTTCAAAGGGGAGGGGTGGCAGGAGGTGGGACATTCCCTCTGCCAGATTTTGATTTAAACCTGAGCACAATGCTGAGGCACCTGTTGAGAGCTGAAAGCTTTTCTAGAGATTGTGGTGCTAATTGTCCGTCGCAGCTGCGGGATTATGTGTAACCCGAGCATCCAGCACTGCACTTCTCAGGGCAGCCCTGACAAGCACTGGAGGGAAAAGTTCCCCTGTTTTCTACTCTTAATGCCACAAAATGGGGATTTGTAAAGTTTATCTTTAATCTCACCTTGCAGTGATGCCCTTTGCAGAAAGAAAACTACAATCTGCAAGTAAAGCCACTGTAAATAAAAGTATTTTGTTTTAACTTCGAAAGAAACTATAATTCTACTAAACATTATATCACATACACAGCTGAATCCAATCTCCCATTCCCTGTGCAATAGCTCCATGTGCTGTTTTGTTTTTATTTCTCCCCTTCTGCATTTTAAAAATACCTTTCATTGTTTAAACGTACTAAATCTAAGTGGATCCTCTGATGCCTAGAGCTGCTGAGCTAATAGAGCAAACAAGAGTTCATTTTATTACTGTTTAAGTCTCCCCTCACTTCACTGAGCCATCCTGAGATCAGTGTATTTGAATATGAGGAGAATTCCTGTGGGTTTTTCTTGACCCAGGGAAGCCAAATGGCTTGGATGGTAGCAGCCTTTTATCAATCATCTGAGGACAGGCAATAGAAAACATCCCTAAAGTAATTGTAACTGGGGGCCATGTGGAAGGAAGAGCTGTGAATCATGAAATTAGGCTTAAAACCTTGTTCTCTTTTACTTATAATCCAAAATAACTGTGGAATTCTCTCAAGGCTTACAATAAAAACTGGTTATAGATGACAGTTCAGCACAAATTTGGGGTTCTTAATTTACAATGGCCAAGACTAACAAAAAATAACCAAGAAGTAACTTATTTTAATGTTTCTTACATGAACACTGCAACCTATTCTTGGCGAACTTTAGATATTATGTTTTTACTTTACAAGCAAATCAAACCAGCTGCATTCATTGTCTGTCCTACTTCTTTTCTAAAGTTATCAATCGATATTTAAAAAATCATTTTGGAAGCACTGAGAAAAAGAAGTAAAGAATAGTGTTTCCTCCACGAGTGTGTCTTTAAAAGATACTGTGTACCTATAGATCACATAAATGTTTATGTGAAGTACGACAATTTTGGTGACAAAATTTTGAAGACCTTGTAGCATTGATTATTACATTAGAAAATTGTGTTGAACTATCTTGTCTTCCCCTTTGATAACACTGGATTCTTGTCTGAAAGCTGCTTTATTTTCTGTACCTACAAAGTGCTTCATGTTTAGGACTAGCTCAGCTTCTGTCAAAAAAAGGCATCTGAACTTCAGTAGTGTTTCTATTCATTTGTTTCATAAAAAGAGCTACAAAAGATGAACATAGAACATTCCTTTACACCGAAGAAATGCCATTGGGTTGCATACATAGCTTTTAATTTATACTCCTACCTTGAGTGTGCTGCAGTTTATCCCTCTTTTTTCAGAAGGGAAATTATCCCAATGTTTACAGCACTAGCTAACATGGAATTATCTTATTTAGGTTCAAACCTAGTAATGAAGACAGTTTGTGCAATGAGGAGCTGGGTGTTGACTCGATAATGCTGACAGAGCAAGGAGTAACACGTGAGACTGATGAGCACTGGATGAAAGCTCCTGTGTGCTTCAGCTGTGGCTTCCACCAATGTAAGATGCAAAACCTGCATCCGAACTGCAAAAGGGAAGAGCTTATCTCGAATATTTCAGTGAAAGGCCCATAATTCCCGCAAGTTAGTGATTTTTGTTGTCTATTTACACTATCTGGAGGAGTGGAATGCATTACTTGCACTTGTCACCTTTAAAAAGCTTTCTTGAAAATGCAAAACTATTCTGCTTTGACTGATTTATCTTATTATTTATGTTCAGTATTTCCAGTGGATTACCTAGAGCTCACTAAGCAGGCAGACATAATTTCATAAAATGGAGTATTCTTCAGTGGAATAGGGATAAATCAAAAGCAATAAAAGACATTTCAGTATGGTGATTGCAGCAACTTGGATTGTTTTCGCTCAGCATGGTTGCAAATATAAATCTGCTGAAAAGAGCCAGGAGAAAAGATACATTTACACACAACATTTTTAAAAGGCATAGTCACTTGCTTATGTTAAAAGCTGCTCATCAATAGGCCTGGAAATACTTAGAACTTTCAGGTTTTTGAACGATTGGCTAATTAAAAAAAAAAAATTAAAAGGAGTGGTGAAAGGAAATCTTCTCTTTGAAGAAATGTGAAAGTAACATTTTTGGCAGGCTACTTTGGGTGATGTCATTCTTCAGAATGTGGTAAAGTCTGGTATTTTACAGCAAGACCTGATTTCTCGAGGCAGGCAGAGTCTGTGGGCACTTAATGCTGCTGCTCTCAGCTTCAGCCAGCCAAGTTCTGTGTGTTTTTACACCCTGTTTGATGTAATAAACCATGCCCACTTCTAAACATGGTACTCAGAGGCTTCATTTTAATGTGTGTACACACACATATGTACCTTTACATGCTTGAAGTCCTTTGCTTTTTATTGTGTGGGTTTGTCTCTTGGCTGAGGATCTGCTCAATGCCAGTGTTGGGTAATTCCTTGCCTTCTGCACTAATTAAGTGTTAAAGTCATTGGATTCTGTGTAAATTATCCAAGAGGGAGCATTAATCCAGTCACCTTTGGGGGGTTAAAGGATTGTCCCACTAAGGGCCAATAAATGTAGTTCCCTTCTGTGATAACAGAGGGAATATTTGTATTTATTGCATTTTATGTGGCTGCTTTTATTCCATCAATTTGGACCACTGGGCCCAGTAGTGTGGAATAGGTACTTTAAAATAAAACTTGTAAAGAATAAAGCTGGTAGCAGAGAATATTCAGGGCCTGATTCTGCAGAAATTTTGTGGACTGCTAATGGAATAATGGCTCTTGGGACCAGGTAGATTTGCCCTGTGGTTATTGCACCTGAAAGGAAAACTGCTGCATGCTTTCCCTTCTGAGTTTTACTTCTGGTGACAAATACCATGGCGACAGTCTGAGTAAAATTTTTGTTCCAAGGTATATATTGAAATAATGTTCTATCAATCAAGATATCAGTGGCTTATGACCAGGTTTATTCCTTGATTCTGTTTGCTAGCATGAAAATATTGATTTGGTACTTTGTGATTTGGAGGCTTTCTACATCCACTGAGGAAAATCGGTTTGATAAATGTCTGGAAAGAAAATCCATCAAAGCCTCTAAAGTTTTATCAAATCTTACTGCCATTAACAAAATGCATTTATTTGATATAAGCTCCGTGGGCACCTTTTACTTAAAGAATGTAATTTTATAATGTTGTGTATTCTTAAGATAAGTGTACTCAAAAATGATATTTTGGAAGATTTATGCCTGTAGATCAGAGTAACTCTTTGGCTGTGGAATCATAAAAGAAGAGCAACTGTTATAGGCACACCTGCATGATGATGGAAAGTGCATCAAAACCTCAGCTTTTGTCCCAGGGAAAGATTTCAGGTAGGTTTCAGCAGAGGAATTGTGTGGCAGCATTGGAACAATGGAGGTAAGACATAATTTGAACATCTCTTCTTCACGTTTCCCATATGAGCCCTGGATGAATAATGGTTAAAGCTGTCTGAGAACCAATGTTTAAAAATGTCTATCCGTGTAAAAATGATTTGGCAGTAGTGAAAGTTTCAGAGTTCATAAAATGCAGTGCAAAATTGTATCTGATTCTGTTTCAAAGTAGTTATCAATACTCTTCATTGGTACCATGAGCCATTTAACATTTAATATACTTTTCAGGTGCTGAAGTTCTAATTTCATAAAAGGAAAGTCACTACCAGCATGCTCAGTTTCCACTGTCACTGCAAGTACTCCTTGGCTGTCATAACCAAAGCAGAAATTTGGAGCTTTGTGCCTGGTGTCCAAATAATTACATTTAGAAGTGTGGGTAGTTTTAGCAAGTCTTCATTAACAAAATGCAAAAGCATTTTTGTTATGACTACTAGACCTTCCTAATAAAAAGAAGTAACCCATGTATGTTTGAAATATAATGGACTCAGTTCCTAATTGTGAAATGCTAGTAATAAGTATAATGGGGGTTTCTGTAATTATTTAATATTTTTATCGTGGGTATGGTCTTGGATGTGTACAGCTGTGTTTGGATGTCTAAATGTGTTCTTGAAACTCTCTGCCTCTGCAAAAGCTCTCAGGAGCAGCTGCTGTCTGAGCTGGGCTTGCTGGGGTACAGGAGGATTCTCCCCCTTCTCCTCAAGCCGAGATTTTATTAGGCTGGCTTGTAAATCAGAGGGATGGATGCCTGCTGAGTACACTCTGAATTTGGGATTTTTGATTATTGCTGCACTGAACTGGGATTTTGTTGTTTTAAAGATTTAGAAGCTCGACTGTATTGAGCTATTTGTGAGTGAGCAACAGTCAGAGGAGATTCAGCACCATTGGCTGGCAATACCTATGGATCAACAAATCCAACAGACACCTACACTCAGGAGTGTCCTACAGCAACCTCATGTATGTGTAGGTTACACTAAAAATGAGGGAGGTTTTTCCCTTTTCATCTCAGGAAAAACTGCTTTATCGTATTACATAACCCGTGTCCTCCCTTTCCATTGTAGGACTCAATTCCTTGGGATTTGGACTTTCTGGGAGTCTTGTTTAAATTTTACAATGTAAAGCATTACAGGGGCAGAGACCGTGTCTTATTTATTGCTTTTATGAGTCATTTAGTTCATTTTTGGAGGCTTGACAGATAATAATGTGTTTGATTGCATCATGTGGTATACCAGGTCTGGAGGAAAACAGACTTTCAACTCTGTAATGAAGTCTTAAGTTTGATTTACTGTTTACTCATTCAACAGCAGATGCAGGCCAGAATTCAGCTCATTTAAATTCTATGACTGGCTCAGCCAAAGGCAATATAAAATCAAGTATCATCAGGGTACATCTAACAGTTCACACTGTGTAATGCTCTCTGTATTTTCATCATTAATGTTCCTGGACTAAACATGGAGCTTTGGATAGAAGAAAACTTGAATGGATTTCAGCTGGAAAATATTCCCAGTATCCGAGTGTTCTATAGAATAACATGTTAATGGTTGTCACTTTGCAGTAGTCCTTATACACTCCATATTTCCCAATTGTTGAGCCCTACTGTAATTAATCTCTCAATAAAACAAAACCTTCTCCCTTTTTTTCTCCCACCCCACTTGTGTGGGCTTTGGAAAGCAGGATGTTGTGGAAACATCAACAAATTAATTCTTAACAGAATAATTGAGCTGACAGCTGAAGAGATGCTCACTTTCTCCAGCACTTTAAAAAATAATACTTTTGTTAGAATGTTGTTCTCCATTATTGATTTTTCTGTTGAGTGAAGCTGAGTCTGGTGCGGAGGGTTATGCACTGCTGGGATGCTGTTGGCCAGGCCTGGGGACGTGATGTTCAGCCTAAGCAGCTGAGAGAGGAGCACTGGATTCCTTTTCCTCCGGAGGGACATGGCAGTGGTCAGTAGTTCAGGACAGCCCTCGTTCTGGGGCATGTGCTCAGCCAAGGAAATTTGTTCAAGCTGTGTGATGTGAGCAAAGATCCCAACCGTGCCCATGGATGGGCAGTGTCAGAAGGGCAGGGCAGTGCTGCCTTTGGTTAAACTCTTGTGTCAGAAAGGGGAGTTAACAGAGTTTTGCTGTAATGGGGCTGCCACAGCTCACTCAGTACCTGGGGGTGCCTTGGGATCTGAGTTTCCAGTCCAGGGAGCTCAGCCATGCCAAAGGGTTAAGAAAGAAAAGGAGTTAAATGTGATGGAACGTTAGTTGAACCTTCTTGGTAATGGAGGGATTTCCAAAGGGGAGAGGTCAAATTGGTCAAGTCCAAATAACGCAAAACTGATTTAATATATTTGATTCAGATTTACAGCATGTCTCAGTTGAATGGCTGGACAGTGTCGCACAAATCAATTTGGACTTCCAGAGCAAGACCAGGAAAGGGAGACCAAAGGTGCTCTCAGAAGAGCATAGAATTCATTAGTGAATCTTAACCATTCACTGGAGACAATAAAAGGATTTGTCTTTAATGAGGAGGATGAAAGTTGGAAACTATTTTTGTGCAAATTTTGTCTTTTAACACCTGATCTTATCCCAGTTTATGACACATGTGAAGTTCCAAATCTGAGTTGTCTAATTGGCATTAGATACAGGCACTAACTGGAGACTTCTGCCCATCCAAAACTTGAACTGTTTTTCAAAAATGGATTTCTGAAATTAAAAAAAAAAAAAATCTTTGTAGCTATGAACATGAAGGAATGAACTGGTATTTTATTATGACTAATATCTTTATAAAAATGCCAGACACATTCAGGCATTAAAAGCTTTAATAATGTGGCTCAGGTCAAGGGGTGCTTTGGAGGTGATGGTTTTTTGGGGTTTTTTTTTTTGGATGATAAACTGCTATGTTTTGAAAGACACAAGGCATAATGTCACTATAACCTGCTTCTGAGACGATAAAGGGAATATCTTACACTTATTTTGGAATCTGAAATCATAGCTGTGGAAGTTAAAATATTTTCCATTCCAACTTCAATAACTCAGATTTCCAAATTTCAGTGCAGTTCTTGGATCAATAGTAGGTAATAATATTCTGGTTGAGTTACCAGATGGTTTGTTCCAGAGCCTTTGCATTTAGGTATACTAGACACAATCCCAAGCTTACAGAAGGAATTCTCCATTCTTTTAAATGCTACTGCTATTATCCCAAATGTTACACATATGAGGAAAAACACTTTATTGGGTAATCTAGGAATATTCCAGTAATTCTCTTGCTCATTATAATTCTTTATATTGTATGTCAAAATTCCCTGGAGAATTTGAAACTCATCCATGCCTCTGTGTACTCTCAACCTGCTCTTGCCTTTGCCTTTTGAACTACATTTGTGTTTGTTGCTGGTAAAAGAGCAAATCCTATGGACCAGAGGTCCTCATGACCTGCCAGATCATGTTCCTGTGTGTAAAGGTGCTTGTAAAGAAATGATGTGAGTTAAAGCACTGTCAGACCAGAGCTTTCTGAAATGGCTGCTGTAACCACTCCGATGCTGAATCAAAGGCTAGGTTGCTTCTCTAAGCATTTTGAGCAGGTAGTTTCTAAGAAACAAACCCAGAGAGAGCAGCAGGCAAAGCTGTGTTTTCACTGAAGCCTGTGATAGGGTTTACAAGGTTTTAAGCAGGGCTGGTATTTGCTACTTGCTTAATGGCTGTATCTTGGTTTGTAGTTCTTGCCAGGGCTTGGTCTCATGCACTCTCTGACCACATCTGCTCAAAGCCAGAGGACTTGCTGGCAAAGGAGCAGGAATTCTTTCAACAGCTCTTTGGGTAAGGATCAGCTACTTTTAATTTACCATGGGATGAAAACATTTACATGGTGCTCCCACAGCACAGGTGATGCACCCTAAAGGTTCATCACCCAGTTTACCCTGTGCTGATTTGTTAATGTAGCTGTGCTTTAGTTTTATGGTAGCTGCTTTATTGTGTGAATTGGCTGTAATTAGCAGGAACAACATGTTTATATTATGTAAAGGAAACAAAACTTATTTTAAGGACAATTTTGTTAGTTTAAATATCATTATGGTGAAACACACCATTCTTTACCTTCCTCTGAATGCTTAGCAAACAGCATTTCTAATTAAACACATTGTGCCTGCCCTATGTTCCTTTTGTATTACACAAATGGTTGGAGCAGAAAATGGTCACGAAAGCCAGGAGTGCCTAATAACTGGTGTGATAGAAAAGCAAATTGGTAGCTCAGTACCTTTTAAAACAGCTGTAAAGTTTTTACTTGGTAGCAGAAGTCAATTGATTTTTTCCTTTCTTCCTTACTTTGCTTTTGGTCTGTAGTCTGAGGATATATATTTTTTTTCCTGCCACAGCTGCCTGCAAAAGCGCCAGGTTTGGCAGCTCCCACCTGTGTAAGCACTTGAGGTAGAGTGGTGTGAATTAGCCAAAAGCTGCTCAGCTTAAACTGTTATGCTCTGAGGTGGCTGAGGAGGGAGCTGCTACCAGGAAGGGTTTCCTGCCGTGTAAACTAACAAAATTTTTAAAAGCTTTGGTCTCTGGTTTTTGACTTTGGCTGTGTTGTGTATATTCAGGCTCTTTATGTGAGATTTTTGTTGTATTGTCTATTTAGGAAATCAGCTGGGCTCCCTGGCCTCTGCCCTTGGAGGCTTTGTTGCTTTTATATATTCCTGAATTGCAGCAACATCAGTAACAACTGGGAACGTGAAATAAAAGCTGAACTTTCAAGAAGTTCAGCTTATTTCAGTTCTTCTTTCAAGAAGAGGGTTGTTCATTTTTATCATTGCAAGTTTTATTTTAAATAAAAAAAATCTCTGGGCTTTTGCCTTGGAAACATTCTGAGAACCCAAGTGTTCCCATGCCCACGTAGATTGGGCCACTGAAAATCACCTTCCACTGTCCAACCTGCTCAATTCTCAGAGAGCATACTTTGATTTCTGTATTTTCTATGAGCAATGGGAACAGAGTGAGCATGTTGCAAATGCACAGCTTAAACATCTTGATTCTGTGGCCGGTTTCAGGTTGTGTTTGTTATTTATTCCTTGGGATTTGTTGCTGCAGAAATAGAACTGCTCTCTTTCTGCTCTGCAGTCCTGGGTATCCAACTTGGTCTTTCCCCTTCCTGAAGAGGGACTTTCTAGAGGCATTGAGCCTACAAGATTTAAAAACCGGTGAAGTCCACCCCATTAGCAAGGACTACTTGGTGTATTCACATACTAAATATCAGGTTCCTTATTGGCATGTGTTTGAACACCTTTTTCTGGGATCTTTGAAACTGAAGCAAACTCTTGTGATGGATGTACAGACCAAAACACATGTGGAGTGATTGCCGTGTTTATCTAGACGCTGACAAATCTGAAATAGAAGCTATTCTCAAAGTACAGCTCAGACAAAGAACATGATGTGTGTTTAGAAAACGTGGTCTCTGGGTAAGCGGGTGAATTCATGGAATGTGGAATTTTGAATCTGGATTTGCCTGAGCACATTTTCATGTTTGTAGCTGTGTGGATGAGCTCCTTTGTACCAAGTCAAAGTGCTCCTCTGGAGAGGAAATGGTCTTGGTGCTTGCCTCTCTGGAGTACATGGGGAGGGGTAGAGTTGAAGCAGGTGGTTGCTAAGAGAGGTGGTTGTTGCTGACTATATTTGAGCACCACCTTGGCCTCGGAGTGAGAAGTGCTCTTGGGGAGAAGGGCTGCTTTGGCAAAAGGGGGAAAGTGTTTCCTGGGATTAAGAGCAGTTCCTGCTGCTACTGTTATCTAGTGTTTGTGTTTTTGCTGGAAAGTGATGGTCCTGATTCCAGTCAGTCCCAGTCATCCCAGTTAATGCTGGGATGCGGTGAAGCCATGTGGTTTATGGCTCACAATTGTCGAACAGAACAATTCCTTAAGCTCCTGAATCAGTTGAGTCCTCCTTATTTCCTTTCAACTCAGTCTAGTGTGTTCCCTTATTGCTATCTTAAAGATATAGTAGCTGCCCAAAGCTGTTCATATTTATGTAATCCCTATGTGTTACTGAAGACCTTGTTTTTCACTGCCAGTTTCGGCTGGGAGTTTCACGATTCAACTGAGAAATTCTACTTACAAAAAATCTGTCTCAATAATAAAAGGTTTTAGAGGGATAGGACATAGTTCAGAAGCCCTTCCTTTAGTTTCTAACTATCTGAGATCCAGTGTGAATACACGATGTTATCTTGGACCTAGGAGTTGGATATCGTTTTTCCTTATTGACCTGTGGCTGATTATCCTTGGATTATGTGGCTGGAGTTTGTACAGTGAGCTGTCATGGGTAACTGTGAATATTGTGTTAATAAATAGAAGCATGTTTCCAGCCTGGGTCACTAGTCAGTTGAGCTGGGACAGTCACTGGAGGGGGAGAATCTTCTGTCTTTACAGTGGTTTGACTTAGTGGAGTCCAAGAGTTACAAAGCCAGGCTAGCAGTCTGCACCATTATTATGGGACAAAAAGAAGGTGTTTACTATGCTAAAGAGAAAGAATCCAAACCAACCAAAAATAACCAAGCCCACAGCTACTCATTGTAAATAAATTCTGTGCAAGTTTATACCCCATGCAATATCACTACCTTTACCACAGATGCACAGTGTGATGCACTGCAGTGATTCATTCTGCAGTTCTTTTCTTTCCTTTCTTTATTTTTTTAGCACAAATGTGGCACTTAAAGAAATCAAGGAGAAAAAACCATTTGGCTTTGGCAAGCATAGTGTGGGTAGAGAGTATAAAATTCCAAACACAGCTGTGCCAATGTGCTTCAGCCCTAACTTACAACATTTCCTGCTCTTCCAGAGCTGGGGCTGTCTCAGGGATTGCCAGCCATGACACTTTTATGGTGGTTTTGTGCTGTGCACGAATGGGGACCAGAATGAAACCAGCAGACTAATTTTAGTTCATGATCTGAGGTTTTGAATCCAGGTCTGCAGAAGTGAAAGATTAGTGTGTATTAGCTCACTGAAAATTTGAGCCCGTTCTCCAGCTGGACTGTCTTGACCACCTGCTAACTTGTTGATATGGTGAGAGATCGGGCTCTTTGGGTCCAATTCTGACTTCATGTGCCCTGGTGTATCTTACATGGGTTTGTAAAATCAGTTTGAGTTGTTTGATTTGAACTTTAGCAAGGCCTAGAACTCTCTGCTCTTTGTTATTTTAAATAAAACCATAGCACATTTGGTTTTGCTTGAATAACCTTCTTTTTTCTTCCAATTTCTCTGTTCCCTAAGCCCTCCTTTTCTTGCTGCTGTTGCTTTTCATAATACCACCATAAAACAGCTTTGTGTTTGTCTGCTGTGGTGCTTTATTCTTTCAGTGATCTGGAATGCACCTAAAATGTGCTTGTTGTCTTGGTGTTGCTTTTTCTCTGCCGTTATAGTTTTGTGGCAATAATTCAGAGACTGGATAGAACAGTCTGCTTTGTCATTGCTTCAGGAAAGGAGAATACTGGTTGTATGGGATGGTCTGCAGGTGGATCGTGGCATCCTGTTCACAACTAGCTACTATATTGCAAAATCTTGGATGCTCTGTATGAGTCCTGAAGGGAATTTGCCTGTTTCCAGTTGGATGTGAGAAGTTTTGAGCGAGTTCTTACCTCCTGGGTAAGTCACTGACCTGGAATGGCTTCATTTCCTTGCTCTGACACAGATTTCCTCTGCAGTTTTGACCATATCATTTAATTGCTTGAAGACTGGATTTCCTTATCAGTGTGCTGTCTAGAGATAACAGTGCCTCCTTGCATCTCTACAGTTCTGGAAATAGGTGCATGCCAGTTTATTTGGCAGAACACACAAAGACCTTTTTTTTCAGGGCAGCTAAATCTTTGCATGCCATCAACTGTTGACTTGTCCCATGTTTACAGGGGCAATCAGATTTTCAGAAATTAATCACAGCTTTTTCTTGACTGGTTAGTGGCACCTAGTAAAGAAACATGTCAGCATAGTATTTTTCCTGTAAACTAAAGGCTGTTTTTAAATTGCTTGCAGTGAATGAAACTCCTTGTTCATTTCTATTTTTAAAAAAAATTTAGAATAACTAAAGTTTGCCCATGTAGAACAGAAGAATGCTTCAATTGTTTTATTTGCAATGTAGCACTACTATATTAGATGGTATTTTCTAAAACAACTTCCTATGTAAAGAATGAAAAATCCCCGTTCTTGACCCGACTAAAATTCAAAATACAGGTGCCTGTATTTGGAAAAGAGGGTGAGCAAAGGGCTGTACAAACTCTGAAGAGCTGAATGCTCGGGTGCCATCTAGTGCTCCAGGACCCGGGGATGGGCTGCAGCCTCCACAGCTCCTGTCACACCTCTGCTCCAGGGCTTCCTCGGGAAAGCTCGGGGCAGGCTCAGAAGGTGGTGAATGAGCTGACTGGAAATGCTGAGGAATGGCATGATGAACCCATTTCCCCCGAACTTTACATGATTTGAATGAATTGCTGAGAAACTCTGGGCTGGAGTTGGAAGAGGAATATGTAATATATATGTACATATATATATATACACACACACAAGAAGTCACAACAGGTCGAGCTTAAAGGAACTGATTCTTTACCTCATAACGTTGTTTGAAACTGGAAACAGTGAGATACATGTACTGATGAGAGAGAAGTGTGAGAAAAAAAGGAATAAACTCATCATGCTTCAATTAAAATAAGCATCTAGGAGTTTGGGAGCTAATCCAAACTAGAGGAATCTCTTGAGGCTTCAGTATAATCTGGATTTCCAAGTTTTGCAACTTCTTTCACTGTTGGGGTTCTTTCACTCACAAACTCCATGCAAGAACCCTACTGAACTGGGAAAAAGAGGAAAGGAGCAGATTTACTTTATTTCTTTGAAATTTAGGGCACATTGCAGGTTGTTGTTTAAATTTGTTTGCACTCTTGCTGCTTTTTTTTTGAAGGGGGCATGAATGGCTAAATGTGATTTTAAGAGTACAACTTAAGCAGCTGAATCATGACAGATGCCATTTTTGATCTGTATCAGGATTTGATGCCACCACGATAAGAGATTTCAATGAACATAGAACTTCTCAAAATTAACTTGACTGTAGGTGATGTTGGAAGTGGGAACAAATGTGCATTTAAAGTAGAATCTTGTAAACAACTTTATAAATACAAGGTACCACCTTTCTTTCTGCACCATGAAGGTAACTGTATTCTTTTGGAAAGGAAATTAAAATGGAAGAGATATCTGTAAGTACCCTTGACACCTCTTCAATGTATTTTCTATCTCTTTTTAACAGAGCTTTTTAAAATAGTAAAAAATCCATAGCTGCTTTCCCCACGGCTGTTCAATAAGTGGTCTCTGATGGCCAGATGGAAAACTCCTCTCTGATCTGCTACTGCATTTCTGTACCTTTGCCTTTTGACCAGGCTGCTCACGTGATAAATTTCCTCCTTATCCTCAAGGAAGCAGTTTGGAATAACGCAGCAAGAGCCTTTTCTTAAGAGGAACTGGTCACCAGCCCAGTTACAGAGAAGCCTCCCCTACCTCAGGCTGGTGAGCAGAATGTTTTTCTGGCATGGAAGTTTTCCAGTCATGGGAAATAACCGTGATGGGATTTCTAAGGCTCTAATGGCTTTTGGAAAAACTGCACGATGTGAACCATTACAGCTCTGGCTCAGGAACTGTTTCCCAAGTAGATCTGTGTGGAAGCAAATGGCAGCTGTTGCATTTTGACAGTCTTCAAGCTTTTGCTTTAATCTCTTGTTGTGGCGGTGGTAGCAGCAGTGGAAGCTGCAAGAGACTGTCATAAAAAGAAGACCACTGCCTGATGGTGGGTTAGGGAATAGGCCCTATCCCCCATCTTTTAACCAAGTTGTCAATTTTAAGTTTCCCCCTCCCTCTTCTATTATAATTAGTTTATGAGTATTCCGCTCCCTTGTTGAATATGTATGTATTCTGGAAAGTTCCCCGTTATTCGATGCCCCATTGGTCCCAATTCATGTCAATTCATTGTACCCTTCCCTAGTTGCATTTTATTAGTTGTTGTACCCCTTGTTCCTCCCCTATTCTTCCCTATGATTGGTTCCCTGTGTTCGCTCCACCCAAATTTGTCTCTGTATAAAAACCCTTGTCAGCGTCTCAAAGGGGGCTTTTGCCACTGCTTCCTTTTGGTGTGCGTTCCCTGCTCCTTTTCCCTACCTTCGATAAGCGCCACTGGAACGGAGAGCAAAAGCTCTCCCTCTCCTTTTAATCTCGGTGCTGCGGCTACGCCCTGCCTGCCAGGCAAGCATCCTGCTGCTGAGTCGGTAGCTGGGACCGGGCTTGGGCTCCGAGGCACAGACCCTCTGGGAGCGCCGGCTGGCCACGAGCGCCGCTCCTCTCGCCGCCTGGTCAGCGCGCGTCATCTTGTTCTTCTTAGAAGTTCCTTATTACAGGATCTCAGTATCTTGCAAGCACTGGTGAATTAAGCACTGTGCTTGGCTGAATCCCGCTTTGTGTTGTTAACTTACTGAGTGATTACAAGTGAATCACTTCCCACAAATGCAAAATAGGAATTAGAGTACTTGGATGATAATTTCCTTGGCCCAAATCTGCCTTCTGTTCCGTTCTACAAGAGCTAGCACAGCAGGGGCACAATTCTAGCCTCGGTCCCAAAGTGCTACCACAGCACAGTCACTGCGCTGGAAGCAGTGCTGCCTCTATCAGCAGTGCTGTGAGATTACTTATTTGGATATCATGATGGAGCATCATCAAAATTGTTGGAACAGAACGAGATGATAGCATATGAAGTACTTTTGCTTTAAACTTCTTCTGTAGATCTTCCTTTAATTGAAGGATGCATGTGTTCCAAAGTGATGTCACGTGTGAAGCTGGCCCTGAAAACACGTTCAGCTTGTGAGTCTGGGTTTGGATTTTATCCAGCCTTCTTTGGTAGAGCGGGTGGAGCACTGGGGTTTGGCCTGAGCTCCTCTGTAGATAATGAGAAGCATTTATAACCTTGCAGTTTTCATTTCAGGATGGGATTTTTTTAATTGTTACTCAGAGAGGTTGTAGATTCCTCATGCTTGGAAGTGTTCAAGGCTGGGTTGGATGGGGCCCTGAGTAGTGTGACTTAGAGAATGGCATCCCTGTCCATGGCAGGGCATTGGAACGAGATGATCTTTAAGGTCCCTTCCAACCCAAACCACTGGGTGATTCTATAATAGGATATTCCTCTTTACAACAAATGGAAGTGCCATCTGATTTTCTTGGAAGTTCATTCGGTGCATTCTGTCCTTCAAGGAAGACCCTACTTTTCTTCATCTTTACCCATAATCAAGACTTTTGCTTGATTAAATTTCATTATGAGAAATACTTAATCTCCGTTCTTTCTCTTTCTGAATTCAATTGCTTTGCTTAAAGGTTTTCAAGGGAGATGTGGAAATGATGAATTCTGTATTCCTCAGCTCTCTGTTGAAGGTTGGTCTAGATATTGAAACTTGCTCTTGGTTATTATACACTGAGGGGTTTTTGGAAGAACGCTTTTTTCCACTTTTGGAAAACTGCAACCTATTAAAGCTTTTGTTCTTATCAGGGAATGCTTTTTACTTCACTCTTGCAGGTGATGAATTATCACTCCTGCAGAGAATGGAAGTGCCTGTGGATTTTACAGAGAGGGCAGCTGAGTGTCACTAGTGTCGTCTAGAGAAGGGTTTTGAGAAAGCTAAACTTAGATTAGACACTGCATTGCTTCATTTTGATAGATTAATGAAGAGACAAAAGGGGGTAGAAGGAAATTGTATCTCAGACACATTTAACGCTGAAAAATCCCACAGCACTTCGTCCAGCTGTTGAACACTCATGAAATCTACACAGTCATGAAGTACAAGAATCAAAAATACTGTTAGAGGTAGAATAGTTGCCTAACTTGAAATGTTGCAAGGTTTAACATTTGTAGTCCTATCCCAAAAAAAAAAAAAAAANAAAAAAAAAAAAAAAAAAAAAAAAAAAAAAGCCTGGGGCTTTGCTCAGCTTCTGCATGTTGCCATTTGAGAGGATGCTGCTGATTTCAGAACCTTACTGGTGATTCTGGGGATGAAAAGATGGATGGAGCAGGGAATGCCGTGGGGTCATAAATAATTATCTGCAGATAGCTTGGGGGATATCTTTAATTTGAATGATAATGCCTTTAACAGCACAGTGTTCTTAGAACCGTGCTCGGGCATTGGCTGAGCACTGAGTTGGAGGAGAAACCACAGGGCCTTGCTTTGACAAAGGAGAGGTGGGAACAAGGTGGGAGCTGCCTGGGAGAGGGATTGAAGCTCAGGTCAGTGGTTTAAAGCCAGTGCTAGATTATGGCAAGCAGCAGTAGTGTAATAAGATGAAAGTTTGGAGGCGATCCCACACTTCAGACTGTCTTGACTCTGGAGGGTATTTACAGGAATGTGTGTCCTTGCAAGAGCAACTAAACCAGAGAATCACCAGCAGTGAAGTGCTGCTGGGCTATACAAAAAGAATCGTTAATTCTGGCCTTTTTGACTTCTCCTGTCCCGAACTCTTCCGCAGGTTGGCAGGTTCTTCTTTGTGTGTCCTGTGTACTCAACTTTCTTATTTTATTGAATTTGAAGTAAGAAGTAGACTAGGGGAGAGTCAGAGATGCTATCCTGAGAGTATTCCCTAATTGCACTTGCCTCTACTGTCCCTGCAGCTGCAGTCATTTCCAAGCTTAGTGTCGTCTTGCTCCTCAGCATGATGTTTTTTTACTGTTAGCACAGTTTGCTTTGGCCTGCTGATGAGCAGATATCCATGGAAAGCCACAGTGCCCAGCCAGAGGCCTATTTTTGTCCTGAATCAATAGAGCTGGACAAGCACAGGTCCAGGATCAACAGAGATCCATGGAAACTCTTGCTGTGCTCACTGCAGCGAGGGCTCTGTGAGCTCCAGAAATTGCTTTGTCCTTCTAATCTGTGTGTTCTGGGTAAAGCACAAACCAGTTCAGGGGGAAATGGGGGGAAATACTAAATCTGTGAGATATTTCTGGAACGAAGAGATGGTCTGGCACCTACAGTCTAATCCTTCCTGAACTTTCCCCCGCTTCAGCTCGAGAACAGGAGTGCAGTCAAGGCTTTGCGTTTTCAGAGTTGGTAAAGAAGAATCTAGAGTAACACAGGGAGAAAAGACATTGTCCTGGGTTGCAGTATATTCTATTACCATCTTCATGAGCTGTGAAAGCAGGTGGGGCAGTGTTTCTTTGCCTCCTCCCTCCGGACCATCTTCTGTTAATGGGCCCATCGGTGCCTCACCACCCCATTGTGAGATGCTCCGCCTGGGAGGGGGCACTGAACATTTCCCACCTGGATATAATCAGAGGTTTTTCAGGCACAAGGGAGCTTCTCTCCGCTGGACTTCCAGAGGACGAGAGGCTGCATCACTGGACCTTCAGGCGAGGACCAGAACCTTTTCCACGGGACCGCTGTTTTCACCGGAGCTATTGCACCCACCCTGCTCACCGGGAGCCACCAGCGCTGCTGCCGGCTGTGATCAACACTGCTCCAGGAGGAGAAGCTGCC
>VZRR01003005.1:181372-212749 GCA_013398015.1 Oreocharis arfaki
AAGTTATAATAATCCGGAGGGAAGGGGGTTGCATTTCCCATTTCAAAGGGGGTTTCTGCCTCACTTACACAGATGCCTGTCTTTCAAACCAAGACAGACATCCATCTCCTTTCATAGCTGCAGGAAAAGGATTGTGTGTCATGATTGCAACTTCTTTTATTTTAATAATAACTATGATACTTGTAATAAAATAATTACAACTGCTTTAAAGGTGGAAGCATATCTCAGTGGGGAAAGCAGGGCATGAACAAATGAACTGGCTGGTCCTGTAAAACACAGAACTGTTGAGATAGGTTGGGAGAGCAGCCTGGACATTCCAGGGTCTTTGTGAAATCACCAGCAGATAACTGCAGCCTGAGAGCAGGTCGGTCCAACCAGTCAGCTGCAGGACCTGAACCCCAAACCACCTTCCAGGCTGCATTGCCTGCTTGGGGATGGAAATGGCACAAGATTCTCTGCATTATTTATCTGCCTTTGTGCTGACACAGGAATTAATTACTCTAGATAAGGTATGAGGCCTTATAGCATAGTACCTCATTTTACCTAGTGATAAGCCATGGGAAAAATATTATAATATTATTTTAGGGATATTTTCCCAAACTTTCTCCCAAGAATTTGGAATTCAAGAACTGCTGCAGACTGTGCCTTAAACCCCTCTGAATGTCTTTCATTACCATGTTTGATCTTCCCTTGAACCCCTGTAAACTTCCAGCACAGACAGTCTCTCTGAGCCAAATGATCCACACTGCAGGTTCTGTACTGTGAAACTGAGGAGCTGCATGGAATTCAGACTTACCAATATTTTTAACAGGAGCCCAAATTAATTTTTGGCAACTTGAGGAAAAAAAAAATGGTGTGAGATTCTGGTTTTGACTGCTAGCTGTGCTGAGAGAATGCTCAGGAGTTAACCATGGACAGCCTGCTTTGGTAACCCGGTTGTGTTCCTTGTGAGTAAAACAGGAAAAGCATCTGTTTCTCCCTCTTATATGTGGAACATGGGAAAAGCAGGAGAGCAGTTCCTCACCTATTGAAGCTGCTCCGCTGAATTGACAGAAAAGCTGACAATTCCCTGTGTTGTATAAAGGTGGAGTGACTGAGGCTCTGCTTCTGTCGCTGGGCTCTCAGGTGAGGCGAGAGGGACGTTCCAGCCCCCCAGAGCAGCCCCGTTTGGGTTTAGTTACACAGCTGATTTGGCTGCCTTAGGGAGGATAGGCTAGAGGGATTCAAAAGTTTCTGCTACAGTTTCCTGTACAACTGTTTGAACTGTTCTACAGAAAAAAGCTCTGTGTGCTCAGTGGGGAGTTGCAGCTGACTTGCTTTTGAAATAGAGCAGTGAACCTCAGAGAACTCTTGGAAATTTGTATTTTGATGTATTTTTCTAGTAGCAAGTGGAATTGAATATCCTCCTGTAATAATGTATTCTCTCTTTGGAATAATTCATTATAATATCTTTCTGAAAATATACTCAATCACCTCAGATAAACCTTGTCCTTAAAATTTCAAGCCTGTATCACAGTGTTTAGGATTATGTTCTGTATGAATGTGTTACAAGAGAAATGACATAGGCTAGGGCAAATTTCAGAAATACTTTGAGACTGACTTAGCAATGAAACAGCTGATGTCATTCAGCATAAATAAATGGTGCACAAAATTAGGCATGTGGGGAAATGATAATACTGCCTTCACATGTGAAATGTGAAGGTATCCTCAGTCTCTGGCAACAGCAGGAGGACGAAAGGGAATCAGTTTTTGTGCATTGGTAGTATTGGTTTAGAAAAGTCTGACTTGTGTGCTACCTGTATCTCTAAAAGGGCATAAAAGAAGTGAATATGTAACAGGGAAGGACAAAAATGGTGAAAAAAACTATGGGTAGAGCCAATTCAGCATTAGAAATGAGTAAGGCCTTCAGTCTGGAAGGAAACAAATAAAATGGTGCGTATTTGCACAGTCTCAATGGCACAGAGTGGGTCAAGTGTTTAATTCTTCTCCTGATACAAGAACAAAGAATTATCTTGTGAAGCTGCTGGGGCCCACTCAAAATGGGAGGAAAGGCAGGTCTTCGTGTGATGGGGAGCAGACCTGTCCCCATCACTAAAGAACGCTAAAGAACGCTGTGGATGCTCCAAGCTCGTGGAGGTTTCAGAACAGGCAGAGGAAGCTCGTGAAAGAGAAGCCTGTTAAGGATTAGCAGCTTTGAGTGGAAAATAGGTCGAGGTTGGGAGGGAAGTGTCACATACGTATTCCAGTTAAGACAATTACTTGAGATAGGCTGGATGCACCTCAGAGCTGATCTGATGTGCAATCTGGCATGTGTCTCTTCTCTGGACAATGCCTGTACATCATGTACAGCTGGGTTGGGTGGACTAAAAAGCTTCTTGCTCCATTGGAAGGATCAGAGTTGTTCTGTCTGTACAGATATTAAAAAACACCCAGCCAGCTGCCACAGGCCGCCCTGGGCAGCTAGGAGAGCAACACATCTTGAAGAGCTGTGACACCTACACCTGTAAAGGAAAGGTCTCCCTCTTGCAGGTGTCATTTCCAGGTGTTTTTTTCCCGATCAGAGGAAGATGCCAGCGCTCTTTGCTGGTTGTCTTTCTGAAGTGAAGATTTCAGCACAGTTGCTGACTCTGCTGCTGCAGCAGACTCTAAAGCCTTACAATGGAGAGGAGGTGATGGCATTTTCTTAACTATTTGGCTTCCTTGCTCTGCACCATTAGAGAGTTCTCATCAGCGCATTCTCAGTAATTCTGTTAAACAATGTTTCCATCAAAACTTATTCTTGGCATTTCCTGCAGATTTTGCCAGGACTGACTCAATATGGCTCATGTTTCATGCAGTGAAACTTATGGCATGGTGGTTGTTGTTTTTTTTTCTAGAGAATTTGAAATTAGTCAGGCAAAGAGATTTTTATTTTTCTTTTTTTTTAAATGATGAGACTTCTGATGTTTCTCAGTTCAATATTTTGCCAGGTTCTCTGTTCAGAGTCGCTTGGTCTTAAATGTCCAAGTTTGTGTCAATGACATAATTTTGTCAGGAGCTTAATGTTCATTATTTGGGTGCTCAGCTTGGGATTGATTTTTTTGAGTGTGATGTCTGCTTTTGATATCAACATGGAGTTTGTAAACTCCAAGTTACCGTAGTAGAGGAAAAATGGGTAGAGAAAAACACTGAGAAGCAGGGACAAGCCAGCAGGTGAAGAATGGGCTGGAGCTGGGGCCATGTTACGTGACAGATTTGTCCTTGGAGAGCAGATGCAGCTTTGAAATATCTCAGATTCCCTTTACTGGTGGAGGCTGACTGAGAACCAGTACGTTGGGAGATGCTTTTTCAGGAAAATTATTTTCCTTGATTAAAAAAAAAAAAAATTAGGAAGTATTTGCATCCCTTTCCAAACCCCTGAAATCAGAAGAGTTAATTGGGAACGGCTCCCCAAATGTGTATATACGGGTGTTGGTGTTGGAAAAAAAAGCATGGACAGGAGAGCCCAACCAGGGGGCTATGAAACTTTAAGTGGAAGAATAAGATTTCATATAAATGATATACCTGAGATGGAGATACTCTAAACAACATAAGGTGTATATTCCAGAGCCCTTGACTTCAGTGGCTTGTGGGGCTGGATCTGACTTCCTCATGGAAAACCCACTAAGCCTTTTGTATTCTTTGTTAAGGCTGTCCTTATCAATCTTATCTGTACTTATGTAAGAAATTAAATGGGATGGCAGTTTGTAAGGTTGGTGATAAATGGAGATAGAACTAAAAACACTGGTTGTCAATTATGGAACACTTTATTTTCACCTTTGCTTGTTTTCATTTCTGCGTGCCTTTGTGGGTTTGTTTAGTTGAGCTTTTTTTAATGGTTGTTGGCTGTTGGGTTTGTTTTGTTTCAATTTCAAATTGACTCAAAGTTTTTCTAGTATTTCTGGAAAATACTTGTGTGTTGTCTTGGGAGTAAAGATACAATTTCCACTAGCTCTGTTTGGTACTTTGACTAAAGGGTTTCTGCAACTACTTGCTCCTCTTCTTGCCTGGAACTCGTTTCTGAGACTGAACCTTGTAAGCTGGTCATGTTTATAATGTTGCCATCCAGTAAGGAAAAATGATACTCAGTTTTTAAAAATAAATAAATAAATAACTTCTGCTTTTTTTGTTGTGGCTCTGACAGCTTTTTGAAATCCCCTGTAGCTGGGAGGGGAAAGCATCTTCAGTTGGGCAATACAGGGGGAAAAGAAATTTGAATTCTTATACAATGCAGATATCTTTGTAGGGAAGTTTTTACAGCATCAAAAGGAGTTGCCTTTTTTTTTTTGGGGGGGGGGGGGGGGGGTGGTGTTTTGAGTTAGGTTTGGGTTTTTTTGCTTTTTCCACACAGTGGAATGCATCAAATTACTGCTCATAACTCTAGAATTATTATTCACCTCGGTTACTGGAGGTTGGTGGGAACATTGTTTCCTGGTGCCCAGCACTCTGGGTTTTCATGGAAAGAGGGCAAATGCTTTAATTTTTCCAATTTTTAAAGCTTTTTTGGACATAGGAACTGGCAGAAATTGTCGTTTCATATGAGTATTTGATTTGGCATGGAATGCTCTGGCTGGAATTGCTTTCTATTAGAAGTGTTCCTCCAAAGAGATATGAACATGTGATTTATTAATCACTGGTATTTTATTTTAAGAGATAAATTCCTGCCTCCCATTCTTGTTCAGCATGTGGACAAGGCTTACATATTGTCACTGTTAAGGCTGGAATTAACATGATTAAATATGGAATTAGCTCAGGCTTGGGTGGATTCTAAAGCTGGGTTGATCCAGATGTTAACAGTAACTGGTATCTTAATAGCTGCAGAAATTTGGAAGTCAATCCTGTTCATATGCAGTCAGATTTTAACTAACTCCTGGAACCCAGTGATGCAGAACAGTGAGAACCAGGGAAAATTCAGTGCCTGGGTCTGTAGTGCTAGTTCATCACAGCTTTTATCTGCTGCCTGGAGTTATAGATCTGATCACTGTCACCCTGCAGGAGGGGAGCTGGTGTCTGTGGCTTGATTTTTAAACACAAAAGTTTATTCTCTTGCCTGATTATTTCTGCTCAATATTAAATGTAAGGGAGAGATCTCTCTCTAAGATAGGAAGAGTTTTGTTTTTTTAGAACTGTTCTTCTGGGTCAGTCTGTAAAAATCCATTTTGTTTCTCTTATTCCATGATGTTCAAATACTGCTTTATCCAAATACCACATATCCAGCCTGTCTCAAAGTGTTTGGAAAGCATTTTTCTGGGATGATTCACTGTGTGTAAAATGAAATATGTATATGGGGAAATTCTAGATGTCCCCAGCTTTCTCCTGGAGTTACTGAATCCTGACCCTGGGAGAAGCTGCTATAGGTCTTGTGTACCTTTGGAACAAGATTTGGCTCTAGATGAACAATGGAAGCTCTAATTTTATGTTCTTAAACCAGAAAATTTAGGCATTGGTTGCGTGTAGGCCTGGTACCTTAGTGATAGCAAATATTTGCTGCAAGTTCTACCTCATCCTCTTGTGGTGTGGACAGCCCTGGCAGAGTGCAGGGGAGCAAGAGCTCTGAGGTCAGATGTTGTTCTTCTCCCTGTGTGGGGACTGACAGCTTGGAAAGCAGAAAGGTATTTCTTAGTGGCTCTTCTCTGTTCATCTTCTTTAGGAAACGGAATCGTGCTCCAAAGCCTCCTAATTCATTTGGGAATCACATGGGAGATCACCAGTCCTTCTGGGAACCAGAATTTTGTTGAGTATTTCTTGGTGCATTTTACGTGAGTTGTTATGTTTGCATTCTCTTGTGCTAAGATTTTACTCCCTTTTTTTTTAAATATATCTTTGCAATTTGTTAAACAGTTCCAAATATGCAGTGTATGGGTAAATACCTTTTAGTGTCTCTGCTTAGTGCCCAGGACTGGCACTGATCCTGTTCTGATTCACATCTTCCTGAAGCTCACAAAGACAGCAGGGATGGGGTGGAAGAAAAGCAAGATAATTACATTTACAGAAGTGATAGAAACACAAAGTCTGATGGGAAGTTTTGGAAAAAGTTTGTCTGTAGCTGGAATTTGGGACCATGAATTCAGCTTCACACACTTCCCATTCTTTCTTACCATGCATTTCATCTTGCATTTCATGCTTTTCTTTGGAGGGGTAGTAATTAAGTGCTATTTTATGAATTGACAGGCAAGATGCACCAAAACTCCTCTTGATTTCTTTCCAGTGTCACAGTCTTGATGGCAATTTGGTGACAGTTGTCACTGGGCTGAGCTGTGAATGTGTTGCAGATTACTGCCAGCACTGCATGGTGCATTGACACAAATTCAGTAACAATTAACATCTTTGTGTTTACAAAACTTCCATTTTATCCTTTCACTCTCTCAACTCTATTCTGAGATAATATAGATAAGAAAATATAGATAGGAAAACAAGGGAATGGTTGTCCAAGGTCAGAATTGTAGCTACAATCGAAAATGCAGGCTTTTGAGTTCCATTCTTGGGTTACTATACAGCACTTGGCTGTGCTTTGTTTTCTTGTGTTGTTGAGGCAGCAGCATATGCTAGTTCTTAATTGATTTAGTTCAGAAATCTTCTGTGGTGACATCTTTTTATGGCCTGAAAGTATTCCCCAACTTGGGATCCACTGTCTGTGGAAATAGCACTTCCATAACGTGTCTTATTATTCTTATTCTTATTCAAATCTAGTGATTTAAGATAATGGAAGTGCCTTGGATGTGTAATGTTTTTTTCTTGCTGGCAGGGACATGCTGCGGACTCGGGCCTAAGAAAACTATTGACCTGGACATTCACTGACCAGCTTTTCTGAGGATTCTGTACAGGGTCTTTCATGACATTTTGGGTGTACCTCAAATTCTTGCCAAACCCTTTGGAACGGCTCAAAAGAGCATTGATTGTGTGCAGTCCTCTGAAGTAGGAGGTGCCAAAAATATAAAGGTCTTTTTTAATATTTTCCACAATGTTGCAAAGCTATTAATGTAAATTACAAAAAGACTTTTTGATTACCAAGGCAAGCTACAAAAAGGGAAAATGTGGTGTAATCCATATAAATCACTTGACTAAACCATGCACAATAAATCCAGTGTTGGTGAAGCTGACTTCCTCTATCTGATACCACCGTTTGCTCTTTCCAATCCCAATCAGCTTTTACTTTCCTGAATTGGGACTTGGTGTTTGCCAGGGACCCCCTTCACCTCTGTTCACATCTTTGTGATCTGTAGCTGTGCAGCCTTCTGACTTTGTTGGCACTATTAAAAAATAAAGTAAAACTTGAAAAACAGTGGGAAAGTTGCCACAGAAACAGTTAAATATTTGACCCTGTTTACTGCCATCTTAGATAAAAATCAGATTTACTTCCTTGTGAAGAAAAATTCTTCAACCCATTTTATGTGTACTGACAGTGGTAGGTTTATTGCAGCCCATTGGAATAAGGGATTTCACATGTGCTGCAGTGGAGGGAACACTTTAACCATTTGCTCCTGTTTGGCACCTGTTTCCTTTGCCCACTCAGTGAATTTCACAGCTGCAGATGGTATTTCCTAGGCCAAAAAGAACCCAGGCATCCCTGCCTCCTTCCATGTGTCCAGATCAGTCCCAGCAGGGGCTGCAAGGTGCTTGTCCCTGCCCTGTGTCCCTACGGACTGGGTGGGCTCAGCCCCACGTTCCCTCAGACAAGAGACTGGATGTGCTGGGGTTGGGTCACTGGGAGCAGGTGAAATGTCCACTTGTTGTGCAACTTGGAGAAAAGCTTTTGGCCTTTCCTCTGTAAAAACCTGTTATTACAAATGTACACCTGCCTTTCACTGCCATCTAAGCACTTGATTTAGAACCTTCCTAATACAAATACTAATTAAGGACTAAGGGCTTTGTTGTGTGGGCTTCGTTAGCTGGGAATGAGATCCCTTCCTGGGAGTGTTTGATCTGGAGCTCATGAAGAGTTGGATGGTTCTGCTTGGCTGTAGCAATCCTTCTGTTGATCAGACTGTGCTCAGTTCTCTTCCCCGCACAGAACCTTCCAGAGGGGATGTCTGAGGGAAGAACATACAGTTTGTAGATGTGATCATGCACTTGATGTGCAGTTTGAAATTTAAGAGCTCCAGAGACTACTGAATGCTTGGGAACCAAAAAATTCTTGCTAGTTGGTGGCAGATTTATCCGGTTTAAAAGACCAACCCAGGACTGAAATGGGGACAGATGGCTTGTAAATAATGGCGTGTGCACGGTGCTCATTTTCTTTTTGTTGTTCCATTATTCTTTTAATGATTGAATTGAAGGACTGTTTTTCAAATAAAAGGCAGTATTTGGTTTATTCAATAGTTTTATTGAGGAATCCCACTATAAAATGTGATAAACAAGTACTGCTATTCTGCCTTGGTTTGTACATGCTTGGTTGTCTTGGGGTTCATTTGAGTTCTGAACTCTCTGGAAATATTATTCCTTGGAGCAGCAGCAGGAATAAAGATGTCACTCTGGAAAAGTCCCATCTTCAAGAGACTGTGGCCTTGGGATAGCTGCAGGTGACTCTGGCTATCTTGGCCTGCGCCTGACTCTTCCACTCTGCTGCTAAAGTCCAGGATTCCCAGGGATGATACCTAAAAACACAGACAGTGCTTAGGATTCCTGTACTCACATCTCTGCAGGTTTGTGTTGTCCTGAGCTGTACTTCTAACATCCTGAGGAAAACATGAAATAAATTAAACCCTGGTATAAGATGAATGTTATCCTTTCTAGAGTTAGATGTATTTCCCATCTGTTTGTGGTTCTTGAATCTTCCACTGTATCCTGGGCCATTGGCTGAAGAGCAGAATAAGTTGCCTGTTAAAGCTGTCTCCTACACAGTGCTGTGGCTTGACAAATGCCACCACCCTGTGACACCAGCTGCAGGGTTTTGGCAGTGAATCGATGCAGTGAAACTGATTCTAGTTTTCGTGCAGGAAATCAAGTGTATTAGATGTGATTGATTAATGATGTTACGAACCATCAGTAGGTGACCCACAGAGCCTTTGGAGCTTTGTTTCAGAAAAGCGCTCACAAATCTGACAAAAGATGACAGTTCCAGGGCTCTCCAGGTTCTTGGATGTACAAAACTGGGTTAGGAGAATATTTTTTCATGAGATTTTGGATTCACATACTGTGAGTCCTTGCCTGTGGTCCCACAAAGACATGACTGAGCAAACTCCAGCCTGCAGGTCGTGGTCACCATGAGCCATGAATCCTGGTCAGGGTACATGCACTGTCAGTGGGCTCAGTGAGCAAAGCCTCTGCACCCCTGTTTGCAGAAAGATGGCACCAACCCGATGAAAGCTCTGTGGTGCAGGGCAAGGGGCACTGCAGTCAGAGCTGTGTGCACGACCCAAACTTTGATTTAAGAAAGTAAGATTGCTCAAATCTTGATGTGGAGCTGCTGTCATCTCCACCATGGATGCAACCTTCCCATGAAGTTGTTTTTGTCATTCTAGCTGCAGTACAGGTGAGTGTTTACAGTCAGGTATTGCTATGGGCAGGAGGGGAATTATACCATTGATTTCTGGCTTGGTTTGCTTATAGTCTCTTTGCTTTCTGCAGTGTCAGTGAGCTGCTGGCTGCAGGTGCAAGTTGGTGTTGAATTTTCCAATTAATTGTCTAGTTCCACAGCCACCTCTCCAGCTGGCTCAGCAGGCAGTCCCTGTTCAACAGGGGCCCACGGCGCAAACTCTGGGGTTTGACAGGCCAGCAGCGAGATGTGTTGGCAGAGCTGTGCTGGGGCTGGAGGCTGTTTACAGATCAAGGCTGAGTGGACTGACACTGCTCTGTCCAGGGAAAATTGCCCTTTCTCTCTGTGCCTGGCATTAACTTGTCCATCATTTTTGTGTGCCAAAGTTGGTGAGGGCTGTGTATGTGGTAGTAGAAGAAGTGGGGCTGAGCGTGGCAGCCAGGAGTGCTAATGATTGTAATCCTACTGCACTGACTCGCTCGGCAACCTCAGGTTAATCGCTCGACCTTCCCTGGCTGGTTTGCTGCAGCTGTGGAAATGGGCAAAAGCAAAATTTCATCAGCCTCCAGATGCTGAATCGGAGTTCAGTTTGCTTGGGGAAGCAGCTCATACAGAATATCGATATCTATCATAAGTTAAACATGGGTGAAGGCAGCTGGTTAACTTGTAGCTTGTTAGGGAATTGTCTCCTTCTGAATGTGACATTGGATTGTAACGTACACTAAAAATGTATGCTAAACTTGTCGTTTATTTTGCTTACTGTAATGTTTTGAAAAGCAAAGCATGAGGTCCTTTTCATTCAAACTTTCTCCAAAAGGGGAAGTATATCGAGCAAAAAAAACCTATAAATCCTTTCCATTTGACAGCTCTGTGTATGTTCCCTATTGTGATGTTTGAGCTGTAATAGATCCTTGTATGAAAGACTATACATTTTATTTATAGTTATTTGAAATTAGTTATGGGGAAAAATGAATACCAAAAGCTCCAGGCCAATCCAGGATTTTTCTGTAGTGTGAATGAAGATTGTTTTGTTTTGGTCCCCAAGTATTTTTGGAATAATTGTGGTTTGGAAAACCACATACATGTTGAGTCCATTGCTGTGTTTCAACTGTGGATTTTTCAGATGGGAGCACATAGATTGGCATGTGGGCTCTGGCATTTAAATAGTCCTTCCAGAGACCTAAGATGCAAGACTTGAATGTAGGTCTAGAAGTTAAAGAGTTGGGATGAAGACACACTGCAAAACGGGAGTTGAGGTGTAAAATAATCAGAATTCAAAATAAGCTGAGCTGAAACTCTGATTATTTGGTAATTAAGCTCGGATCTAAATTCACCCTTAGTGAACATCCCAGAAGTACAGAATACAGTGAATTTTGGTTTTAGCTTGTTGCCATTTTTGTCTGGATGTGTTTGTGTGTAGCCTGTGCTTGGATCTGGAGGCATTTCCCTGCAGAAGGCATTGTCTCTGCCGTGGTGCAGAGCGTGGCACGGCGTTGTGGTTTCTTATGGGGAGATTTTTAACCTGGTACGTAATTCTTGTTAACGTTCACATGATATCCATCCCGTTGGTAAGAGTGCAAGTCAGGGCTATCCCCTCAGGCAGACTTCGCTTAAACACTCTTCCTAGTGCCAAATTTCTAGGCATTTTTCTCTTCTAATGAATGCATGTGTTTTAGAGCAGAGACCTTTCCAGCTCTCCTCTCCCCTTCCCCCAGCCCTGCCCATTTCAGTGCTGTGTATTGCGCGGGGTCGTTACTCCAGTGTTGCTCTGAATAGTTTCAGAAAACCTGTCAAAATGATTAAGAGTCTGAAATTCTATATTACATTAATGTTTTTAAAACATCTTATTCAACAGACAATATAATATGAAATATAACAAAAAAAAAATCCAATACTGGCTCATACATAACACTTCTTGAGGGGCTGCTGTCACTTTGTTGAAAGCAAATATTTTGAGAAGTGTGTCTAGCTCTGCAATGTGAGGAAAAAAATTGAAATAGTCTGTGCTGGTGTCAAATCATTTTTTAATAAACTGAGAGCATTTATAGATTTCAGTCTCCATTAGAAGATTTTCTTGGGCAGATTTGACTGTAAACTCACACAGTTTATTTTAAAAGGGCTTCAAGACCATCTGGGATTTTGAAGTTTGGGGTTTTTAAATATTTTGTTCCTTACTGCGATGAGCAAGAAACTTCTTTGGAAATGCTTCATGTTGGCTAAGCTGGCAGGGCCATCCAGCTCTTAAAGGGAAACTGATTCATTTAATAATTTTACACAAGTGGAGAGGAAAAAGCCCAGTACTAGTACAGTGACAAAAGAAACTCCTAGCTAAATATTCAGGGACTTTGAGTGGGAGAGCACAGTGATGAGAATAAGGTGGGCAGTTCTGAATAAAGACTTCAAGACACAAACCAAGCTGATTTTCACAAGCTAATTATAGTTGCTTCTTCTCTTCCCCATAGATTTAGGAGTTTAAACTTTTCATTTGGTGTCAGAGCTACAGTCCCCATGTTTCTTGTAGGCCACCTTTAAGTACTGAAAGATCACAATGAGTTGTCCCCAGACTGTTCAGGCTGAGCACCCCCAGCTCTCCCAGCCTGGCTCCAGAGCAGGAGGGCTCCAGCCCTTGGAGTATCTCGTTGGCCTCCTCTGGACCTGCTCCAACAGATCTCTGTCTCTCTTCCTGCTGTTTGATGCTGATTTGTACCCTGCCTGTGTTTGTCCTGTTCTCCTGCTGTGAACTGAGTCCCAGCACACAAGGATGGGTGGCTTCTTAAGGTGTTTTGCCCACCAAGTGAGTGCAACCAGCCTACACCTGGTTTCCTTCCAGCACTTTCAACTCACCTGCCCTTGAAAGTCCCAGTGATGCCATTCCAACCTTCTATCGGCAATTTAGTTAATTAAGCTACAACTGTTGGGTAATTCCTTACATGCCCAAGCTGAATGTTTTGTGATGAAATTCAGCCTTCTTTCTTCTCATCCTACTCATGGAACACTCATCCTTTTTGCAGCAGCCCAGGGATGTGTCTGAAGACTCTTAACCCATCTCCCTCCACCCCTGTCGCCAGACAAAATGATATCATTTTCAGCTTGGCATCTCCAAGGAATTAGGTTTCTGCAAGTTCTGTGGAAAAAAGACGTTGAATAAAGGAAGGATGCATTAATTGGTGCTCTTAGAAAAAGAGATATACAGAATTCAAATGTTACCTATTCTGAGGCATCCTCTTACCAACGAGCTGGCTCACAGTGTCAATGGCTCTTTTCCAGACAGACAGGAAAGGGTGGGAGCTGGAGAGCCTGGGAGATGTGACTGGAGGAGGAAAAGAGATGCTCCAACAAGCACCCTCTTAGAGAAAATAAATGCTGAGATTGGAGTGAACAGGACTAAACACAGAAATTTTTAGTTTCAGTGTTTCCTGAACTGTTGATGTTAAGACTTGTTTGGGGCAGGCGTGGGAGTCTGGTACACATCCTAGGACCCAAAATTCCTGAACTTTCCTTAAGGTCATTTTGTAGTCTGAGCCAGTCTAATTATTTTATAATGGGATGTAAATTATTTGGAAAACATATTGAACTGAGTGTTCAGACTCACAAATTTTGTTCCATGTTTTACTGCTGGAATGAGAAGAAAGATCTTTTTATCAGGATTTTCATTATTAAATTGGTGATAATTATCTGCATTTTTGAAATACATGAGTGAAGAACAGTGTATACATACTGAATTATCAGTCTATGTCTTTTATCAGAGGAGGGAAGAAATGTTGAATATCCTACAGACACATTGCATAAAGAAAAAACCCATGCAATTTGCCTAACAAAAAAATACCACGCCTCTACAACTGAGGTCTTGGTACCTTGCTCTTACATGAGATAACATGCCAATCTAAGCATTTCAGCAAGTATATGATTTATACTCAGGATTATTTGTGCTGGAAAAGTGTGGTGATCTGCAGAGGAAAAAATCAGGCTTGTCATATGAACTCATTTCAGCACAAGAGTCAGTCAAGAGAAACATTAGAGAAGTGTGTGTGCGAAGCGGGGGACGCACTGCCAGGGTTTGCTTGCAGTCATTTTGTTCGTCTGTGATTTCCATTGCACTTTCTGTTTTGAGAGAATTTCCTTCTAAATGACTCTAACTCCAGTTTAGGTTTAGTGAGCATTATTTAGTGTGCAGGTTTCCAGCATGTCAACAGCCATGGATATTGTCATGCTCCTACAACATCGTTGCCTGTACCACCTTTTGATGGTCCCTTTCAAAGTTCTCATTTAATCCATCCCTTCACCTTTGCCCAGCAGGATAAGAGGAGTTGAATTACTGCACGAAATCCATGTGAGAAAGCTCGATAACAGAGATTATTCTTTCCTCAGTGCTGGTTTTATTTTTTTTTTCACTATTTATTTCCTGATTTTACAGCTTCTGAAGGAGCTGTTTTGAAACACACAAGTATAGGTTAACATAATTGGAAACTTAGGATTTGCTTCAGATGCTTCTTGAGACTCTACAGTTGTCCCATTTTTTGATTGACCAGAGATTTAATTGGAAGAATGTTCACGAGTTCTTAAAAGCCAGGAGAAATACAATGACAGCTGAAAAAAACCCCAAATGTGGCATTTGAGTTGTACGTTGATTGTCTTCAAAGTGGTGTTTCAACAAAAACTTCTGGAAAGATTTTTTCAATAAAACAGTCTGCATGACTCTGTGGAAATAATGACACAGAGGTTGGTGCTGGAGCACATCGATAGTGGAAGGGTGGAAAAAGTGTAGGAAACTTTGTTCTTGTTAAATGGTAAATTAAATTGTGTTGCTTGCCTGTTAAAGAGCAGATGTACCTGCTGGAAGCAGTTCCGTGAGGAGATCCGCAGGCTGAAGCTCAGAGTGTTTCTCTGCGAGGTGAAAGCTTTTCCCGAGTGGTTGTGTAAGAACCCCTGGCCCTGAGGGATGTTGTGTCACCAAGGGATGACACCTATGTCATGCTAGCACAGCCTTTTCCACTGGCCCATTGAAGAGTTTGTTAGAAACTTCCGACTTTTTGTCACATTTTTTGCAGGCAAGGAAAGAATGTACAAAATGTGTCACTAAATTATTTCGGCAAACAGTCCCAAGAAACCCAAGCATGGCATGGCTGAGGTCGGGGACCAGGCTCCACTGGGCTGAGTTTTCCATTTAAACCACTAAACCACACTTTGAAGACAGCTTGCAAGTCATATGCTGTCAAAGCTCCTTTTTTTTCCCTTCTGTCCTTCACTCTATGTATGCCCTTGCCAACCAATTTCTTGTGGCTGTTAAAGAATAATTAAACCTCATTATTGTGTTTTGGATGTGGAAAGTATCTAAAGTGCTAGTAAATAATTCTTACGGGATTTTAACTCTCAGGTGGTGCAATGTTCTGCTCACATACAGGCATCATCCAGCATAAGTCCCCTCTGCAACCCCTATGGCTTCACTGAAATAAGTAAAATTTCTAAATGAAACCCATGTAGTCTTCATCCTGCAAGCTCTGAGCGTCTGGTATCCTTTGAAATTAAAATTCCATGACTGTGTCCTGCAGCATCTGCAGGAGGTGTGTGGAAGTAAATTTTGGTGAAAATAAGCTGTATTTTCAATTCAAAGCTGCAATAGAAGAATATTTTTATATGATAATTCTGGAACTTGCTGTCTTTTTCATCAAGGTGGTTATTAATAAAAGTCTGAGGCCTTCAGTCTCATAGGAACACTGCTCATTATGAACCATGTTAAGGCGTTTATGTACCTTGTAGTGAAGGGAATTGTGTAGTTCAAGTGTGAGGACTGAGGGAATGGACAAAACTAACTTCAGCTAAAATTGTGACATTAAATGCCTCAGGAAATGCATCAGAGAATCAAAGTGATGTAAAACTATGACTTCTGGAATTCTGCTAGACTTGATTTTCTTGCTCAGATATTTCAATACAGCAGAGAGAGATTCCAGGATCTGATTGCTGTGGTGGCTGAAGGAAAAAGTTTGATTCTCATTTTGTTTCTGGAGTTGTGTAATTCCACTAACTTCACCAGAATTTGCCACTGCTTTGCAGTCATTTCTGAGAGCAATTTCTTCCACGTCTGAACTGGAAATGATGGATTAGTGGGAGTTGGAGGGACGAGGTGGTGAGCTTGATATAACCTCTCCTGTGGAATGGTCTCATTCACTGAGCCTCACAAAGGCCATAGTGTTCCATCTCCATGCAATGATAAACTCAGTAATGTGACACAAAGATAGTGGCTGTTCTCTGCTGTCCCGCACTTAGGAGAACAAAAAGAAACTGAAGCCCTTAAGTCTCAGTTTATTCTGAACCTAAGAAGGGGAAAAACAAGCTGTGTCTTAAAGATGATGCACCTTTCCAGCAGTTCACATTTTTCCTTTATTTTCCATTAGTGAACGTCTGCTCCACTGTGAGGCTTTCTCTGAACATTTGGAAATATTTTAATGCCCTTAAAATTGCAGATTTCTATTAACTGGCTGTGCTTTCCTCTTACTTTGGTATCCTCACACCTGTTTTGCCTTTGGCACTAGGCAGTGGATAATGAGGTTACCTAATGTGTTGACTGTTGGCTCCAAGCTCTTTAATAATCCAGCAGGTTGCCTTTCCTGAGTTGTTTGGGGTTTTTTTGGTGGGCACAGGGGAGAGATGCTGTGTTAGGAGTCCTTCCTTCTAGAGGCCTCTGTTTGGTACTGTTCCAGCTGAGTTTTTTGATGCATCATGCATTGAAGGAGAGCTGTGTCTGCTTGCAATAGGAGAAAGTGCTTGTCTTGGGTTTGTTGTGGGAGGTGAGGTTCTTCTCTCATCCCTTTTCCTACCAGTAGGAACCCATGAACTCAGAGACAGTGCAGCTCCTGATGGAAGCTGAGTCTATGGCAGCTGATGAAGCTGCAAAATGAGGTGTGACCTTCTAGTGGGAAGGAGGAATGTGAACTCTCTGCCTCATTTCTTCCCAGATTAATTTAAATTAGTTAATAACCATTTTTAAAAGTACTGCTTAATTGAGAGATCTCATCTTACAGTTGTTGATGAATTTGTGTATTTTATTATTATTATGATTTTTTACCACTCACTGCACTTATCACAGAATCAAAGAATGGTTTGGGTTGAAAGGGACCTGAAAGCTCATCTCATCCCACTCCCCTGGGACATCTTCCATTATCCCAGCTTCCTCCAAGCCCCAATCTGGCCTTGAAGACTTTATATCAAAGGTCTCCTGAAATATCAAGGGTCTTCTGAAGAATCAGTTTTTAGACTTATGATCATAGCAGCTTAACATCCTGAATTTCATTCCACTCTTAAAAGCACAACTGGAAGCAGAACCAGGCTTTATCTATATTTCATAATAAGGTCATACTCCTTCCTCTCAAAGAAGGCAGTTATTTTTTTAAAGGTTCTGCAAGTTACATGAAAAAGCTTGAAAAGAAATCAAGTCTCTGTAAGATTTAGCAATTGTTGCTCAAATGTTCTGCATTTCCCTTGCTCAGTGCAGCATTCAGGCCCTGATGCTTCTAGGCAAGATTTGAGTTAGTTTTGTGGCACCCTATAGCAGAACATTACTGTAGTTCCTAGAATTTGGTGAAAAATGTAAGGAAAATCAAATCCATATGCTACCCTTTGAGGCAGACCTGTATCCCCCCAGTTACCCTTAAGCTCCTGAATTTCATAAAGCATTTTGTTCCTTGTTAAAATTAATACCAGATTGAAGTTAGATAAGGTCACATGTTATTTAGTCCCCAGTGAAGATGTCAGAATTGAAATGATTTACACTGGAAATAGAATTACTGCTTGTTGTTGCAGAATGGTGAGATAAGGTGGTTGATTATATAGAGATATAATATGGTGAGATATGTATTTATGGAGAGATAACCCTTTGATGTTGGTGGTGTGTTACTCTGAATGGGATCTCTCATTTTTGAGGCTTTAATATTTTTTTGTAATACTTTCTAAATTATTGCTTTGCTGAGAAAAGGGTGTGACTTTCTAGAATGAATGAGTTTGATGGATACTGTGATCTAAGCTTCAGCAAGATTCCTGCCCACCCTGCCAGCCTGACCTGGAAAGGCCATCTTTAGGGCTGGAAGAAAATTCATGCAAAAGTTTCTTTTCTGATCTTATATTTAATTACAATCATAGGTGGTCCTGTTTTTGGAAGAGCAGAGTAAGGTCGTGGATTCCTGCTCCTTTTATTCAAATTAAGACAAACTTTCTCGGATTATTATGTTATGGGTATATGGATAGTTTGTCTAGGCAAAAATGAACTTTGGGGTTGGCTTTTCTGGGTTTTTTTTTGTTTTTTGGGTTTTTTTAACCTTTGTCTCAGATTCCCAGGCACTCAGAGGGGTAGCTCAGACCACGTTGCTGGATGTCTGGGAATCCTGGATGTGCTCTCTCTGTGCACTGATCATCTCTGCAGCCTATGTGGAGTGAGCCCAGCACTCCTGGGAGGTATCGGCCCGACTCCACATGGGCTAAACCAAAAATATGTCCTTGTCTAGGAAGTTTGATGCATCCTGGAGCTGAGATCTTGCTGCACATGTACATTTTTGCCTTTGGGGCAGGGCACAGAAACTCTCCTGACACAAGAAGCAGAGTAAAAATGTCGTCAGCTCTGGAGTCAGACTTGCTTTTATGTCTGACTCACTGGATTTTGACAACACATTTCAGTCTTCTGTGCTTTTTTTCCCTTCATATCTGCAGTCTGTTTACACCATGGGATGTGTGGAGAAGGTCTGTTCCTTAGTTCAGACAATCCCTAGAGCATGGAGGGAGGGAGGAGAGTCTTGATATCAGTTTGGCCCTCTAGGAGATTTTGTACTGTAAATAGAAGTAGTAAAAATTATCAGGTGATGACACTTTTTGGGCTGAGTTTTTTTGAACTGAAGACCTAAAGGTGAAATCATCTGTATCGCATTACCCACCACGGTGCTGTCCAGACACTCTTAACTTTCCATGCACTGACAGATTCCTACTGGAGTAGCACACTCTGTCTTATGGAAAGATTGCTGCTGTGCCCACAAACAAAGCTGTGTGCTGCTTTGGAAAACCACCTTGGGACACTCCCCCGGAGCTGCCACCAACCCAGAAGGATTTCTTAGGTGTTTATTATGTTGAGAAGGAAAAATTAATTCCTTAATTTCAGTGCTGTAGTTTTTGTTACTGTTCTGTTACTGTTTAATTCCCGAGAAACTGTCAGGTGGAGTAGTTGAGAATAATTGAACAATATTAAGAGCACAATAAATTGACAGTCCCGCATAGGTGAGAGCTGTTCAGAGCCACCCTAACACATACCTGGGAGAATTGTCTGGGTTTGTGTGGCACCTTTTCTATTTTCTTACTGCATGTTCTCACATTTTCTTCATTCCCTCCATCATCCATTTTGCTGCTTGTTGTATTTCTATCTTCCTGTCCTTTTTTTTGGCAAAAACCCCCAACATCTGCATTTCCACCACACCTTTATTCTGTTCAGTAAGTATAAGAGTAAATCAGTAAGGCTCTTTGTGCACAAAGCCACAAAGGGTTTGGGAGTGCAGGTTTGCTTATGGATAGAGCATCCAGTGATCTCTTCCATTTAGCTTCTGAAACATTCTACTCCTTATTCAGCTAAGAGCTCAAATGACACTTCCTGTGATGATTTTTGAGTGCTTTTATTCCACTGAAGAGCATAACCAAATGAAAACTTGAAGTAATATTTTTAGGGGTTTTTTCCCATGCGTAGACTAAATATTTTATCATTAGTTATCTTTGAGATAATTGTCCTCTAACGTACAGCCTAGACTTGGCTTTTGGTGAGACTGAAAGGTGGTGCAAAGAAAGCATTTGGAAGGTGATCCCTCAGTTTGTCTCCCCACACTGAGCCATCTTTTCACATGCGTGGAGCCATTGCTTCTGACCAAGTGGAATTTTGATTGAAAACGCCTGACCCGCCGAGCGCTCCGAGTTCCCTACACCTGTGCAGTGGCAGGAGCAGCCAAGTTCTCTTTCCCGTAATTTCTACATAACTGCTAAACACATAAATTCCTAGTCCTGACCTCTCTGTGCATTCCATACAATTTTGGCATGGGAACAGAGTTGCCTCGAGCCCAGACGTGCGCTGCGGCGCGGCAGATCCCGGGCAGGGGAGCGCCGCAAACGTTCTGTGCACTTGCACGTTTATATCCATTTCTTCAGGGCCCATAAAGCAGGAGCTGGTGTGGTTTAATGCACAGCTTCACTTTTTCCCGTAAGCATTTCCAGGCCGTTTGTCTCTGCCGGTTATTGGTGTCTCCGAGCACGTGGAGCTGGATTGCACCTTGTTAATGTTGGCCTCTCCTGCAGAGTCTGGGACTGCTGCAAGGCTTGAGCAGAGGCAGAGGATGAAGAGATATGGGGAACCCTATTCCTGCATCAGTCTCTCAGCAATTAAGGAAGATTTCTTAGATCGTGAAACTTGGAGCTGAAGGTAGTGGAACCTGCATATTCCCTGAATAGAAATGAAGTTCTTTCACTGGAATGGAATTATACCAATTAAAACAATTTCAGCAATAGATGATTGTGATCGATCCAGTCTTAAAACAGTGACTCAAAATGTTTGGCTGGTGCTAGTTCTTGAATTGCTTATGCTGAAGAAGCCAAAACCTTTGAAATTCAGCTGTTGGAGAGTAGGTGGAGCAAGGTGTTTGGGATGTTTTTCTTTCCTTTGAAGGAAATAGCAAAGGTATTTACAAAAATATGCTGCATCAAGGATTGGGATAAACTGTTACGTTTTCCCTTAGAGAATGCAACTTAAAATATTGGCCCTTTTGAAACAGAATGAAGTAGTGAGCTGGATTTGCCATATTAATCCGCTCCCCAGCAGAGAAAGGGGAACTGGTTGTGAATTACAAAGTTGCTACCTGCATGTCTGCCTCTGTAAAGATTTCCTTGAGTGCTCAACAAAGCCTAAGGTTCCATATAGCGCTTGTAATGATGAGATGAGAAGAGTGTAGACTCTGGAATTCGTTTTAGGAGTGATTTAGGATGGGAAAACTGGAAATCTTATAAAGGATATACCTTTGTAAGCAATAGATCCACATGGTAGATTCAAGAGGACTGGTGATTGGAGGCTCTGTGGGGGAAAAAGTATTATTTATTTATATATTTTCAAAATCTGTTTTAGAAATGTTATTTATTAACCACTCATATTGTGGTTAATAGTTGATACCCATTTAACATCGACTGAACAGATTAACTTGGTAAGAAGAAAAGAGAGTTGGCTTTGATTTGTGCCCTGAGAATGAAGGAAGAGAGGCCTCTGCTTTACACTGGTGGGTGCAGAGGGAAGTGAATATTTGTGTATGGTAATCAGGGTTTTAAGTATCTTAAAAGCTGATATGAACACAGATGTTCCTCCATTGAATTACAAGATCTTTTAAAGGAAAACAAAAAAGACTGTGCAGGTTAAAAGGAGACAGGGAAGCAGCTTTGAAGGTAAAAATATTCTATTTAATGTCCTGCCTGTCGATTTCTCTCCAGGGCATCACACCTACACAGTGCAGGTACGTAGGAAAGTTTGGCTTATTTTGCCATGCTGAATTATAAAAGTCATTTAAGTCTGATGTAGCCTATTTGGACAATGTGTGCACGGTGCAAATCATATCTTTTATCTTTTGCAAGTTGATCAAGTTAGCATCTTATTCTCAATTTCTTGTAAATATTTTTCTTTGGAGTAGGTTGGTGCTCACTGCCATTGAATCATAGTCTTGGCTTTGTTGTCTTAGTTTTGGAGAAATGTTTTTAAGGGCTTTTTTTTTTTGTATTTAAATGGCTCAGGTGCTTTGGTGCTCCTTTCTCCCTTTCTGCCTCATTTAGATATTTGCTTTGCATGAGCTTGCTTTGAATTTGACTTTTTTCCCTGTAGGTATTGCAGAAAGCATGATCTCAGTTCTTCTGGCGTGTTCTGTTAATAACATACCTGAGTACTTGGCAAAACCTAATCATTCAATGGTTGCTGAGCAGCTCCAGGTTTCTTTGGCTACCCAAAGGAAATATAAAATTAATTAGCAACATAATTTAGGTTTTTACCTGCCTTGTAAAAGTGCACAAATGTTTGTACTATTTAGAGGCTTCTGGCTGCAATCCGGCTCTCCTGTTTGAGTGTATCAAATGCTGAAATTCAGCTGAATTGCTGAGAAGTTGATGCTTAATATGGGAGATTCTTCTGAAGTCTTTCACTGCCTGTGTATTCATTTGCATGTCAAATGGCTTTTGGTGAAGTAGTTACTAAAAATGGATGGCTTTTTTATTAAAAACTGCTTTTTAATATTAGGATGTATTCCTAGCTGAGGACATTGGCTACCTTGGAAGTGCATCAGAATTTTTGCTATCAGACCTTATTTTTTAATTTAATTTTTATTTTTTATTTAAGACTGTCTCTTCTGGATGATAAAATGTCTCATTTTCTCTTCTTGGGGGGTTTATACAGCACCATCAACACTTTTCATTTTTTATCAGGCTCTGATTCTTGAATTTTGATGGGAATTTATCCCTTGGAGAAAGTGATGGGAGAATCTGATTCTCTGATGGCCCTTTGTACTTACAGCTCATTTGTCTCTGTTATCTAAGTGTTGTTTCCTGGGTTTCAGCTGATTTTTGTAGCGGCGTTGCAGGATGATACAATCTTTCCTTTCTTCCGAGGTTCCTTCGTCTGATTTTAAGGAAGAAATAGTTCTGACTGCCTTTTATTTCCTTGGCAGGGGACCAGCTTTAAATGAGGACATGTGTCCAGACAGCAGCTGGTCCATAAGATGCTGAGCAAGAGCTGACTCAAGGCCTTCACTGGAGTGACACAGGCTCTCCCAGCTCCCACTTTCCAAGGTTGCATGGTAACCAAAAGGTCAACCTTGTTCCCTCAGCAGTGGAAATCGAATGAAACTTCACAATCCTGAGCATTTTTCATTCATCAAATCCTTCAGGGCCCGTTCGCTGCTGGTGTACGTGTCTGGGCGGATCTCTGCTTTTCCATGATTCCTCTGTACAGCTGGGCGGATGTGAGGGCTGCGTACACTTGAGCCAGATGAACACCCAAAGCTGTCCTGATGGCTCCACACACAACTGCAGCTTCCCTGAGAGGGAGTGGAGCCTTCCAACTTTTATTTTGGCCGTCGTTGTTGAGGCAGGGTTATTAGACGTGCATGGAAATGTGGAAAAACCCCTCTAAAGGAAGGTAGAGCTGGTGGTGTGCTGCTCCTAGCACTGCTTGTGGGTAGGGTTTGATAATCTGGGGAAAATGGGAGAGTCTGTTTCCTTTTCTGACAAACTCCGTGATTGGCAGGGTCGGTGAAAAGCCAGCTGAAACATTCTAAGGGCCATGAAGGAGGGATTAGAACACCTCTCCTGTGAGGAAAGGCTGTGAGAGATCGGGGTGTTCAGGCTGGAGAAGGGAAGGCTCCAAAGGACTTTTTTGCAGCCTTCCAGTCCTTAAGGGGGCTCCAAGAGAGCTGGAGAGGGACTTTGGGCAGGGGTCTGTAGTCATAGGACAATGGGAAATGGGTTTAAATTGCCAGAGGGCAGGGTTAGATGGGGTATTGAGTAGAAATTCTTCCCTGTGAGGGTAGTGAGGCCCTGGCACAGGGTGCCCAGAGCAGTTGTGGCTGCCCCTGGGTCCCTGGCAGTGTCTGAGGCCAGGCTGGATGGGGCTTGGAGCAGCCTGGAATAGTGGAAGGTGTCCCTGCCCATGGCAGGGAGACCAGAATGAGATGAGCTTTGAGATCCCTTCCAACCCAAACCATTGTGGGATTCTATGATAATAAATAGCTCCTTTGCTCTGCTTTTACACTGTGTTTTCATATTGACTCATGTCTCGTACAACTGTAAAACATTCGCTAATGAGACCCAGCGTGTCCGGAGAGGCTTTGGAGTTCTTTTTTAGAACACAGTTACCTAAGAAGTTCATGGTCACTTTTCTGTGGCCCAGATTGAGTGGCTGATCCCTTTTTTCTTAAATGTGTGTTTCGTATGACTTCATGTGTCCTTTTAAAAAGATCTGGATCTGCCCATTCTAGTTCTAGGGAGTTAATAAAATATACAGCTGATGAGAAAATGCATTACTTATGGGTTCCATGAAAAATTTGGAGCTTTTGTTAGTTCCAGATCTGTCTATGGATGTTTTGGGTTAGATATAAATCTGAAAATTTTGTGTGGAAGGCAAAAAAAGCATCCATTAGATCAAATGACATATGGTAATGTTGCTTTTAAATTTTTGGTCCCCCACAGTGAGAAAAATGAATGAGTAAAAGGGACAGTTTATGGTTAAGTACATGGATTACACAGTCATAAAAGTAAATACTTAACATTTATTCTCCATTGCAAATAATACCAATAAATACAAGTTGATTTTTTTTTTTAACAAAAAGGTGTTAGATTGGCTCTGATGTTATCAGCCTGTAAAGTTATGCCAATAGATGCCTTTTTGTTGTCCAGTTGCCTCAGCATTCTGCTTGACAAACCTCTTGTGTTTTGTTCCTCACAGTAATATGGAGGTGAACTACATTTGAGTGTATTTTGTTTGGTTTTAAAGTCAGAAAATTACTTAACCAGGTCTTGATGTAACTGTCAGTTGTTAATGGTAACCTCCAAATAAAAAAGATGGGAGACAAGCAGTGATCAGTTGTGACTTCTGGCATTGCGTGAGGAAGATTCAAACTCGACAAAATGGCTTCACTTCCTTCTTTCTTGCCTTTTTAGTTTAAATGTGTGATTTTATCAAAGGAAATATGGCAAAGATCAACCACATTTTCCATGTGAATGAATGTGCCCTATGTTTTGAAGCATTTGCTGGTTTGATTTTTTCCTTGTGATTAATGTTTAAGTGCAAACCCAGTGCCCTGCCTTGCTTCTCACAAACATTGACATGGATAGTGTGGCACAGGCGAAATGGGAAGCACAAATTCAATGCCAAACGTCTGTTCTCTTCCTGAAGCTAAAAATGGGTGCTCTCAAGCACTCACACCTCCCATAAATCCCCAGAGGGCCAAGGCAGAGGCAATTTCAAGGCTTTAGCAAAAGAAATAATAGGAAATATTAGTAAAGGATTTGAAGTCATCGTACCTGGGTCTCTTGGTTGTCTTTTGGGCAGAGGTTGTCACTTCAGCAGAAGGAAATTTATGATTGCACCTTGAATTGCTCCATTGCTTCAGTTCTTTCTGTATCTTTATGGAGATCCTTCCACTCCTGAGTGCTACCATAAAAGAGGAACTTGAAAATTGGAGGCAGGGCTGACACCCTGACTTTTTAGTAGCAAAATGTGCAAACAATGCTGAGTGTGTTCTGTGTTCATAACTCAATGGCGTGCTCCCTGATGGCACTGCCACATTCCCAGACAGTCCTCCAGGTCAGTACAGCTTCCAGCCCTATATGGTGCTTCACCAGGAGCCAGATGAAACATCCCCATGTTTCCTTTCCGTTGGAAATCCTCCATCCCCCAGGAAAAGCAGCGATTTTCAGTCTCCCGTGACAAACGCTCTCGATGACTTTTTGCTGACACAAGACCATTTCTCCAGTGGCCTCTCATCTTCCTGCTCACTCAAGGCTGCTGTAACTCTGCTCTGACATTTTTGAATGTGTAACAGTCTCCTGCCAGAAGTCTCAGAGTCCTCTGTACGGTGGTGTTCTCTTCTTGGTCTTGGGAGCAGAAAACAGGAGTAATATTTCTGAAGCGTGTCGGCCTCCTCTATGCCAAAGCAACAGTTGCCTGTGTTTATCCAAAGTTTATTTCACTGCCTTGTAAAATACTTTTTTTAAGCAGCAATGGGCTTTCAACACCACAGATCAGCTGAACTTTGCTGCAGATTCTGGTCAAAATTTGGCCTGCTCTGTGTTTTCTATTTGGTCTAAAGTACAAGAGATCAGACTCTCAGAGAAACGTTACACTTGTGTGTATGCGCACATGTGTTTTCTTGCTAAAATACTAATGATTAAAAAGAGCATTTCTGACAGCAGGAAAGATTTGTGTTACAGAGTATTTTTGTGTAGCAGTCTCCTTCACCTGATCTGTGCTAATTCACTCTAACCTGAACTGCTGCAAGCACTGACAATCTTTGGAAACGTTTCTGAGCACCTTATCCTCTGTTGTGCTGTAGGCTTTTGACTCAGGCTATTTTCTTTCTGCTTGCAGGCCTTCTGTCTCATGTCTTAATCATCTTCTGTTCCCCTAGGCTGGGAGCTGAGTCCAAACCTCAGTCTGAGCTCCTGTACAGAGAGCTCAGGTGTTATGCCTGGAGCTGCAGATGGCACAGGAGTGAAAAGCTATATGCTCTGCAAAGTGGCCATGGACTTAACACTGTGGTTTAGTCCCAAGCTGTATCAGATATTTCCACCTACTTTTCAGTTTCCCAAGATTCTTATGGCATTCTCATTTTTGTAGCTGCCGTGGGCATAGGGCTTTTTTTTCCTCTTAGACAGTGCTCCCAGAAAAGGGAGCAGAGATCACTGGAACAAACATTTTTCAAGACTTTAATCATTGCATGGAAATACGGCTTTCCAGTGAAGAGCTGAGACCTGATGGCAGAGGTAAAAAGAGCAGTGTTTTTAAAAATAGCTTTACTGTGATCTAGGACTGTGACTTTTAAATTTCATCAATAATTTCTTAGGGGTTGCCAGGCTCTGTGCATTGGATGGTCTTATCTTCTTAGGCCAGGTCAGCATTCAGTACAGCAAGATAAGTGATTGCTCCACTGATTGTAGTTGGATATCAACTTCTTCCACAGTGCTCAGAGAGGTGGACATTGCCATGGCACCGTCCTGGTGTTTGGCTAAGCTTAAAGCAGAAATCCCACCAACAGAAGTCCCACAAGATGCAGTTCAGTCCCAGAATCAGTGGGAGGACAGACCCTGTGTCTCTGAGTTATCTTGTGCCCTGTCATCTACACTGCACTGCAAAAATCCTACATAATTTTCTTCTCATTAATAAAGATCTGGAGGTGACTAACATTTTGGGAACCTAATAAATTTTCTTGGTTTCTACTGCTTTTGGTGGCAAAGGCTGTCTCTCTGTTGGCTTTAAAGAGAAATTACGCTCAACAGTGACTGAAAAATGCACTTTCCAAAGCTTGGAAAGGCTGTAAGTAGACAGGTACATCCCACTTTGCTTGTGCTGCCTATTCTAGCTCTCTACATTTCTGTAAGGGTATATTGTAAGATCCCTTTTTACGTATCTTTTCCCTGTGAAAAGCTTTTACTGTAAAAGAGGAGATTATGTTCTGGTAAATATACCTGCTACTTCCAAGTAACAAAGTCATTAAGAAGTCAATAGGCCTTTTATGTAACTCCAGCCTAATTTGCTTCTCCTGTTCACCTTCTCTTGCTGCTCTGTTCAAGCCAACACCCCTATCCCCTAAAGCAGGGTGTGCATAGTAGCTCAGGGTCCCAGACACTGAGCTCCAGTATGTATTTTTCCAGCAGCCTTGGATTTGCCTGGCTGGCTTCTTGGCTGGCCTCAGCTCAGGCATTTTGGCTGCCTCCATTGCTGGCTGCTCTCTTAACTCCCACAGGCTCTGATAATGGGGTCAACTCGCTCCTTGAGATACCATTTGCCTTTTTAATAGAGCTCAGATGGCAAGGAAATTGCACTATTACACCAGTGAACTGTGGTTAATACTGGGAATCACCCAGGCGAGGGGGAGAGCAGAGAATTCATCTGAGCTCCTGGAAGCTGGTGTGTGTGTCACCATTATTAGTCTCATTTCTAGACAGACCTGCTTGCCCTGCTGGGGACTCCTGGGTTTGCCTTGGCAGGGCTGGCAGAGCACTGGGGCTGAATCCTGCCCTCAAATCTTCCTCTCGCTCCTGGGGACAGAACAGCATCAGCAGGAAAAGCTTTCAGAAGGCTAATGGCAGCCTGGGGCTTTGCTGGTTACTGGCACCACCACTGAGTGGTAGAGACCAGGAACCAGTTCTGCTGAGATGAGACTGTGAAAAATAAATCTTCACAGCCCCTCCTTTCAAAGGAGATTGTGCAGGTTGTGTCAGCTTCTCTTTCTGCACAGGGTATAAGATGCATGTAGCTACACTGCTTTGCATTAGTTTTGATTCTAAAGGAAGTGTCATCTTCTAGGGCTGAGCAGATGGACTGAAGGATTAAATGTCAGCATTCCACGGTGCATCAAAACTGAGATCTCTCTTGGGGTTCATATTCGTGTGTTTTGCAGAATGACAAGTTGACAGAACTTGAGTTGAGGAGAATCTAGATCTGAAAAAATAAGGGGCTGAAATTGTGAGGAATTTCTGCTTCAAAATAGCATTGTGGCCCTTACTGAAGGTCCTGCTTTGAAATTTCCCCCATTCAGGTGTCATTCCATGTTTCTTTACAGTTGGCATTGCCTTGTCCAACTTCTAAAGGGGTTTTTGTTAAAGTGCCTGAGACTTGCATCCATCCCAGAGATATTTTACTTTTCAACATGAACTTATAAGCAAATTATGCATAAATAAATCTAATTGTTTGCTCAAGCTGGATTTCAGGTTATTGTAGGAGCTGGGAAAGAACCCAGAACTCTGGATTTCCTCTGTGCTCCTTGTTTAGGCCTCCATTATCAATACTGCCATGATTTAAATCAGGGGAGGGGAAACACTTGGCCAAAGTGAGCAATGATGTAAATGGATGAAATGAATTTGCATTGTTTGATGCACCGAGGGAGCTAATGGTTCAATGGACAAGCCCTGCAAAGTGAGAGGACGTGTTAGGGAGAAGTCGATCCCAGCTGTTGTTCTTCCCGGTACAGCGTAGGGTCAGAAAATCTGCAGCCCCATGAATGGAAGCCTACACTGGCACCCTCCCCAGCCTGGGGTGGAGGTGGAACAAAAGGAAACTCCACATTTTATAGATTCGGAGAGCCACTACAAAGGCAGAAAAATATTTTGACTCTGACTAAGTAAGGTCTCTGCATGGCTCAAATGGTCTCCCAGGAATTAGAAGCTATGCTGAGAAATCTGGGAACAACCCTGAGAAGGTCATTGATCCTTTTTCAGGCTAATAATTTCCAAACTATTGCATTAACCTTTTAACCTTTATCTAAAGGTCAGCAGAGGTAACATATTTGTGAAGATCTCCTATGAAAAGACTTTTTTTTAATGGCTCGTTTTCCCCTACTTAGCACGGAATACTAGTTGGAAACATCAAGTCATATGCTGGATAAAACCCCACCTCATATTCTCAGCTCTCTGATCTTATTCCTTTCAATTTTTAAAGCTATTCTGGATAAGGTTCTACGCTGTATAAAATCGTAACTCATTAAGATTAAAAAGAGCAGGCTTCAAGCATAAGGATTAATTTTTTGTTAGTATTAAACTTACATCTAGCAAAGAACTACAACAGAATCAGTTGGAGAGTAAAATTTTCCTGACCCTTTGGGACTCTTCTGAACCACTAAATTGTAAAGAAATCTGCTACATATCTGCTTTGGAAACTTTTCTATGTGGTCCAGCTCTGGAAAAATGCTGTTGGTTCTGGATGGCTTTGCTTTTGCGTTTGTTTTTTTGGTTTTTTTAGTATGAGTGCTGTTGGCTGGAGACTCATAAACAGAGACTTATCAGTTGCTTGTAATTTATAGCAGGTGAACAATTGCTCACCACAAGCATGTTTAAAAGAATAAACAAGAACATGATTTAAATATCACTTGTTCAAGATACCCTTTACGTGCTCAGCCAAGATCATCTTTTCTTGCCTTGTTTTTCCATCTTTTCTTTTTTTTTTTTCTTAACTGTGGTGTTGTGCTGGGCAAGGGATAGTGGAGTTCCTGAGCATTACACCCTCTGCTGCCTTTCCCTGCCAAGGAACTGCCCCTCCCTATCCAGTGCTGCAGCAGCTTCATCCATCTAATACAGATGCAACATTGCCTGGTGCTTAAAGCACAGGCTCATTATTTATAATTTTTTCCTTATTAGTCTTTGATATAAGAGAGTTGAGAACAATTCTCTCAGTTTTCCCATGATAAATATTTCCATCTTCTGTGGCGTAATAGAGTTTAAGTGATTCACAGAACTGCAAAGAAAGAGATAAAGGCAAAATTTTTGTAAAGGTAGAAAAACTTTTCATAGATTTCTTTATGTATCCTGCTTCGTTTGGGAAGTGCTGCTCTATTCTTATTTACTGATGTCGATAACAGGAAAAGTTTCACTGATTCTTTACTTGAGCTGTACCATAGTGCTGCAATCCAGCAGGGAGGGGGCGTGGGGGAGAATAAAGTGCTCAGGTCCTGCAGGAGCTCCGCCTGATGTGTGGAAATCCCAGGAACAGGGAGACTGGGATTCCCTGAGGCTGGGAATGTTGAACAAAGCCAAATACTGGTCCCAGTAAGTGTGGTTGGGGGCAGGGTAGGCAAGTCTTCTGCAGAGTATTGATTCTGTCCTAGAATTATAAAATATCCTGAGTTGGAAGGGACCCATCAGGATCATCCAGTCCAACTCATGGCCCTGCACAGACCCCCCAACAATCCCACCCTGTGCATCCCTGGGAGTGGTGTCCAAATGCTTCTGGAGCTCTGGCAGCCTTGGGGCCATGCCCATTCCCTAGGGAGCAGTTCCAGTGCCCACCACCCTCTGGGTGAGGAACTTTTCCCTGATATACACCCTAAACCTCCCCTTCATGCCGATTCCTTGAGTCCTGTCACTGGTCATGAGTGAAGAGATTGGAGCTGCCCTTCTGCTTCCCCTCATGAGGATGTTGCATACGGCAGTGAGCTCTCCCCTCAGTCTCCTCCAAGCTGAACAAACCAAGTACCTTCAGCTGTTCCTCATAACCCTCCAAACCCTTCCCCATCTTCCTTTGGGCACTCTCTTGTGGCTTAGTGTCTCTTTTACATTGTGGTGTGCCATGACGATGACTCTGTACATTGTGCTTTGCTGTCCTACAGCTCTGAGCTCAAGGGCTGCTGAAGTTCCTGTCCAGCACTAGGAATAACCCCTCGAAACGTGAAGCTGTTGGTTTTTCTGGGCTGTCAGAGGGCTGCTGCACATGGTGCTGCTCAGCTACCCTGGCTGTTGGGGGGTCTGCTGTGCTTCTGCTCTCTGAGCTTGTGGAGGAAAATGTCCACCAAAATTATTCCCAGCCAATGGAGCAGTGTGTGAGCTAAACAGGAGTCCAAAGCCAACCTTCAATTAAAGATGAGGATAAACGTGAGATCTTTTTAAGGAGAAAAGATAATCCCAACTGCCAGATGTCACCCTATGAGTTCTTGTTTAACTTTGAAATCCATCCTGCTGGTTTTTTGCTCAACAAGGCTCAGGGAGACACACTGAGGCAGTTTCTAGGGTCTGCTCCACCGTGTCTGGCTGCCGAGGGCAGGGAGCACTTGCAGCACCTCGAGAGGCACCTTGGCATGGAGGTTTCAGCACTCGGTCCTTATTGACGTGTAGGGCGTGGCTTTTTGTGTTCAGGCTGGGGGATATTCTCTGCACGTACCCTGACAGTAAAGGCAGGATGTTTGCTGTCCACTCTTAGTTATTATCTGGCAGCATCAAGTGGAAAATACTGATAACATTAAAGGCTGTGAAATTACAATGTTTTAATAGGCCTTAACCTTGTGCTGCATGACACCCTTTAAATGCTCAGATTTCTAACAGCCAAGGCCAATTTTCTCCTATTATGTTTTGTAAATTACTCCAGCTGTGGGGCTTTATTTATTTATTTATTGCTCTCCATTGCTAACAGATACTTAGACTACAACCCACTTTTGGATCTCAGAAAACCCTGATTTAATATACCTTGTGGTCACCACAGCAACTGTAGTACTTGGCATTAATAAGGTTAAGGAAGGAATTCCATTGCCTGAAGTGTTGATTCAATAATTGGGAAAATCTTCCTAATAAAATAAAATAAAACCAGAGACTAGAGGTTGAGAGAAGAAGACTACAGGGAGGATGGGATGGGATGGGAT